>OY720345.1:67260066-67830863 GCA_963082975.1 Labia minor
TTATATCACAATATATCACCACAATATATTACACTTGAATATATTTCTCAATATTCAGTGGTTATTATTTTATAGAATTATTTTTCACTACAAATAATTATCAAAAAATCAATAATTACTTATTATCATTTAGAGTGTTTAATTAATAATAACTATTGAAATATGAATTGGCTATTGATTCAACTTCATATTGTGGTATAATAAATCTAACTAAAAATAATATCGACAAAATATCTCCCAATAAAAAGGACAATAAATAAAACAAGATATTGTGTGTGCGTTTTTTTTTGAATTTATGAAGGAATCTATAAATTCTTTTGTCTATTTTCACCTACATGAAATAATTTATGACTTGTGTGAGTATGAATATGAAAATCAAATACATACTTAAGTAGCATCGAATAGATATCACTTTGGTTCACCATTGTTATTTCTCAAAGCTAATATAATCTTACATTTTCATATCAACCCCGTCAATGATATAATAGAAAGGGTTATGTTTATTTTAAAGGCTGACAAATACCAGAAGCCAAACGAGGAGAAGACGAGGAAGATGAAATCAAATCAGAAGAGCTTTGCTAAGAGACTATCAAAAAGCAGAGTCAGTCAGAACGGGAATAAAATCCTTTTAGATGCCATTGAACTTCAGGAGGGAGCCGATAGGAAATCTCAGGGATTTCGAATCGGCCATTTCAAGAAAAAAAAAATAATTGCCGAAAAAAAGGGTTAAAAGATTTATTTTATGGGCTCATTTCAACATTTCTTGAAATTATAATTTCCTCATTCTATCATCTTCTTTTTTTTTTTTTTTTATTTTTCTCGTTCTTGGATAGAAAAAAGTATGAAATGAATTAAATTCATATTTTCCTAAGCGGAGGAAAAAATGGCAACGCAAAGGTAATGGTTCATGTTTTATTGAATCGAATGATATTATATAGTCACATGGACAAAATAAACAGAGGAATGCGTTTGTCAGAGGCGGATGACTGTAAAAAAAAACTCAAGGAAGAGATAAAAAAGCTATTTTTGACGAAGAAGACAAGAAGTCGTGAAAGCTCATATGTTAACAGACGTCAAGTGAAGGGGTGGGTTGCCCTAAAGAAAGTTCAAACTCAATAAAATAGTCCATCGTCTATGGGAATACTTCAAATTTTCGAACTAATTAAATTTTATTACATAAAAAGACATTTCAAAGAATTTCTTTAATAATACTTGAGTACTTTAGAAAATTCCATAACACCTTTTGATGAATTTAATATATTTATTATTTTTTTTTTTTATTCTTGTAAAAGATCTCAGAACATTGCCTCTTGAAAATAATTCTTTCTCTCTTGTTGAAAAATATTTTTGAAATATTGATTACATCAAGTATTTATTTCATTTTTCATATTTAAATATTTATCTTCTGTTTATTTAAAACAATAGTTTCCTGTAAATAGTTTTTTCAATAATATATTCCCATATAAAAATACAAAAATGCGTTTGAAAGCTAACTACACTATTAAAAGTTATCAACAAAAACACTATCTAATGAATTTTATCGGCCAATATGCCAGATATATGACTTCGGACTATATAAAAAAATATGAGCTGTGGCCAGGCACAGAACCGACCGACGATTTGAAATAAATTAATTTCCAAAATACATTATATATATATATAAAAAGTATAAAAAAAAATATTTTTAAAACTTGAATTAAAATGACTAAATTATATTATCTTGGTTTCTATTTTTAGTTTAATTACACAATTATTAATTACTACTAAATTTTAAGTGAAATATTTTGGGACAATGAATATAAAATTAATACTTTGTAAACTACCACTTCCGGTTTCCGGATATATCCCAAAAGTTGATGAATTCCTACTACTTATGCATTAAGAAAATATACCAAGTTTTATCAAAATCCGTTGAGCCGTTCAAGCTGTACACGTTTATACTCAATAGACAGACAGACGGACAGATACCATGCTAAAAATACTTATTTCTGTTAACAAAATGCATGATTCGTGTAGATAAGTAAAAATCTCCACATGTGAAAATCTTCCCTTCCTCGGTCAGTAAAAATCGACATTTTGGAAAAAAAATATTTTTTGTAGTTTCTAATTCATTATTTAAACAATATATTTTTTAAAATTCTTTATTTTTAAAAACTATATTGAATAATGTCAAATCGATTGATCAACAATTTGATTTCAGTAAAAAATACTAGAGATAATTTATTTAATTTGCATCACATCTATCATCAAATTTCTAAGCAATCCCAATTTAATTTATTTATTCTCTTTTATTAAGAATTGTGATTAACAGAAAGCGATTGGATTATTTAATGAAAAGTTTAAAAAATATAATTAAATTATATTGTAAAATAATCAATTTCAATTTGAAAATTCAAAACCGGAAACAGTAAAAATGACTTTGCAAGGGTGTGGCTCTCCTATAAGTTGAGAGAAAGGAAGGGTGGGCGCCCTTTATATATACTATATATCTATAAGCGTTATGATTGAATTATCAACTCATCCCAGAATACAAAATACTTCACATGATTTAATTCCCCCTATTTAGAGTCAAATCATTGTCTTATATGTTTGGAGAGGAAAACATCCCCTTTAGAGTTGATATAATTTCGAAGGGCATGAATGATACAAAAAAAAAAAAAAAAAAAAAAAATGGAGTGTATTCGTGTATAAAAATTTCACAAGTTATATATGAAGGTATAAAAGAGTTAGATAAAGAGAAAAAACACGCCATGATAAAACATATATGCTTGATAAATGGAGGAAATTTGAAAAAAAGAGGTGGACATCTTAGAAGGGAGAAAAAGAAGGTTTGGTATTAAAAATTGATATAGATACAATAAATTAGAAAAAAATGTCGATGATAAGGCATCCCTTGAACATCAACTTGGTATCTTTGGTAGGGGGATGCTTGAAAGGGTTGACGAACGTTTATGTCAGTGTCGAAGAGGAAACTATGGAAAGTTTCTAACTTGGTTATAGAATTACCGGTCACCGGGTTGCCGGAAGTGTGCAGCCGGTTGGCAACATTAGATTATACAGTGAACAATCTTGCCTCGGTTTGGCTGGGAACAATGAATTAATAATTTGGTGAATTAATAGTTTTTAAAAGAAAAATTCACCAGGAAGGGAATGAACTAGAATCGAGGCGCAGCGTCTTTGTGGATAAATGAATCACCACACGCTTGATAAATAATAGAATAAATTCAAATATGTGAAATGGGAATATTATTTTAATTCAATTAATTTTAAATTTATTGTTACTGATCATTGAATCGAAAATGAAAATAAATTTATTTTCCTTTAAAACGACACATTAAATTAAAATACTGAAGTTCATTTAAATTATTACAAAGATATAGAGTTAATAATTATATATTATATATATATATATAAAGAGAAAAGTCATTTTCGGGATATGGGATATATATTTGAGAGATTTGATCTCGACGTTTCGGACCCAATTTCAAGAGAATGGTACGAGCCGGAAGTGTATTAGTTAGTGCTAGTGCCGAGAATTCTTGAGAGCTTCAGAACGTAATAAATCAAAAATACCCACTCATTAAGCTCAAAATATAAACATTGACTCTTGGTTATACAAATTAAGGCCCAAATTCCCAAAAAGTTTCCTTCTAAAGAACATTGAGTGTGTCTCAATCTCACAAAAACATGTGAAAATAAGCCGAAAATCACGTTTAATAATGAAAACTTTCACGGAACCCTAAACGAGCATATTTATATAAATATAAATTTTGGTCAAACATGAGCTTAAAATATCTGAAAATTGCATAATATCAAAATCCATCTGGAAATTTTCACATTAAATAAAATAAAACCTTTACAAATATGTATATTATATATTTAATGTCAATTTATTTTAATTAATATTTATATTATATAATACTGTGATATTTGAACACATGTCAGACCATCCATGTATGATGATATTTGTAAGGTATTTCTCATTGATTTTTTTTTTTCAAATTTTAAATGTTGATTGTGTATTATTAACAGCGATCATATAGAATTTTGAATAGTGGGCTGAATTTTTTTTTTTTTTATATTAAATGATTCATTTTATTAATAAAATGATTTTCAAAATTATTCCAAGCAGTCCTAATACTCCCTAATAAAGTGTGTTAATATATATTTTAGTAAAAATTTGTTTTACTTTATGCCTAAACTAATAAAGCTTTATAAAAATTGTAAACAAAAGATGTAAGAGATTTTTTTGTCGATTTCTTTTTTTTAATTTCAATGTTAATAAAATTTTTATTTATTCTTTTATATACTTTCGGAATATGAATCAAATTATATAGTATGGTTTCATTTCACCTTTCCATTATCATAATGATAGTGATTAAGTATAAATCAATAGTTCACCTTATATATAAAACTTTAAATTTAACAGGAGACTCATGTTTGAAAGGTAGTTGGTTAGTTCAAAGGCATTATTAAGGTTCAATAACTTTCGCTTTAATATGTGTTTAAATCTCATATAATAATTGTAATAACAAACGAATAGCTTATATATATATTTCTTGATTTGATATACAACTATTATTAAAAAAAGTAAAAATTTAGATTATATAAACACATATATGTACTTTTTTTAATCAAATGTAATCGAGACAGGCTAAAATTCAATAAATAAATAAATAAATATTTATTGTCGAGATTTAGATAAACAAATAGTTGTTATTCTAAAAAATAATATAAATAAATTGTAAAAAATCATGTTATCTTGTAATTTTGTAATTTGTAATTATAAAATGAATCAATTTTATTTCACGAATAAAAATAATTTAAGCAAACAATTAAATAAATGCAGGTAAAATAAAAAATATAAAATATAAAATATAAAATGATAGCAATTTTTAAGTAGTCACTTTAACGCGATTAGATTTTAGAATATTTTTAATAAATTACTCAACAGCAAGAGAACTTTAAATTAAGAAATCAATTAATAATTTAACTACATGTCTGATTGATGAACAACAATCATCTAATAATATTTTTTATAGTATTATAATGTAAGACAAATTTAAGAAAAATTAAAATAATAAATGTGAAGGGAATCCTAAAGGAAAATAAAAGTAAAACAATCAAATTCAATATAAATCAAATTAAAATTAGTGTAGATTTTTATTAAATGGGTTAGATCCCGAGAGACATAAAGATAAATAAGAAAAAAAAAAAAAAAAAGTCGGTTGCTGCCCGCCTATTTGGGTTAGAGGTGTTATGTGATCAGCACAACGGATTCTCTCAACAATATAAAAAAGAAAAACAAACAAAAATTAATACTATATATATATTTATACTAAATATAAAATAATAAAATAATATATCATAAGATAAAAAAGTAATATTAATTTTCTTATAAGGTATTCTATTTTTCTTTAATTCTTTATTAATTAAAAACAAAATAATGAAATTTAATAATAAAAATAATATAATAATATGAAAAAAATTTGAATAATTTAATATTTATGGATATATATATTTAACTCTTAAAGAAGGAAAAATAATTGTATATAATTGATTAATGGATGATAGTTTAAATTAAATCGAAATAAAATTTTCAAGTATAATTGAAAAATGAATAAATATGTGGAGAATTATATATAAATTTATGTTTAATTTTAATTGAACATTATTTACTTATAAATGAAAGGATAAAAATCAAGAATATCTACCTAAATATTTATTTTTATTATATATATATCTAGTTCAAGAAGTTGGCAAAGATTTATGAATCATATCTAAGGGAGCGAAGAAGGTATTTGAATTGGCCAGGCATACAAATGAATGTCGTAAATAAGGATTTAATGGCCACGAGGATCGAAAGAGTGAACGAGAAAGAAGTGTTGGGCAAGAAAGAGAGGAATTGGAAGAGAGGGGGAGAGGGAGGTGGAAGGGCGAATAAAGAAATTGAAAAGATGTGTTGAAGCAAGGGTTGGCGGTGATGTATGGCCTGAATAGAGGAAGGGGAGGGCCGACGAAAGTTCGTGCGAGGCGGCTCCTTGGATTCTTTCGGCCATTAACATCACCATTGAATCGTTTGCCACACATCTTAAGGCGGTTGGTGACCAAATTAATGTGCGAAAAATAAAACTTAATTAAAAAAATGGCACAGGCAAAAGAAAATTACCCAGGAACAGATTCGCTTAATTAAAAGTGTTCGTTTTGATTTGCTCAATTATTTATCAACCTACATAGGTACAAGATATTTACATTTTAATCATTTAATTTATTTTATTTAGGAAGAGGGGGAAATCATGACTGAAATTGTATTTATTAATAATAAATTTAGAAAGATTATTCTATTAAAAAACTAAAAAAAGAAAAGTTTCTTGGCTTGATTAGAAAAGAGGAGAGAGGGGAAAGAAAGAAATTGAGTTGAAGCTATATTTTAATAATTCCTATTTATATAAAATAAATATTACTAATGATAATTTTTATATTCAATTATAAACAATATAGAAAGGGACATAAGAGAGATGTAAAAGAATAAGGGTTGGATGTGGTGGCTCAGGATAGGGATGTTTGGAGAAATGTGGTTGTTGTGGCCAAAAACTTTCGAGTTCTTTAGAGCAACAGAGATAGATAGATATTAAATTATAACTGGTATGAATCCTTGAACACATATTTTTTAGAAATAAATAAATTTCTAAAAATATATTATTATTATTATATATATATATATTTATATGTTATATTATTATATTATTACAGTGAACGCTCTATAAAAGCAAGTCATTTGAACCAATTTCGATAAAAAAAAGTTGCTTATGGGGAAAAATTGAATTTAATAAAATTTAATTTAATTTAATAAAATATTAATTAATTAATTAATACAGAAACTAAGAGAAATTCTAGTAACTGTTCTAATTAACAGAAATTAACTTCAATACTGTCACCACAAAAGATAAACATATTTGAATAATATCATTTACAATTTGAGGTTATGTTGTTGTGAACAGCTGTCAACTCAAATATTTACCTTTAAAAAAATAAGTTGCTTATATAGAGCGTTCGCTCTATGTGAAGAACTGAACCAATATAATAGATCATTCAACATTTTAATATGTGATGTACAACTTAATAAAATTTATATATATATACATATATTAAAATAATTTATTTATCTGATGGATGATAAAAGATTAAAGAAGAACATTTATTTATTATATAATCGAAATTATATATATAACGTATTTTATGTGAACAAATGTTGATGTTAATTATACAATCATCAATGATTAATAATCAATTAAAAAGTTAATTAAATGATTTAAAATCATTTAAATAAATGTAATGAAAATTTTAATGAACAATACACGGAAAACGATTTTAATGATAATTTCAATGATAATTTATCATGTTTTTTTTTTAAAAAATATTCAATTTCAAATAATTCAAAGCAAGAGTATCTCAAAATAGAATATATATTTTAAATATATATATATATGCTTTTAGTAAGAAGTCGTTAAGGTAAAATATGGTCCAGATGTAAGGTTAAAAGAACCCGGAAATAGAAGATGCCGGATCCAGGAACTTGGTAAGAATCTTAAACTTTTCAAAGTAAAAAAAAAACACATCCCCTCACGATTCTGAAAGAATCGATTGAGTGAATTTTGATTCAGAGCTATTTACACAAATAACGATGTGCCTTAGAATTCAGAAAAAAACGAAAAAAAACTTGTTTTCTCACATATGCTTTTTCTACAAGTACGTGTACTTTCTCTTTCAATATGCTGACAACGAATGAGAAAACATTTTGGATCAATTGGTGGCGGTTGTTAAGAAATCTCTTTTGATTTTCACAAAAATATTAAGAATCTTTAATGATCTCATTCTAGTGATGTGCTCGTGACTTAAAACAAACTTACTTAACAAAATAAGAATATTGTATATGCTTATATATATATATATGTTGTTATATATACATTCGACACTTTACCAAACAAGCAGTACCGTTTTATTTTTCAGTATCTCGTGAGTTTGGCCTTACTAAGATATATTTATATGAAAATAATACGTTTTGGCAAGAAAGACTTAAACAGTTTGTTTATTTTTTATTTTTCAAGTGAGAAAAATAAAAAGGCGAGAGAGAAAGAATGAAAAAAGAAAAATTATTCATGATATCCAAACACCTACCTAATTCCTAACCTCTCTCATTGGAATCAATTTAAATTTAAATGATTTTAATTAAAATTGGAAATTAACCATTTGAGATTGATTTTATTTTAATGACAAAAGTGTGGGAAGGCTAAACTATAAATTAACATGAATATAAAATACTAGTAAGCATTTTTCTTTTATATATCTAATAATAATAATTTCCGTCGTATCTATGTATGTATGTATGTGATGTTGGTAACATTATGAAGTTAGTTACAAATTCAGTTTAAACTTAAATTCCAAACATCGTTTGCAACGGGTTTTTCTAGTAAATATAATAATTATCATGAATGTAAAATAATGATAAACTAGTGGACCATTGAACTTGTGTGAACACATAAGTTCAAACCTTACCAAATTCACAAAAATATTATTTAATCAGTAAAACTTAATTAAAATATGGTAAGATTCTTTCGATCAATAAAAAACAAATTAAAATTATCATACAAACCATCAATGATGTTAAATAGCATCATTTAAATCGATTTGTTGTTTATTGTCAAATGAAATGATTTTGTTTTGTTTGATTTTATTTCTACTTTCTTTAACTACTCCACTATTAATTTAAATCAGTTTGCTATGGTAGTAAATGTTGATGGATTCTATCCACCTCCCACTTTTCTTCGATTAGATGTTCATTAACTTTTGATTGCTATTACAAAACCTCTTTGTTAAGTATGCCAATTACATCTAATTAAGATAGTTACTAGAAAATAAACAATTAAGAGTGATTGTTAAACGCCTTGTTTCGAGGTAAAGCCCAAAATTAGAGAGAGAGAATGTATAAAATTGAAAGGTGAAGTAATGGGAAGGGGAGTTATTTTTAAAGGATACTAATATTAATAGTACCTTTCATTCAAGAGATGATTATATTTTTTTCTTTGTTTTTTTTTTTTAATATTTTTTTTCCAAGATTTGCAAATATAAATAAAGTGTTAATTAAAAAGTTGACTCCTTAAGTTTCTTGATTTATTTTTTATGATCATAATTTAATGAATCTTGTTTAAACCTTGTATATATGTATATATATATATTATAAAAGATTAATCTCATGTTCTTATCTTGGTTACTTGGATGAAAATACAGTTAATAAAGAAAAAAAAACGTAATTTGGTTTATCTAGGTAATAATTTTATAATTTTTAAGTTAGATGAAAAATTACATTATTTAGTATGGTTTATCTATTCAAATAAATATAAAAATTGTATGAAATATGAAAGTTTATATTCAAATGAATAAATGAAACCTCTCAGTTCACCAAAATTCCTAACTAATTAAATCCACCAAAAAAAAAAATTATAATATAATTAACATTTTTAAATAGCAATGAAATTTTATATTATTTTATTAAATTATCTAATTAATAATTTGTTCTAAAATAAAATAATAATAATAATATATAGATATATAAAATTTGACAAATATGGACTTCGAGTCTGATTAAATATATAACATGAATCTTATGTATAATAATAATTTAATATTTATCGACTTATTTAATTAAAGATATTATAAACATTAAAAATATTATGCATAAGAAATATAACTTAAAAATATAAACCTTAATTAAAAAGAATAATTTTTAATTAAAAAAAGCATTAGAATCGTCAGAAGCTTAAGTGGAGAAAAATAAAATTTATGATGACGGTGTAACAACCGAAATGCACATATCAATTGTTGACACTAATTTAAAAAAATTTATTTTTAAGTTTAATTTGAATTTATAAAATATATTAAAATGATTCAACAAACATACAGTCAAATCTATTCATTTCATAATAAAAAAAATAATATTATTTAAATAAAATACTATTAATAAATTTCAATTAACACAGTCATATTATAATTAATAAAATTAAAATTAATAAGTGTGCTATTTAAAATGATCATAAAATTATAGCCAATTTATATTATTTATATAAGAATATGATTTTATTATAAAATAATAAAATATAAATTTATAACACAGAGCATCATTTCATTTCATTTTAACTCTGGCCAACAGAACAAGATTTTCCCATGAAAGAAGATTGATTAATTCCACTTGAAAGGTGTGGCTTACATATATATAACCTCGATGGACTTCTATAAACCACTTGGAAATTCATCTGATGCTTTATGTTTTAATTAATTAAATAAAAGAGTTTTAGGGTTTGGGCAAATGACCAATTAGTTATCTACATCCCCAAAAGCCCAGCTGGAATGTTTTATGAAATAAATCTTGATCTCATTTTAACAAATTTTAAATAAAATTTATTAAATATATATAATACTGTCCTTCTCTAATAAATGTTTGTAATTTGTATTTATATAATTAAATATAATTAAGTAAATTATTTAATTACCAAATAAATCTAAAATATTTATTTATTCATTGGGGATTATAGAAGAATATTTAAATATTTTTTTAATATGATTATATAAATAATTCTAAAATTTGTTGATTTATTTCTGAGTTTTTTTGTATGTTGCTATTTTTTTTTTATTTTTAGTTTAATAAAAAATAAAAATCGTTACTTACATGCGACGTCGACTTTGGCTGTTTGACTACGAATTTGGCCTCTGGAAGACCAGGCGATACATTCGCATTTAAATTTGTCTTGGCCAAAAAATTCTTCTACTTCATTTCGTGTAACATTCAGTGATGTTTCCACATTTCGAACACCAGTCATTGGATCAACAAATTCTTGCTGGATCGGTGCTGAAGGTGCGGGAGGTGAAGCGGACCCGGATCCTCCGGATGAACCCTCACCGGTGTTCCCCGATTCACTTCCACTCCCGCCATTGTTACTACTTGCACCGGAACTACCCCCAGTCGAGTCGCTGTTCCGGTGAACCACAGAGGTAGGTACTTTGCGTGCGCCATTGCATCGAAAATAAACCTGTAAATAAAATGTATTATGGATTAGATTACCGAATGACCTTTGGCTGATTGAAGAGAAAGTGGAAGCGATTTACGATAGTTTTACAATTGTCAATTGAAATCTCTTGGCTATTATATTGAAATTCAAAATAAAGAACAGAAACGTTGACTTGGATCTTTTTCATTTAATGTTTTTACTGTCTCGGACCCTAAAAGTCTACATAAACCTACTGTTTCAGTGTTTAATTATTAATTGATAATATTAAACCTTTAAGACCAGGAGGGTTGTTTAATGGTTATAGTCCAGGTCCATCGAACGTGAGGTAGAGAAATAGTACCTGCCATGTTCATTTAAGATTAAGATTTAAAAATATTTTATTATATAAAATGAACTTGATACCTTGAAAAATTAAAAAAAATCATTTTGATAATAATAAATAAAAATCTAGGGTGTCTCCACTCTACTATCTCGAAAATTTGAATTGGATTAAATAACATATATTATATTTAAATTAAATAAATTATAAATTAAAATTAATAAATAATATTTATTAAAACAGCGCGTGTTTGACTATTTGTTGATGACACCACGTCACGTGCTGGCGCGTGATTGCCAGTCAACATGTTAAAAATTTTTAAAAATTAATTCCGGTACTTTCAGCTTTTTCAATCAAGCTGAAATTCTATATATAGCAGTTTTATACAATTTTTAATCACGTGAAAAACTATTTCTTTATATATACGGTTAGAGGAAAAAAATAAAAACGTGGTAGGTAATGAGCTACATTTCTCAAAAATTGAGAGAAAACTACGAATTTTGAATTATGATCATATACCAAATTTCTTATTCAAACCGTTTAGTAAAAATTGAATATAAATTATTTATTTAAAATTAAATCAATTTATTTATTTAAGAAGATGTTTAACTTTTTATGGACATGGAGGTCATGTCATCCACTTCATATATCATATATCAATTATTTATTTATAGCCTTTCTTTTTGATTCACAATTACATTATTTACATTTGAATATTTATTTTTTTAATAAAATATGAATTAACCCAAACGATTTATATAATAGTTAAATTTAAAATTAAACGAATATTTTTTTTAACCAAATATAAATATTAATTATAAAACACATTAAATATTATAAAATATTTTTCAACCTGGTGAGGTTTCAAGTTTGTTAATTCATTAATTTACCACAGAGTTACCCTTTTGATGATAGATATATTTAATTTAAATTAATTTATACTTAGTTTTATTATAATTAAATATTACTATATATTATATTTGTAGATATATATAGATAAATGGAAAGATAAATATACAGAAATAAATATCGTATATTATTAAGACCTCCCGGTGAAAAAAATCAAGAGATTAAAAAATTATAAAAATAAATTATTTTTTTTTTACTAATTAAGAAACGCTTAAAGATAAATTGCATATTTTTCATGACTAACAATTATAAATAGCTAAGATTTAGTAGATCATAAATTCCTTGTTATTTTTTCCATGGGACCAATATTACATTTCGTTATTTATTAACCACAAAGTATATAAGAAAATAAGTAATTTATTAATAAGATAAATCATCCTCCATTTCTCAGAAATAAATATTTGTTTATATGTTTAACAAAAAATCGGTCTGGCATCATATAATAATAAATATGAAGTTAAATCCAAATTATTTATTACACATATAATAAGTTTTTTATTTAATAAATGTTGTTGTTTTAGTCCCTTATTTCTAATACTAGTATATAAATATTTATAATAATATTTCTCTCCGTCAATTATTTGATTGTATATAAATTCTTGTCATTTAATTTGAATATATTATGATTATTTTTTTTTAAAATATGAAAAATCGCTAATTAAATAATTTATTTATAATTAAATAGAAGTTATTTTAATTTGATCAAATATTTATCTTTGATAGTTGCATAAATTAAAAAAAAACAAATATTCAAATAATAAAAAAAAATATTAAAAAAATAGACTGAAACTGAAAATATTTATGTATTCCTCTAATTATCTTTCTAAAATATACCATTTATTTAATATAAGAACTCATTAAATTCTGGTATATATTATATATAGGATTAGTTCATTTTCCCTTAAATTTATGTATACTATTATTCAGATAAGTTAAACTGGTTACATAACTTTTAGGGGGAAATAGAGAAATTATTTAAATTTATCATTGGTTTTAAAATAAATAAAATTAATTTTAAATTCTACCTTTATAATAAAGTACATGTATAATACTAATGAGAAAGTGATATTAAAGAAACAACAGGTAATAAAAATATTATAATAGAATCTATATGGTTTATGTTGTTTCACATAGAAATATACATTTAAGAAGATAAATTAGAAATAAAAACTTTATTTTATTTTTTTCTAAATATAGAAAGATAATGATGAATAATGATAGTTATCGTGAGAAGATTATATCATTAATATTTATTTAGAAACTAAAAGTACTACTATAAGTGCTACTACCAATTATAATAAATTAACGTTCGTTTTCAGCTCTGAGTTTAACTTTACGAAAAGTAAGCTATTACTTAATGAAGCTCTCTGATTCCTCATTAGTGTGTTAGTGTTAAAAAGAGTTGAATTTTCAAGTTAACGGCGCCGTCAGTTACGAAGAAAATTTACGACAAGTTCTGGGAACGAATTCCGACGGTCTTAAATCTTCGCTGATGCTGCAAGACATTTTTTTTTTTTTTTTTTTTTAAATTGATTTGAAAATAAAAATACATAGTTTGATATTAAGACTGAATAAAACTTCAGTCATTAGATTTGATTTAAAATTATATTATATTAGTTGATTTAATTTTCGTTGCCAAATTTACAAAAGTTAATAAAATTAATCGAAATATATCGACCGGTTCTTTGCAAAAGGTTGCCCAAGCCGATTTCATTAATACATTGTTATTTGATGTGATCAGAGATTGAAAGTTCAAGGTAGAATATTAACAAAGATTCGAGAGAAGATATATAATTAGCATAAATTTAAATACGGAAGATTGTTTCTCTTGTAATTATTTCTTTAATAGTCGATAAAATAGAACGAAGAACATTTATGAGGTAAGCTAATTATAAATGATGAAAATTAAACAGCAAAGATTCATTTAAATGATGTTGGACTTGTTATAATTATAGTTATAATTAGAAACACTACTTATTTATTTTACTTAAACCGATTTTCATTGATTGGACAGTTTGTTTAGATAATAAATTAAATGCAATGCCTTCTTTAAAAAAAAAAAATGTTGTTTATGTTAATCATTAAATGTTTTCATACATTTAAAATGATTCATATTTTTTTTTTCATTTAAAATGTGGGAGAAGCATATAACAGTTCATCTATAACAGTTATATGCTTCACCCACACGAATATCTAAAGAGACTTAATCATTATGATTATTTTATGCAAAAAATATTAATCCATTAATTATCTATATTTATCTAAATGAAAATCAGTAATATAATATATGGAAATGGAGAACGAGGAACTAAACAACAAAAACTCATGTCAAAATTTAAATTGTCTTAAGCAAATTCAGAAAACAATAATTAAATAAATCAAAAAAATCTGGAGTGTCTCCATTCGACTATCTCGCAATTTGAATTGGATTAAATAACATAAATTATATTTTAAAAAAATGTAATTAATTAAATATTATAAATTAAAATTAATAAATAATATTTATTAAACCAGCAGGTTCTTTGATGATGGCACCACGTCACGTGCTGGCGCGTGTACTAAATTTCATTATTCTAGCTCAAACCGTTTTTGTGTAATCTTGTCTACATACACACAGACATTTTTCTCAATCTTGTTGAAAATGACTCAGGGACCTTCAAAACGTATAAAAACATCAAAATCTCGACATCGAAAAATTATCTCTGGCGATATAGTAAAAATTATGGGAAAATTTCTCTTTTCAAAAGAATTTAAATGTGAAAAAAGTATTTGATATTTTTTTTAAAGAATCCTCATACAGTAGCTGACTTAAGCTGTTGCCTGTGCCCCCTGGATCCACCATTAAACCATAATATTTGGATGGAAATCTTATTTCTATGGGGTTTAAATTTCTGTTATGATATATATTAGGTGAAGTAAAACACAAATTTATTACAGTCTGCTCGTCGACGTTTCGAATGTTAATCGACCCCTTCCTGGATGACAATTTTAATTACAGAAAAATATTCAAAATTTAAAGAATAAATAAAAAATGTTAATTATATATTTATCCTTACAATTTTGTATATTTTTCGATGAGCAGATTAAAATAAAATAGTTTTATTTATTCTCATCGATACTCATCATATTTGGATTTAACTATTTTTTTCCTTAATCCTATTTAAATAAAAAAATTAAAATATTTTGCGATCAAAAATTTAATTTTAGTTCAAGTATAAATATATACTTATATCATTTTTTTATATTTGATAGCTATTTTCTAAAGAAATATGTTATTAATTATATTTTATTGCCTAAATTTTATTGTGTAAAATAATAATTATACTAAATCAGTTTTATAATATTCATTTTAAAATAGATGCCCAATTAATGGGGCACGGATTATTCTGATCACCATGAATGATTATAGAAAAAAAAAATATATTTGTAGTCGATTAATGTTTTTCGAGGCATCCGCCCAAATCTATCCTTCCGCTCGGGTCCATTCCGGGGACCTAGAAAGAAGATAATTGCATCGAATCTAGCCTTTGAACTCGGATGATGCCGATGCCTATCCATTAAGGTAGAATTATCGCTAGTTAGTTGGCTTAATAGCGACTATCGAGCACAAGCATCTATGCTTGTAATGATCAGCGTTCTATGCAAATGAAGCGACGAGTTTAAAATTTCCCATTGGAGAAGCCAGAGGTATATAACAATATAATAAAGACAGAAAGAGTGACATCAGTCTTGAGAATATTAAAGAGCCATTTTTTATTAATTTTTTTTTCTTGTTGATAGTGCCAGAGAAAGAGGAGTAAGGGAACTGTTGAGGACTTTGGAATTTAGTCATCATTAATTTAATCGGTGGAAGTTCAAACCCTTCCATGTCCGACCAGGATGGATGATCAAAGACGGTGCTTTAAGATCATTGGCTTCGGCTGCCGGGTTACTTTCCATCCGCAATTCAACAAGTTAGCATCGAGGTTGAGAAAAAGCTTGCTTGTACAATTTCTTAGAAGTCTTAATCAAAAGAATATAGATTAGAAGAATTATTAGAACTACAATTCTTGGAAATTAATTTGTTCTTTCTTCGAAGAATATGCATTGTCTAATATTATTTTATTTTATTTTTTATTTTTTTTTGTTCAAGCAATTCATTTAAATATTAAATAAATGCACAAAAAAGCACAAAGGTTCAATTGATTTTTTTTTACATTTCGAGATATGTAAGAACAAAGAAAACAATTTGCAATTTATAATGAGTATTTAAATATCTTTTTAAGATGAATATATCTTTATTAAAATAATATTTTATGTATGAAGAATTCCTCGCAAGTGAAAATAAAAATTTTTAAGACAAATTTATATTTTTTTTTACTTTTTTTTTAGTACAAGTTTATATAAAGGCTTAAATTTTTATTTTTCATGTATTTTTGATCATATATGTTAATAAAAAACAAGTAATATAAAAAAAAAAAAAAACAAATCAATTCCTACTAAAACTCTATTTAAAGTATTAAAAATTATTTAAAAATGAAATAAAAAATAAATGTCGGTCCAATGCATAAAGTTTTTAAGCCGGCGCTCTACCAACAGAAGCCATTGCAAGGCACATTTGTAGTCTGCTAAATATTTAATTTAAAATAAATAAATAAATTCTTTCATATAAAATTAAATTTGAATGAATGAAAAATCTTCATTAATATCATACAATAACATCATACAACAAGCTTAAAAAAAGGTATTTGCGCTTGAGAGGTTATTTTTTGGAAATGCCGAGATTTTGATGTTTTTATACGTTTGGAAGGTCCCTGAGTCATTTTCACTAAGGTTGAGAGAAATGTATGTGTGTATGTTTATGTGTATGTAGACAAGATTGAGGAAAAACGACTGAGCTAGAATAATGACATTTGGTACACAGGCATTATTCAATATTCGTAGTTTTCTATCAACTTTTGAAAAATGTAGCTCATTCGGAATATGGTCATTACCTACCACGTTTTCATTTTTGTTCCTTTAAACTGGCCGTAAAAATAAGATATATGTTTGATAGTTTTTAAAAATTGTATAAAACTGCTATATATAGAATTTAACCTTGAATGAATAGCTGAAAGTACAGGGATTAATTTCTTAACACGACTGCAAATAACGCGCCAGCACGTGACGTGGTGCTATCAACAAAGAGCCAAACACGCGCTGTTTTAATAAATATTATTTATTAATTTTAATTTATAATTTAATTAATTAAATTTCATTTAGATATAATATACGTTAATTAATCCAATTCAAATTTGCGAGATAGTCGAGTGGAGACACTCCAGATTTTTTCTAAAGATTAAAAGTATGTATAATAGAAATATATATATTATATATGTGACTTAATAGTAGGAATTGAAAAAGACTACGTTCACTTTTATCATTTATGAAGGACAATAATTAAAATCATTTTTGACATGATTGTAACTATATAATTTGTGTCATCTGAAGCTTAACACAAGAAGAACTGAAGATATCCTAGGTATTAATTTATTCTGCTTTATTTAATACATAACTATATGTATAGAATAAATTCACTGTTTGTAAATTCAGAGGAAAATTGATTATTTCTTGAATATATTTCTAGAAATGAAACACGAAACGTTCAATATCAATTTGAAATGTGATTGTTATTGTATTCATGTATTGCTATTTATGCGTTTGGATATACAAAGAGTCACGATTTATATTCATTTACTACAAGCATCAAGTACTCATATATAACATTTATTTATTTAATATTCAAAAACAAAACCATCGTATATACTTGAAATGATGTGGTATAAAGTATATAATCTTGGAATATTTACACAAATAAAACCATTGTTCTTCTCCCTAAAACCTCTTGAGATAGAGGATCTTCCTTCAATAGATGAGAAACAAAGGAATACACGAATATCTTCATTTTAGCAGTTCCAAGTTCTGTTTATTGCTTTGAATACGCGATTGTTAATTTCTTTCGAAATATATTGAGTATTATATAAGAATTATATAGAATTATAAACACAAGTTTGGAGAAATATTACTATAATAAAACATTTATTTGAAAATTGCAAATAAAAAAAAAGATTTTTTGGATTTAGGAAACATGATTATCAAAATTATCGATCAATAGTTATATCACACATTTAGAATATATATTAAAAAAAAAATGCATAGTACATATAACTTTCTCCAAGTACTTCTTTATCATGTAAATTATTTTTTTAAAAAATATTATTTAAAAAAAAATATTAAATTTTTTTTTAACTTTCTTGGAAAATAAAAATAAACTTTATTTATTACAAGACCTATCAAAAATAACCATTATATAAATGTTGTTTTGAGAATATTAAGATCGAAATCAATTTAAACCGATTTAGACCTTTTATTATATATTTTTTTGTATTTTTATATTATATTAATAGTGAAGTGGTTTGAAAGTTCTTTCTTAAGTAACTGAAGTACTGAAGTTGGTTTGCATAACAATATATGGTATATGATATTGGAATTAAAACAAAATATCTTGTGCTAGATTCTATTAGAGAAATAATTTTTTGAAATCAAATTCAATTATTAATATCATAAATTAATATAAATTCAATAAATAAATAATGGTAATTATTCAGGAAAACGCTTTTTCGTGGGCAAATGTAATTATTTAACCAGTGAGTTACTTTTGAAATTCCAAATAAACTTTTTAATGAAATTTTTCTGGGCATCTTATAGTTTTCGAGATAAAAATTTTTAAAATTTGCATATAAATCCATTGATATTCTAGTTAGCTACCATGTTTTATCAACTGACCACCAGAGCGCGCCACTAATTTTCGGTGTTTTTTTTCGGTTTGGATTTATAAAAATTAAAAAATTAATTAAATAATTTTCCCATATCCAAACCGAACATAAAAAACCGAAAATTAGTGAATAAGTTAATAATTAGTGAATTCATTGAATTAAAAAAAAAATTATCTGAATTTTCAATAGAATAAAAATTGTAGCTCTATTATCTGTTAAAAACCTCTAATCATATATTCATAAACATAAACAGGTATTATCGTTGAAATCTTTATGTCTGAATTAAATTTTTAGGACCATAAAACGTAAAGCAATCCGTAAATCTAATATTAATTTTATCATCATTTCAATAGTTTATAATAAATTTTATACAGTACTTGAAAGACTAAATTGCGAGATTTTAATTTAAATATGATAATTTAATTCGCTAGTAAAATTATCCATTTAAAAGTAATAACCAAATAAAACAAAATAACTTTTGCAAGATGATTAAAATATTCTATAGTTTTTAGCACATAAATCTTCTTCATCAATCTTTGTCATCATTATTCATTATTTAATCATTCTTCTTCAGAAGAAACATCTGTATTATTTTTATTTGATTGTTTCTGTCATTCTGTCAATGTATGTTTATTGGATATTTATTTTCTAACTAATAATTTATATTTGTAAATATTTTCACACCATCCAAATATAATATTAAAGTAGATTTTAATTCCAAAATTTAATCAACTGAACTTTTGAAAAGCAGTTATAATGGATCATGCTATAATATTATGAAATAAACTGGATTTGGAATTCTTTTTTTAGCTACCTCTCTCTCTCTCTTTCTTGTACTTTTTTGACGTTTAATAAAAAAAAAAAGTATAACAAATCTCATCCTAGGATTCATAATAGCTAACAAGTAAGTCGAGAACATCTGCCTCTTTTCCCGGCGCGTTCTATTGAACCGCTTCTGACGAAAATCCGGTGTTATGAATGAGGGTCATAATACCAATTTCACTATATGAAGTATCACATACGTTGACTTGATTGTGTCAAGAGGGGACAGGTGGTGAGTTGAAGGGCCCGCCGATCCAATGTACGAAAAAAAAAATAGATGAATACTTCGTAATCTTGAGTTCAATATAAGACTGTAATTATAATAATTTACCTTGTCTAGGTGTCTAATTAATGAATTTTACCAAACTTAATTATTGAATTGATTACATACTCTTTCCGATTTAATTAATTTTATGCCTTCTGGGCCTCAGCGATGCATTAACTATTCTTTCACTCATTCTATCACTCAAATGTTCGTTCTCTTTCTTATTATCTGCTTCCTATCTTGAAATCTATTTAGAGAAATAATAACATTTCAAATGAAAGATAGATTGAATAATGATATAATCACATTCTTATCAAAGAATAATGAAAATATATTTTAAATTTTCAAACTAATTATTTCTAAGAATATAATATAATCAAATATATTGTTATTTAAAAAAATTTCTGAGAGTTTCCACATCATTATCTCGCAATTTGAATTGGATTAAATAGCATATATTATATTTAATTAAATTAAATTAATTATAAATTATAAATTAAAATTAATAAATAACATTTATTAAACCAGTGCGTGTTTGGTTCTTTGGTGATAGCACCACGTCACGCACTGGCGCGTGATTGCCAGTTAACGTGTTAAAAATTAATTCCGGTACTTTCAGAGATTCAATCAAACTAAAATTCTATATATAGCAGTTTTATACAATTTTTAATCATGTGAAAAACGATCAAACGAATATCTTTATTTTTACGGTCAGTTTAGAGGAAAAAAAATGAAAACGTGGTAGGTAATGTAATCTGGAATGACCCTTTTCCGGATGAGCTACATTTCACAAAAGTTGATAGAAAACTACGAATTTTGAATAATGCCCGTGTAGCAAATTTCATTATCCTAGTTCAAACCGTTAGGACTACATACACACACACACACACACACACACACAGACATTTCTCTCAACCTTAGTGAAAATGACTCAGGAACCTTCAAAACGTATAAAAAGATCAAAATCTCGACATCGAAAATTTTCCTGATCTCAATACTGGCGAGATAGTAAAAACTGTTTTTCTATTCAGACATATATGTATATATATTGCAAATTTGCAAATTCATTTATAATCAATGAAAGAAGTTAAATAAGGAACATAAAAAAATATCAAATGATTTATTTAAAAAAAAATATTCATATTTCAATGAAATAAAAAATTATTGATCTATGAATTATTTTAGATTTATTTTAACACTCAATAAGTTTTAATTTTAGTTCAAAGCATACTTCAAATTCATCATTCAGTTTTTTGTTTATTACATTGATTTCTAAAATAATAAATATGATATCAACCATCTGATAAATTTTCATATGAATAAAAATAATTATTAAAAAAAAACATTTTTCCTAATGAAATTTATTTTCTAAAAATTTTTGATTGATGTGTTAAAATTATCGCTTATTTTTTTTTTTATATTAATAAAAAGTTGTTTACTTATTGAAGGCTATAAATTGAGTGACCGACCCACTTCTTCTTGTGGTCACGTATGTTTATATTGGCTTAAGAGCAAACCTCAGCATCCATGTCCACAATCTACTCAAATAAACTCAACAACTTCCGTTCCAAACTAAAAACTTTCTTTGTATCTTAAAAAACAACCCTTAAATAAATAGGGAATAAAAGAGCATTGAACAAAATGGATTGATATAAATCAATATATATTTTTTTTTTTGCAAGACATTCAATATAGAATAGAAATAAGTATATGTATTTTTAATATACAAATATTTTTCCTGTTTAAAAATAATACAAACCAAAATTTAGAAGTTTGTTAAAGATAAAACTTATTATTAGTGATATTTTATCAGGTAGGAAAAACTTCAAAATTTAATTAACATGCATTTATAATGTTTATCGTTATTTCTTTGGACCTAGTTTGAAATTCTTTGAAAATATCTTGTCTAGAACCAACACATTATTCTATCCATCCATTTCCCACATCATATCTAATCACAAGCTTTTAAAATCTGTATATAGTGAGAGAAGTAAGAAAGCCTATGATTACGTACCAGACGTATATTAGTGTCAGTCATAGTGGCGAGAATGAAAATGGCAACAAAATGGAGCTAAATCTCACAATAATACGTGAAAATATAACTCAGAAATAAATTTTCAAAATAAAAATTTCAAAAACAAAAAATATTATATATATATATATATATATATACATATATATAATATATATACTACATGGGCTGAAAAGTCCCGGAATTTTTCAAAAAGGTGACGCCACTAGAAAATGAACATGACTCATTTCGAGAGGCTCATCTGTCACTAGTTTATGTATTAAGTATCATGACATTTCGTCCATTCGTTTACAAGCTATAGTCGTTTGAGTGACGCTACTTTCGCTTTCATAAGAAAAATGGAAAAACAGGAATATAGCGTCTTGATTAAACATTGTTCTCGGAGGATGTGGGATAACAATCACTGCAATGATTCACAAGTTTTTCTCATTAAAAACGTTTCCTGTTTTTCCATTTTTCTTATGAAGGCGAAAGTAGCTTCATACTTCATACCTAAACTAGTGCCAGATGAGCCTCTCGAAATGAGTCATGTTCATTTTCTAGTGGCGTCACCTATTGAAAAATCACGGGACTTTTCAGCCCATGTAGTATATATATTCATTTATTTATTTAGTATTGCATAAACAATTTTTTTAAAAAATTCATAATATTATTTTATAAAACAAACAAACTTAGTAATTATTTTATTTCAGTTTCTGCAATAAACTGATTAGTTTCAATGTTTATGAGCTAATGAAGAAGAAAAACAAGGGGAAGGGTTTAATGAAAAGACAAGGTCATGGGTGTTTTGCTTTGGCGAGCTGTAAACACATCCGGCCCTTTTGATTGGTCTGAGTAAAAGATTCAGTAGAGTAATTACAGACGTTAGGATTGCATGCGCCACGGCTTGGATTAATTAAGGAATTTATGACGGGGAAAATGTCATATTGAGTTTCTGACATTTTCTAAAAGAGACACTAAAGAGATAGAATCTAAACAAATAGAAAACAAAATCTCCTCTTCTGACAACAGCAGATCGTTATAAATTCAATAGAATTTGTTTTTAAATGAAAGAGAGATTGGATTTAGAAAGAGCAACAGAAAAAAGATGAAAAAGAGAGGGGAAAGAAAGAGGGATGGTGGGAAAGAGAGGAAAACAAAAAGTGTATGAAAGAGAAAAAGATATCAAATTCTATTAAATATTCAATACAGTTCAATCAGCAAATGAAAATTGTAAATTTGTTAATTTTGTTCATCATACCTTCTAATTCCATATTTAAATTAGCCAAAATAATCATTTTACTTTCATTTATTTAAATATATATATATTCAATATGCTAGCTATATGAATTGAATATATCCATTGGAAAGTTTGATCGAATAAAAAATAAAAATTCGAGTATGCAACAGAAATAATCAATTTTAAGGATAATATAATATGCGCATCAACCAAAAAATAAATATTTATAATATATGAATTTTTATTGTAACATTTTTTTCTATAAAATTATAACAAAATTATTGGTTTATCCCTGTCATTTTTATTTTAATCGTTGAAATTTTTCCCCACAAACGCTAACTAAAAGCATTGAAAAGAATATATTTAAATACTTTAGAAATATTTTTTTTTATCATGACAATCTAATTATTAATAAATAAAAAGCATAACTCAATTTAAATTTCATTTCCCATGATTCTAATTTAACATATTTTATTTTATTTTTTTTAAATAAAATTTAATAAATGATATAAAATAATATTATTATTTTGTTTTGGTTAAAAAAAAAATATTTATTTCTTATTTCAATTTATTTCGAATAACATTAATTAAAATTTAATTTTTATTTAAAAATATATTTTTCGGGAAGATAATTGTAAAATTGAATTGTGATTTTATTAGTTTTTTATTTAAATTAATTTTAGTTATATATTATTTATAATAAATAGATTGAGAATTACAATTCTATATATAATTTACTTTTTTTTATCAAATAATTGTAAAATTTTATTGTTAATCGTATGTAATTTTTTAACATCATTTTAATTATATAGCATATATTATGATTTTTTTTTACATATATTTATTTATTTATTTTTTGTTTTTGATAGAAGAAAGTTGGAGGTTTATATTTATAACTATCTAATACTCTTATTTAAAAAAAGGAACATTGCTCATCTTGTTTGTTTTAAGAGGTTTTAATGATTATTACGATCAGGCCTTGAGTCTTACATACGGATTTAATTAAAAGAAATCGACACCGAACCTTAATCAAAAAAAAAAAACATGCCTGAGAATGTTTGTAAAGGATAACTGAATTTTTTAAACACAGAAATCGCTCTGATTCAATTGTATATCTTTTTTTAAACAATATATTAAAATAAAAAAAATCATATGGCGGAATTGATATAGAAAAGTTTTATAAATTTGATATTAAATTCAATTTTTCAATAATATATTGGATGTTTTTTTTTTAAAGTTTTAGTTATTTTAATTTTAAATTGATATTATATATATATATATATATATATTGAGAAAAATATATAGACAATTTGTTTATTTTATTTTCAGTAGTTTGTTTCCTCTAATGATTGTTTAATATTTAAGAAATATTCTTATTATTTTTGTGTCAAATTCTTAAATTTAATTAAACTATTAACAAAATGAATATTTCAATTCCTTATTTATATATATTAGAAAATTAATTATTATTTTAAAAAATTTAATTAATTTACCTAAAAGAATCTTAATGATCATTATTCTCATTATTATACTTTTTAAGAGATATTTCGTTCCAAGGAGAAGATCCATAGATAGAGTGTAATAATTATACTTGAGTTTAATTATTTATTAGTATTATAATATATATATATATATATTTAATAACATGATCTGATTAAAATTATTATATTTTAATATAGTCTAATAATTTTTTCTAACAGAAAATTTTAAATTATTATATTTAATATATATTTTACATCATTTATAATTAATATTTTTACATACCTATTAACCATCATTTTGTCATTAAGTAAATACAAATATTTATTTGATTGATGTATTGTATATTGTATAATTGTTATTTATTTTATTGAAATATTTCCTTGGACAGATGATTATTCATTTATTGTATATATCTAAATCAAAAAAAAAAAATGTACTCACACTTGGATTAATTAATATGGTTGATTAATTAATTAATTTATAGGTGTAATTCCAAAAAGATGGTATTTAAGTTAATCAGTTAAATTGATCGCCCTGTATATATACCTTTATTTATATTACTATCTACATTATGTGTATTTAGAAGTATATAAGTTTCTGTACATTGAGTAAATGGACAAGAACCCATAAATTAATTAATAACAATAAAAATTGTATTATCAATTTTAGTATACAAATTTCCTCTTCCGTTTTTTTAATTAAAATTGAAAATTCCACATATCTTATACTAATTTAAATTATGGGTTAAGTATATCTTTAATTTCTATTATTATAGATAATAATACTCAATAAATCACTTCAAAAAATAACCAATTTAAATGTAATTATAATTAACTTATATATCAATGCACTAAAGAAATTTTGTTTTACTATGATGGATGTTCTATTTCCAAAAAAAAAAAAAATATTGATTAATTTTAGAAATTGAATCAATTGCCTAAGATCCCATTTGGTTGATAAATTTTAATTAATGACGAGAGAGAAATTAATTTGATCGATGCTAAGTTTACCTGAAGTGCATGTGCCGCCCGACAGGTGAGCGTAGCGGGTTTGTTTTTCACGACAAAAGCATCAGTGGGTTCTTCAAGGAACAATGGCAATGCAACTCCTCCCCCATCCGAGTCGATTCTCAAGTGAGCATCACTGCTTGGCAATGTCGGCGAATCGAGAGAATCGTCCGCTTCATCAGCACCAAGGAGTAGACTGTCATCGTCATCATCCTCATCCTCATCATCGGCATCATCAAATTCACCATCTGCAAAATTCATTCAAAATCAAGATTAATGGAATCAATTAATATATCAATGAAGGTGATTATCTAACCAACAGTCCTAATATATATATACATTAATACATTCAACTTGAAAAAATAAATAAATAATATTATTTCGAAAATATGTTAAAAATAATTGCTTGTTTTTTCGAATGAGTGCCTTTTCCGGTTTTTAATAAAACAATAAAATTAAAAATACATTTTTATAAGCCACACTTAAAAGTTTATTCAATTAGCATTTCACTTCCTCTTATAATAATTTGCATATATATTTTAGCAATGAAAATATATAGATGAGAAAGGACTTTTATACTTAGATATTATCAAATATCATAATATGAAAATATAATAGTACATTTTAATATTTTTTATATTAAAATTTAGGAACAATTATATGGAAAATTTTAAAATTAATTTGCGATTTTAGCATTTCTTTACGTTTTAAGATTTCAAGAATTAATTTGCATTTTTACAAAGATTAATTAGTCTCTGGAGCGTAGCTTAGGCTAATTGAGTTCTTATTTTTTAATTAGACACCAAAGAACTTGTGACAGTTTCTCCGGTTTCTCCAGATATAGTGCCAACTTTTTTCCGAAAAAATATTTTGGTAAAATAATTTTCCT
The DNA here is from genome assembly GCA_963082975.1 of Labia minor. NCBI lineage: Eukaryota > Metazoa > Arthropoda > Insecta > Dermaptera > Spongiphoridae > Labia > Labia minor. The sequence goes on from OY720345.1 coordinate 67,286,868, forward strand.
TATAATATATGTTTAGTGTTTTTAATACTAAAATTAAATAGTTTTATTTCAATAACTTATTTATAATAATAACTAACATATATAATTATATATATATATATGAGGGAGAATAAATCAGTAGGTAGATTAATTTTTTTGGTTTAAGAAGGGATTCGTTTATATTTTAATTTTTTAAGTGTTTACCAAAACAAGAATTATGAAAAAACACAATCAATACAATTTGAAAGTTTAGAGACCCATTTGGAAATGAAATAAGAAACAAATTGAACAAAAATAAGAATGAAAATAATGAAAGTATTGAGAAGGAAAGTTTAATTGAATATTCTAATTGTGCTATCCATTGTGCTTTTGTGTGTGCAGAGGTGCGTTTGACCTGTGGTTCCGCGTTTACAAAGAAACCTTGAAGCCTAATTAGAATATTAATTGATTTTCTAGACATATTATTGATGCATACTGTAAAAGAGAATTGTTCATGTATTTGAATAATAAAGACGTAAGTGCAAATGGATTAAAGAGTGTGGAGAGAGAAAAAATTATTTTTTGTAATCGATAAACATTCCCATAAATAAATATTTTTATATTGTTATTAAGTGAAAATAAAATAGAGCGAAAATAGGTACTAATTTTTTCAAATTATATATAATGGTATTTTTTAAATTCATTATAAATAATACGACTCTAGGAAATAATTAATAAATAATAAACTCTTTGAAATAAATTTTAATTTTTTTTATTGGTAAATTTTTAATTGTAAGTGGGTTGCCTATATATAAGGCGCTTCGGATTTTTAATAGATTATAAACATTTCTTTATTGAGAGTACTAATTAATTATTCCTAGTGATAAGTTTAAATGACAATAAATAAATAAAAATAAAAATAAAATCAAGTACATTTAAAAGAGCAGAGGTTTTTATTTAATGATTAATTATACTTTAAAATTAAAAATTGAGAATTAACGTTTAATTAATTAATAAATAAATATTAGGAAATTTAAATGTTTTTATAATTGTATGATATAATAGGAAAAGTGGATATATATATATATATATATATTATCAAACATTTTGAATAAATAAAAGTAAATTAAAAGCGGATTGAGACAAAAACACAAACACATGTTACAAATTAAAAGTTGGTCGTGACTCATCAAATGACTTTACAAAATAAAGTTCAACTTTGCCATTAAATTAGCTTAAACATACAAAAGAGACGAAAACAGAAACAAGGCTGTATTATTGCCATGAATGTGAGTTTAGAGTCTTTTAAGGATCTTGCTATAAAACGCAGACCAGTTGAGAACTAATCATGGGAATGAAACGGTAATTAAGATGATTGGTAGTTAAAAGATTATTACTAGTCAACTCATATATTAAGGACTCTATATAGAGTATAGTGAATAAATGTCCGATACGATCATCTTTCCAATTTCAAAAGGGCTAAAACTGCTCCAAAAGAGTCATAAAATATGATGAGAAAATAAAATCCAAATGAGTTCCAGATGATCAGTGGTGGGGTGGGGGGAGAATTTTGACGAGTGAAGAATTTAATTAATGAATGAAAGTTTTTAAGAAATAAAAAAAAAAGATCACCAAGACAATTAAAAGTAAATAAACAGCGATCCTCTTTCAAATAGTTTATAACTTTAAAGAGAGGGGGTTGGAAGTTAAAGATATATGTATTAATAAGAAGTGAAATTTACTGTCTACAACGGTAAAGTTATTGGAGTGGTCACCAAAAACGCGTCATAACTTTGTCATTTTATTATAAAAGAAAAAGGATGGAAGGAAGGAGATAAAAACAGGAGGGGGGGGGGGGTGTGAAGGACGAGTGATGAGAGAAATGAAAAATAATTTAAGTATAAATATCTGATTTTTAATTAATCATAATTAAAATGAAGCTGAAGGAAATTTTTAATTAAAAGTTATTTTTAAATGATTGTCTTTGTCTAAAGAAAAATCAAATTATTTTATATTAATCTGGTAATTGATTAATTAATTAATTCTTGATTTATATAATATATATCCAGGTTGGCCAAACCGTAGCTCGCGAGCCACATGTGGCCCTTTTTGAGTTTATTGTGGCTCAATTAAAAAATTTAAAGTGATGACACACAAAAAAGAGGTAAAATTTGTTTCCAATTTGACTCTTAAACATTTTTGATTTTTCAATATGGCTCTAAATATCACCAAGTGTGGCCACCCCTGATACAATCATTTTATAGTACACTAATATACTAATAATAATAATAAAATGAAAATTTTGTTTTAGAGTTATTATTTAAAATTTTAAAAATGAATTATAATAATAAATTGAATAGTCTAATTTAAATACACCTAGAATATCAATTTTTAATTTTTATTAATTTATATTTGTGTAAAAAACATCACCATTTATTTTTAATAAATTAATCAATTAATCCAAAAATGTTTTTTAAAATTTTATTAAATTATATTTCTATTGTAACATTAATTTAACTTAAATTTGTAATATTATATCTGATAGATTAATTAAATAATTTAATAATAATATATTTAATTATTAAAAATGATAAATCGTGTTGCGTGAGATATTTAATGAGAATTTATAATGTATATATAAATCTAAAACTGAATAAATACTTTTATCTTCTAAATTCTAAACATGAGTTGGAATTCAATGTTGTTTTCAGTTTTTTTTTCATTTCATAGATTGGTGAAATCTGAACTATCTTAGGAATGTTTTGTGTTTCTTTAAGATACAGGTATATTAATTTAATTTATTTTCAAAGGAAAAAAAAAAAATAAATAAATTAAAACAAAAATTATTTCCTTGAAATAGATACCATATGTTATTTAGAAGTGAGTCATTAACAGTGTGACGTCATCGATTTCATTTTATTTAAGAAAATATTACAATGATTATTATTAATTTTATACCTAAATATTGCTTATTGATATAACATTAATTTATTTTTGTGTAAATAACATCACCATTTTTATTATTATTATTATAAATATTATTTTAAAATCACCTAAAAATAATAAAAATTGTTTAAATTTTAAATAAAACAAATAAATAAATAAAATGTTAGTTTATTTGACAAGAAAATTGAAGAGAGTAAAAGTTACTGCAAAAGAGTGGGGGAGGAGTTTAATTAAATCAGACCATATATACTTTCTAACAGAAAAGTAAATGCCTTATTTAATTATTAATTATTTAAAAGAAATATATTAAATATATTTATTTTTTTTTATATTTTTGTTATAATAATATATAAAAATATATATATATATATACAAATTATAATGAATAAATGGTTAGGAAATTTTACTATAAATCACATTTTATTTATTTCAAATAACGCATTTAATTCTTGATTAATATATATATATATATGAAAGTTCGATTGCCTTTTCATCCCTTTGAATGGTCGTTTGGGAGGGTAGGATGAGAGGCCCAAAAGAGTGGTTTGTACCCCCTTTCAGATCTCGCAGCATTTGTAGTGGAATCCATAGAGAACGAACGCCGAGGACACGGTTTTGGCTTGCCACGTTGCCACATTATTCATTATCAGACCAGACCTCTCAGTTTCATGTGACCACATTTTAGGGCACAACAAGCAAAAAACCTGACCAAATTAATTGGGTTGGTTCTTATCCGTTTCGATTCAATAGGTTCCCCATTAATATATCATCTTTTTATTATATATATATATATTAGAAAAAAACCTTATACTAGTTTAATTAAGCCCATTCTATTGTTTATCTTGGAGTGTATTGAATTTTAATCACGAATCATTTTTTCAATTTTAATGAAGCAATAATTTTACATGATTTTTTTTTTATATAAATATATGTATATTTTATTTTAATGATTTATTTACACGCTGCATAGGAAAGTTAGTGAATAAACTTTTCAGTTTTTTTTTTTTATTTTTTTTTTTATAATTGGAAATTTTTTTTTATTTATATTTAGTATAATATTAACAAAAGGTCGACACAAAATAGAATAAATTAAAAAGTAATAATTTAAAAGTGAAGTATACCGGATTGGAAATCGTCGATTGATTAATGAATGTAAATAATGGTAAAGACGAGTTCAAATAAAAGGGAGGTTATAGGTAAATACGACATGAACAAAATTTAAAGTTAAATGTAAAAATACTAAAAATGAATTTTTGAAAATATCCGCCTAGTGTTTTTTGTCTATCTTTTTTTACTAATTGCGATCACGAAAATTTTCGATGTCGAAATTTTGATGTGTTTATACGTTTTGAAGGTCCCTGGGTCATTTTCACTATGATTGAGTAAAATTTATGTGTGTGTGTGTGTGTGTGTGTTTATTTAGACAAGATTACGAAAAAACGGTTTGAGCTAGAATAATGAAATTTGGACATTATTTAAAATTCGTAGTTTTCTATCAACTTTTGAGAAATGTAGCTCATTCGTAAGAGGACCATTACCAACCACGTTTTCATTTTTTTCCTCTAAACTCACCGTAAAAATAAAGATATATGTTTGATAGTTTGTCACATGATTAAAAATTGTATAAACTGTTATATATAGAATTTTGGCTTAATTGAATCGTTGAAAGTACCGAAATTAATTTTTTAAATTTTTTAACACGTTAATTGCCAATCACGCGCCAGCATCGTGGTGTCATCAACAAACAGTCAAACACTCGCTGGTTTCATAAATATTATTTATAATTTTAATTTATAATTTATAATTAATTAAATTTAAATTTAATTTAAATATAATATATGTTAATTCTATTCAAATTTGCGAGATAGTGGAGTGGAGACACTCCAGATTTTGTTTATTCTGATTGTAATTCTTTTCTTTTATAACATTCAAACAGCTGCTGGAAAATAAAAAAGTAGACATAATATTTTATTATATTGTATATTATCATTATATGTAAGTAGAGTAAGGGATGTAATATATTGAATAGAAAATTAACCAATTTTGGAATAAATTACATATCAATCTCTATTACGTATTATGTATTTCATTCAGCGTAACTTTGATAAGTGAAATAAGGGCAACTAGAAATAAGGGTGCAACCAATTGAAGTCCCCAGGGGCTCTTCGACTTTGAGTTTCAATGATCTGCTGAAAGCACCCCCCCTCCACTAATAAATATAACTGAGTTGCTCATTGAAGATACGTCTAACGATATAATTTTCTATTTAGACGGTGAATTTCATTGAACCGGGTAGCGCCATCGGGGTGGCAGCGTCCAGTCCCCGGAGATGGAAGTATCCCTCTCCTCCCCTCACGGGAATGGGCAGGGGTTTAACATCCCCAACTGAAGGTATGTGTTAATTGACAAGAGCCCGCCCTTTCACTGTTTCAGGGTCTTTACTATTGAGTGAGAATGGGCGGGTTGGGAAAAAGAGACCAGGACAGGGGGTGGTGATGGATGGCCTGCACCCTGCCTACTCTTCTACTGATTTTACAGCATCCCACAAATGAATGCTTTCGATATTCAATGCCAAAAATTATCCGGGCTCGAGATATTATTTGAAATAAAATGTCAAATCAAAAAAAAAGTGGAATGATTAACTTGCTTTATCACTTCACTTACAAAAGGATTATCACATTTCTACATTCATTGTAGATAATATCTGACATGAATCGAAAATTAATCAATGAATCCATTTTTATTTAAAATTGAATTATTTCATTTTAAAAGAAATGAATTTAATATACCTTTATTGGATTATTTTATAGAATGAATCATTGAAAAATTACATTTCTATGCAATTAGAATCTTATATTCAGTTAAATGAATAAATTTATTTTACTAATTTCTTTTTTAAAAGTTTACTTTTAAATTCATGCCAAATGAAATAAAAATGAAAAGTACAAATTATCATTTGTATAAAACATTATATAATTATGTAATGTATTTCGATCAAATTTGATATAAACGTTTATTTATAAGATTAGGGTACGTATAGTAATTGAAAAGAAAAATGGTTTAATTTAAAAACAAATATAGAAAATAATTTTTATAAACAAATGAACCTAATAAAAAAAATATAAAATATTTTTTAAAAACACGCTTTTATTTAAATGCACTAAAAAGGAGAAAATAATTTCTCCAGAGATACCAAGATTTCCTTAAATCATATCTAAAAAATGAAAGCTTGGGCGCCAAACATACAAGGAAAGGAAAAGAATACGAAGGACATTTCATTTCTGTTCTTTTTTCCTTTTTCACTAAAATTGATAACTATGTCTATTTGAAGTTGAATTTACATTTTTCATTGTATGTTTGGTGCCTTGAACATAGGGAAGTGGGTCAATTTCACCTTGCAAGATTTGACGACAGGATACAATGTGAAACTAAATAAAAGCGTGTAAAAAATGGTTAAAAAATTAAGTTAATGATATGGTAATTTTTTTCTAAATTAAACCATTTTTCTTTTCCATATATAAATATATATATATAAATTTCAATAAATTTTGATTTAAAGATCCAATGTTCAAAGAATAAATATATAAATTTTGAATTAACAATGAAAATCTCTTTGAACACAAAGAATATGTATTTTTTTAAATAATATATTCCACACTTCTCATTTACCCATTATATTAGAAAATGTTCCAAATGAAATACATGAAAAGGATTAAATTAATGATATCGTATAAATAATCAATCAATGATTTTGTGTTGTAGATAAAATCATAATCTTTTCAAGATAATCTTAAAGACAATTGATTGGGACCTTGTCAACGCCGTGACGTGACATCATGAGCAAAAAAAAAAAAGAAAGAGTTAAAATGAAATAGTTAATAGATTTTTTTTTTTTATTAAAAACTTGAAGATAAAAATGTTCTTTTATATTTATTAAATTAAAGAAAAAAACTCGGCACAAGATAAAACTTGTAAAAGTTATTTCCAACCTACTCAGATTTTGTTAATTGATATTTATGTTCTACATTCGCTCATGAAAATCCATAATATCTGCTCAGAGATTTACTGTGAACAATTTATTTATAAATATATAATCAAAATGATGATTACTATTATAATACCACCCATTTAATTCTACATATAACTTTTTTAAATTAATTCGCCTTGGGAAATAACTAATAAACTCACGGTGGTGGGGTCAATTTAAACGTATATTATTATAACGGGATAATTTTTAAGTCATAAAAATGATTCGTCAAATATATATATATAAAATTGTAGATACGACATATGTAAACATAAAAAAAAATCAATCATATATGGAAAAAAAGAATGTTTGAGCCAAATTAAGTTTAGTTTAAAGGTGTATTTATTTAAATTGAATTATTTGGTCAACCGAGAGAGACTGCACCTCCAAACGTGAAGCAATGTTTGACGAATCGAGCAAACATCATCTATGAACGTACCTCTGGAACCTACAGGCCTGGAAGATTCGAACAGAGGTAAAAAAAAAAAAGTTTTGTTGATTTTCGTTTCTATGTCTCCTTCGAATTGTTCATAAAACAATATATTTACAAGTATAGGAAAATATTCACATTATTTCCTTTATTTCTAACAAAAAAAAAAAATCTTTTTAATATTAAATATATTTGTCATTTATATTGGTGTTTGTTTATATTTTAAATGTAATCTTTGAACTGAAAAAAAAAAAAATAAAATTTAATCAAATAATTTAGTGGAGATGTTGAAAATGATATGTTTTTATAGACGATGTGATAAGAATCAATGAGATCCCCGACCCATTGCACTCCTCGTTGAATGGTATTTGTGTCAAATTCAACCAAGCCCATTAGAAATTCACTAAAAAAAATATTTAATGATTACATGTTTCATTAAAACTATTTATTTATTTTTATTAATTTTTTTTTTCTTCTATTATTATTAATAAATCTTAAAAACATAATTTCAATTTGATGTATAGTAATTTCAAAATATTTTTATTTAAAAAAAAAATATTAATATTAATAATAATAATAATAAAAGTTTAATTAATTTGAATTATAATTTTTAGAATTTATTTTTTTTTTTTTATTTCTTTTCCTACGGCATTATACTAATAACATTTGGCTACGCCTTTTTGTAATATCGTTAGATTTATACTAATATTCCCTTTACTATCTTTTAAATCACCACATCCAATTTAATGTAATAAATATAAAAAAAATATAATTAATTTTAATTAAAATAATTAGCAAAAATTAATTATAGTTTTAGAAATAGATTTTATTAGAAAATATATAAAGTATTTTATGATGGTAAGTAATTGTTTATTTATAAATAATGAAATGAAAGTATTATATACCTACTATAATTAAATTAGAAATGTTTGTGGGATAAAAAAATTCCATGGAATAATTATTATTCATTTATTTTTATGGTCAAGCAAGGCAAATAAGTTATTTTGAAATTAACTTTTAGTGAGTATAATTTATAAATGAAAAGGAATTTCAATGCAGGCCACTTCTAAATTTCCAAAGCAGAGCATGTTTTCAACTTTGACCACAGACCACAAAAATTTCTCTATTTATATTTATTCTAATGTCAAAAGATATATAAAGATATACATTATATTTAATAATAAACAGAACTTTAAGAACTTTTAAAGTCAATTTAAATTTTGCAAGAGAATTCATTAAAATTTTAATGAGGAAAATCGTATATATGAAAAATTATTATCATCTATAACGAAATAAAATTAGCAAGATTAATCTATTACATATTATCCAAAAATTAACTAAAATATATTTTTAGATTAAACTAAAATTTTTATATTTAGATTATTATTATAAACATTAAAATTTCAGAATTTTATATGTGTGAAGTGATTATAAGTGTTTAATCTGAATCAAATGAATTTAAACAACGATTTTCAATTAAAAAATTAATTTTTATCTTCTTTAATAAATAGGTATACCTATGAAACATATAAAAAACAGTAAGCTGATATATAATTTAATTTGTTTTTACCTTTGAATACATATATAGAAATATATGTATTTTTTTCAATATCAAACTTTTGTTTGTGGGTAAAAATATGATGTGAATAGATTATTTTAAATTATTATTATTATATATTATATCTATCACCATGGTGCTATTGAACATAAGTTTTTGCATTTCTTCATATCTCCTATTCTGAGCGTTTCCATCCAAATCTTATCTTCTCCAAATTCCTTCATATTTATTTTTATATTTTTAACCCATTACATCTTCTACCGGGCTACTCACCGGTCTTTTCCCAATTTCTTTTATGTTTTTCCATTTGCTTTTCCTTCCCTAATCGAGCGAGCCACTTGCCCTATGATAGAACCCTGGGTTTTATGAGTACAACTATGTTTGAGGAAATATCTATCCATCCTTATGCAATTCTTCTGGGGGTTTATTGAATTAATATTAATAAAAATTACAATATTATAATATTTTCAATTTTATTATTTTATTTTATTAATTTATGAATAATAGATTATTATTTTTCAATTATAATTTCACCTTTTTTCATATAGGTTCGAGGTTCGCATATCTAAAATAATTAATTTAATAATAAACAAATAAATAATAAAATCCCTATCATCAATTCTAAGTAATTTAATTATAATAATAATTAATACCTCTAATAGCTATTGTAATTAACAATATTAATAGTAATTATTATTAATATATTCATTTCATAAATTAAATTAAAAATCTTGCAATTTCACTAAAAGTAAATTTTTTAGAAAATATTTGGTTAAATTTTTTTGCTTTATATATTAAATAAAAAAAAAATCTTCAATGATTTCAAAGATTTTATTTATTCTATCACATTTTCAATATCCCTATCTCCTTTTTAAATGTTTTCTGATTTCTTATAATAACAAATGCATATATCTTATCTTAGAGGATTTTTTTGAAATTTTTTGAAATAATTTTTCTTTATAAATCTATCTATATTGGTTTCAGCCTCGGGAAAAATCATCTTTGTTAGTTTTTTCTTAATTTAAAATAAGAATTTGTTTTAATAATAAAAAATGGCACCGGTCAACGCCGGACAGTGCTTCCTTACAAAATATTATAAATAAAATAAAATGTTAAAAATATTTATTTTAATAATATTTTGTAATCAAATTACGAAATATATATTATGTTTTATCCACAGGCCATACTTTTCTGTCTTTCAATGCATTAAATAGGTACGTTTAAGAGCGGTAAGTTTTATGACTATTTTTTTTTTGATTTATGTTCTTTTAAATTATTTGAAATTGTTTCATATTTTTTATAGTTTATTTATTTTAAATAATAATCTTAATTTTAAATATTCATAAGAAATATAAGGAATATTTTTTTTTAAAGTACAGAGTGGCGGTTCGGTGAACCAGGTACTCTCTATATATATATATTTTAAAATACAAGTATAAATTTTGAAATTAATATCAAAACCTCACTTGTCGAATTATATTATAATTTCATCAATTAGAACACCAAGAGCGATTTTTAATTACATTATTTCACAATTCAATAATTTTTTGGCATGGGATAAAATGGTGATGTACCCCTTTGATGTTGGTTTTAAAAGCGATGATTTGTACAGCTAGGCTGATTTCAAAGCGTGAAACAAACGATTAAAATGTTTTAATAAGCGTTACAAACCTGAAAGGGGTTTTCGAGAAATTGCATTGTATAAATAAAATAATGAATTCCGGCGTGAAGTCCGTGACCAATGCACTCACGCTATGCACTCAAGTGTATGGTAGATGGATGTATATATCAGTGTATACCCTGAGACTTGTGCATATAAACAAACACCTGTCAGAGCTCGAGTTCATTTCTATTGATGTGAAACGACTTGCTTTTGCCTGTGTCAGTTTGTTTATCATTTCAATAAACTTTCGAGCCCATAGACCGTGGGCGGTCGATTATTTTAGTTAAAGCCACATCAAAAGCATGATTATAAACACATGTATAACTAACGACACGCTTTTTTTTCTCACAACCTCGTCTACAATAGGGTGGAGAAGATGAAATATTTCATTCATAAAAAATAAAAATAAAAAAACTGTTTTAAATTTTTATTTTAACACAGATAAACTATCAACGGATGTATAGATCGAGGGGAGTTTTATTTTTTTTTTTTTTTCAGGAAATAAATACTTGTAAACAAATAACTAACTACCTGAACTGATTTATTATCCTGTCTCTAGATAAACAAATAAAAACAAATTAAAATAAAAGCAATATTTTGAAAATTAAAGTTTTATGCTAATAATATAATTAGAGAGAAATAAATATATAATATACATATATATATATGTATATTATAGTCAGAGACTGGATATTGCTTTCATTTGTCAATGAGGGAAATGTAAATATCGAACAAATGAAGTTTGTTGATGTTCTCTGTTACAATTATTAATATTTACATTAGATTTACGTTTCAATAATTTGAATAGAATTTTAATTATCGAATATTTTCTCAATATTCTCTCTATTGAATCATTGTTTTAAGTTTTGCGGATGGATAAATTAACACTAAAATTGGTTTTAATTATTATATTCGAATACTTGGTTATTTATTATTAATCTAGATTCCAGTTAATTAATGAATAACATTTTGTTAATCCGTCTGAAATAAATTGGAATACTATTTTAGAATTTGTTCACAATTATTTATATTAAACTAATTGAAATTGTTCTGTAAAAAAAAAAAATATTTCTTTTATGAAGAAAAATAAGGATTAATTGATAATAAATGGAACGATAAGAATTTGATTTTCACCTGTTTTGAGATTTCTTAAATTCAAAAAAATTCTATATATTCCTATAAGCAAACTTTTTGGGAGCTTATTATCTTGGTTCTTAAATAAATAAACTATAAAATAATTATATATATTTTATTTTTAATTATAATATGTAAAAAATTATTATACATTACCCATCTAAATAATCGGTGTTTCCATCTGAAATTTTTAATATTTTTTTCAAGAAATTAATTCATTTTTTTCCAAATTTATTATTATGAAAGTAATAAGTTTTGAAATTAAGTGATATACAAAAAAAATATCTCTAATATGAAATAATAATGAATTTTGAAATTGGAACTAAAAAGAAAAATAACAAAAAAACGGATGCTTAATAAATCATATAAATTAACTAATACTACAAATATATTTAAATTTTTTATAGTAGTTAATATAAATATAAATTGTTTGTATGCTGGGTAAAATTGACAATTATTTTTGAATGACAAGTAATAAAAAATAAATAAATAAATAAATCCTACGATTTTATTTTCATTTGAATATGGTTAGTACATACCTCTGTCATCAATTGTTTCTTTTTAAGTTAAATTAAATATATCATTAGATAAAATCAAAAAAATCTGGAGTCTCTCCTCTCGACTATCTCGCAAATTTGAATTGGATTAATTAACATATATTATATTTAAAATAAATTTAATTAAGTATAAATTATAAATTAAAATTAATAAATAATATTTATTAAACCAGCGCGTGTTTGACTCTTTGTTGATGGCACCACATCACGTGCTGGCGTGTGATTAGCAGTCAACATGTTAAAAAAATAATTCCAATACTTTCAGTGATTCAATCAAGCTGAAATTCTATATATAGCAGTTTTATACAATTTTTAATCATGTGAAAAATTATCAAACATATATCTCTATTTTTACGGTCAGTTTAGAGGAAAAAAATGAAAACATGGTAGGTAATGATCCTCTTCCGGATGAGCCACATTTCACAAAAGTTGATAGAAAACTACGAATTTTGAATAATGCCCGTGTACCAAAATTCATTATTCTAGCACAAGCTACACACACAGACACATACATTTTTCTCAACCTTAGTGAAAATAACTCCTGGACCTTTAAAACGTATAAAAACATCAAAATTTCGACATCGAAAATTTTCGTGATCGTAATAGTATCTTTGACGAGATAGTAAAAAGAAAACAACCAAACAGAACAAATGATAAAATATAAATGAGAAGTATTGGATGGAAATTAAAATACATTAAAAAGCGCGCAATTTAAATTTAAATCAATTGTTGCCAATTTGGATATGAGTTTTAGAATACAAAAAAAAAAAAATGATTAAGTTTCCGTTTCTTCCTTTCTATTCGCTTTCATCTCTCTTTCTCCTTAAATTAAAGCTGAAAAATACTAATTAAAAAAAATTCCAATTTATTAAAATGAAATAACTCTCAAGTCTATCGGAAAAAAATCTTCTTTTACTAATTAAAGAACGCATTCGAAGCTATCGCTATATTAAAGAAAAAAAAAATTAAATCCGAATTTTACAGTTGAATAACGTCAAATCAACAAATGGAAAACCCTCTTTTTTAAAAACTAACTGTCTCGTATAGGTAATTAATGAGAGCTGTCTCAAAGAATTGCAAATCTAATTAAACTTATCTCATTAGGACATAAGGATTATATCTTTATATGTCTTAATAATCTTATTAAATTATATACAATTATACAGAGTAAAATAAATTAATCGAGATCAGCCTTTAAGGGGGAATATAATTCAATTTATCTCCCCTTCTAAAAAAAAGGGTTCTTTTTCAAACTTTTTCATATTAAATAAGTTATATATATATATATATATATATTTTTTTATTTACATATTTAAACTTCAGTCATTCACAAATCTTAACAATTAAGAATAAGTAAAATCTACATATATTAAGTTTTTATAAACTTTATTACTTTTCAATTATATTTATTTTAAATCTAATAAAATACAGGCTATAGTTTTAAAGATCCTATCAATTTAATTAAAAGTTTGACTTAAATTGAAAACAAACATTCTAGAGGGTTATAAAAATATAAGGGATGTCAAAATTCAGAATAAAAAAACATCTCACTGATGATTAATTAGGAAAAAAAAAATTCAGCTCCAAGATGTTTATTAATAGAATAACAGGAAATATATTCAGTTATTTGTTTATTATTTTTTAAATTATAATTTTTATTTATATTTATGAATGGGTTAAATGCAGTGATGTATTAGTAAAAATAAGAAGTAAGGGAACGCATAGTGGGGACAAAAAAGTCCTATTTTGAGCAAACAATTTTTTTCCATATGATTTTATTTTTTCTTATTCTTACTTTACAAAATATTAACGATCACAAAAAAAGAAATTTTAACAGTAGATTTAAGTGGGAGTTTTCGGGATATGAAAAAGTACTGTACGGTTCTGAAAAAAGGTAAGGGAACGTCGTTCCCCCGCGTTCCCTCCCAATACACCACTGGTTAAATGTAAAATTGTAGATAGAATACAAGGATAGAGACTATTATTTTAAGATATATGAAATTATTCATCAATTGTATTCATATTTATGTAGGAAAGATTTCAACAAATTAAAGAATGAGCCATTAATTATAAATAAATAGAAATATATACCATTAGATTATATATATATAATATATGAATAATATATATATATAGCAGGCATAATTCCTTTTTATAAAACAAATTTAACAAGTAATTATTAAATATAATTACAAATAAACAAAAGTTTAAAAATATGTAAATAAAATAGGATTGATAACATAAACTAATTTATTCATGGATCTATAAAGTAAATATTTACTTTGAAATAATGTGCCTATACTTAAATACATAGAGGTATTTTTTTCTATTTCAAATAAATGTGACATTATATTTCAAAAATATTAAGGTTGAGTTTTATTGATTAAAACTTATGTTTATATACATATATGTAAATTAATTAATAATAGTTAAAATTGAATGATAATATTCGTTAAGTAAATATATTAAGACACGTTAAAATTAATTAAAAAATGTTTATTTTTTTAAAAAAACAAGTACTTATTTATTTATTTATTTTTTATTTTTAAAAAAAAGTATTTTAATTATCTTTGTTGATTTCTCATCCGTAAGAATATTCGTGAAAAGTTCTTTATTATGTTTCTTTTCAATTTTTATTCGAGTCCTCTTTTTAAAAGAAGGGACGTAATTCTTAAATTGATTCTATCAAACAAGTTAGATGAAATAAGTTTATTAAACGGATTAGAAGTTAGCAAATTTTTTCATTAGACAATATTAGGTTTTCTCATTGGTCGGTTGTTGGCCATTCAACCCTTTTCTCCGCACCCTTTTTATACTTTGGACACAACGCTTAAGAATTAAAAGTGGATTTACTTTGTCGACCACTTTCATTTATTTATTATCCAATGATCGTAACCTATCGTTGTTATTTGTTATAAGTGAGGTTCATTTTAAATTAAAAAGCGATTTATTTATATATTTTGAAAGATAATTAAAGAATATATTAAATTATATATAATTCAATAAAAGGCCAGAGATTAATAAAACAGAAGCTTAAGGCAATCCCATGTAACAAAAGAGCAAACGGGAAAAACATGGACCACAAACAACCCCAGAGAAAAGGGCCAAGGGCTTAAGCATGTAGGTCTCCCTCCTTCTCTTCCACTCCTCGACCCTCTGTTGGCCTGTCACAGTTGTCAGTCTTGGTCTGATAAGATAAACTTCGAGATAGCCTGCTGCGACTAATTTGTGCACCCCACTCTTCTGGACTAGATTTGTTTTATTTCTTCTCTAGTCTCTAGGACTAGATAAGCCATCTAATTATGATGTTGAATCCGTTGTTTACCCTCTCACTCTATACTTAATTTATCGGCCCTATCAGAAGGACTTAAAAGGGATATTACTTCTTTAAGTATCGAATTCGAAAACAGGCATTACTATTTATATAGAGAACAAAAAACAGATAATAAAAAAAGGCTTAAAATTATTTATTTCATGTTTTAATTTAAATTAACCCTAAATTTAGAATTTTCCGTTAAATATTTATATACTATAAATTAAATTTATTTTATTTGTATTAGTTTCGCTCTTTTTACTATCTCGCCAGAGATAACACTGCTAATCACGCGCCAGTACGTGACGTGGTGCCATCAACAAAGAGCCAAACACGCGCTGGTTTAATAAATATTATTTATTAATTTTAATTTATAATTAATTACATTTAATTTAGATATAATATAAGTTAATGAATCTAATTCAAATTTGCGAGATAGCAGAGTGGAGACACTCTAGATTTTTTTTATATTAAAACCCAAAAATTAAATTTATAAAAATAGTAAATAAACATTTAATAAGGGTCATTGATATTGATATCAAAGTTTGTTTGTATTTAACATATTCGTTTGGTTTATGTGCATTTTGGTATTTAGATAATTCTCAAAAGAGAGTTGACAAGTTGAAATCCTTTGAGGTGTAACTACCGAAATGTGCAGAAAAAAAATAAGTAAATATTTTATAAATCGATATGATTTTTTTTATAGTATAATTTTCAGATAATAATAAAATAAAATTTTTCGAGTACCTCTTTCTTTTCTGTTACTTTGAATAAATTAGCAATAAATTTTGAATAAAATAATATCAATACAGAAATGAAATAATCCACAAAATATCAATAATATAAAAACTATTATCCAACATTTTAGAGACATTATATTAATAGATGCTAAATTTTATAAAATAGCGGATGATAGATAGTAATAGTTGCATTATTCATGCAATTTAATTCGAAATATCTTATATAACTTAATATTTAACTAATATGTATAAATTATTTAATATATATAATTTCCAACGTATATATGTGATGTCTGTAACAATATGAAGTTAGTTACAAATTCAGTTAAAACTTAAATTGCAAACACCGTTTAAACGGGTTCGTCTAGTTTTAAAAATAAGTTCAAAAAAATTTTGGTGTCAATAATATAGACACATATATATTATAGATATATATATTTATATAAATTTAAAAAAATCAGTCTGTTCTAATATATATATATATATATTCATAACGACTTTAATAATATTAAAATTAAATAAAAAAAAAAAATGTTTGGAGATGATTCAATTAAATCAATAAATGATTTTTTTCATTCAAGATTGATTTTTATCTTTTAAAAGACAAAAATAATAACTACAAATTATAATTATAATATTTATAATAAATAATTTAAAAATATAATAATAATAACAATAATTAAATTAAATTGAATTTAAAAAAGAGATAGAAAATAAAATTTATATACTCATCCTCTTTTTAAGTATACTAATTGCTAAATAATAATATAATATTTAATTAATTAAAAGTATATGGTTTTTTTAAGTTGATGAATTATGTTGATTATAAACCTTTAGTTATTTTGAAATTTTTAAGGTAGATTAAATGCTGTTTATATTCATTCTTTGAGAAAGAAAAGAAAAATTCAAAACTCATTAAATTAAATGCAACGAAAAGGTTAAAAGAGAGGAATCATTTCACCACAGATAACATTTTTTCCCAAGCATTTAAGAATTTATTTATTTCTACATTTTATGACTAGTATAAATATTTTAGATTATTGATCCGAATCTTTGAAATATTTTTTTTTAAATTAATTTAAAATATAAAAAAATTAATGAATAAATAAATAATTATAAAAGTAATATGTACTTAAAAGAAAGAAAATATCAAATGAGATTGATTTAAAAATTAATGAATATTTTTTTGAGAATAAAACTGATTTGGAAATAACAATAAAAATGTTATTTAAAGTGTGTTAAAATGGTAATAGTTTTTTTTTTTTTTTTTGAAAGTACAGGTATCCTTTGTGACAACGGCTTCCCGTCTTTTGAAGAATCCACTCATAAGAGGTATAATAGCGTAAGTTAAAATGGAAAAGTTGCCTCTTGACTTGGTTGGGAGGGGGGAAAGTGAAAAAAAGAAGAGACTACGTGAGAAAGAACCTTTCTCTGACTGTGCCAGTGATAAATGCCTTGACAAGCCGGAGCCACCATCGAGGAGGACGGAGTTCGATGCTTGCTTGCTCACTTGGATTTATTTGATGAGCAAGATGTTGGAAGGAGGGGGAGGGTTGGCTTCATTCCATATGTGACGTTTAATTGTGCACTTGCCAGTGGGCTTGAGAAGCTTCGAGGACTAATTGTCTACACTTCCCTAACGCTAAATGGACGGATTAATGTGCGTTTGAGGCTTTAAGAGAGCGAATAAAGAAGGAAAAAAAAGAATGGAGTGGGAAAGGGAGAAGTTGCGAGAACGGTAAATCGATACAGACCCCTGAGGGTAGTTTTTTCGCTCAAAGTAAAAAAAAAAATAAAATAAAAATGAACGTTTTGATTTCGTTAACAATCAAAGGGAATTAACTATTAAGCAGAAAAAAAGAGGAATCATCTTAAAAAAAATCCAGTTTAAAAAAAAAATAAAATAAAAAAGATTTGCCTATAAACTTTAGATTTCAAACGATAGGCGAATATAAACACCAAATCTAAATAATAAATGGGTTTCAGTTTTATTTAAAACATTCACGTTTAATTTATAATTTAAACAAATATTTTGATTTGTAGAAAAAAATGGTTTTTTGTAAATTTTTATGTACATCTATAAACAATATAATGTAATATTTTATTTATTGTATCTTTTACAGCATACAAACAATAATAATTATTCCTATTATTATTCTATACTCAAATTAATAATTATTTTTATTTTAATTTTAGTAAATATTATACTTATACATGAACATATAATTTATATATCTCAAAATATTTCTAAATAAATAAAATAAATACTATATAAAATATGGTGTTTTAAAAAAAAATATTTATAAATTAAACTACTACTTAAAAGAAAAACTATAGGTAGTTATAAAAAAAAATATTATTAAAAAAATAATTACAAACTTAGGATCTTTGCAAATAAATCTATTAGCATTTTTTTTTTGTCAAAACTTATCTTTAATAATAATTTCCGTTGTATATGTATGTATGTATGTATGTACATATGTATGTGATGTCTGTAACTAATTTTGTTTTATTAAATTAAATAAGTGTCAAATAAAAAAAAATGATTACGACGATTTGTATAAAGTAAATTATATATTCAACATTTAAACACAGTGTTGTTTTGTAAGTATTTGAAAAAAAATTCCTAAAAATTATTATTATTATTATGTTTATTTAACAGAATAATATACGTTAAATATTTTAATCTATAAAAAATGGATCCAAATGAGAAAGGAGTATATGCGTGAATATCGGAGAAGAAAGCTTGAGACAGAAACTGTTGTTACTAAAAAATGATCATTGGTATACGTAAAATATTGTTTTCAAAGAAATATTTAATTAATTAAATTTAAACTGAAATTGCAAACAACGTTTGCAACGGGTTCGCCTATTAATTAATATTTTTGTTGTTATATTAATTCTTACAAGTTAAATAAAATTTTAATTTTATTTTATTTAATGTGTGATTGTTAATTAAATAAATTCCAATATAAATTTCTGAAGAGTTTTCATTGTCCTCAAATAAGAAAGTGGGTTGAAGAGTGGTCCAACAAGAAGTATAAACCAAAAAGAGACATGCCTGGCAATGGATGTCCATTTTGGGCAACCATCATGAGAGTCCTGAATTCTACTAGGTATTAAAATGTGCGGATGAAATTGTAAAAATATGATTCAACATTTTCTATGCAATAGAAGTTTATCATAAATAAACATTACCAAGATATGTTTCTTTTTTTTGGGAGAGAGAGAAAGAAAAAAATCTAGAAATACTTCTTTTAATATATATATATATATATATATATATATATTAAAGAAGATAACCATCTTATTTTTTTCTGCTTCTCTGTCAAAAATTTGGGTCCTTGGTTGGTCTCCCTGTGGGGGGTGGAGAGATGGTGACCTAACCAAGAAAAGGTTAGACAAGTTGAAAATTATGACCTCCTCCAAAATCAAACTTCCAAGGGTAGAGATGAATATAAGGTGGGTGGGGGAGGGGGAGGAGTTGGTGAGGAAAAGAAAAAAAAAAGAAAGGGAGAAACTAAAACAGAGAAGTCGAAATAACCATCCGATGGGGAAAAATGTAAACTTGGAAAATATTGGGACCATGTGTTGAAATCCTCCCACGTGCCTCATGACCCGGTCTGGAGAAATCAAAAGATGTTCCATTGAATTCAGAGACCCTGTTGTTTTTCAGTGTAGAGATTTATATTCGTCTTAAATCAAAAAAATCTCTATGCTATTATGCTAAAATTATTAATAAATTATTATAATGAACCAATATATAAAAGAGACAAAGCGAGCAGTTCGGTGTTCATTCAAATAAACAAGATGTTTAAAAATAATCTCAAGTATTTTTTTTTAATCCCCACACTATATAGTTGATTTATATAATCTATTATAAATGTCTCGTTTTGAAAGTATATATCATGGATAATTAATAAGTACCTATTACAAAAAAAAAAATATAGAAATTTTTATACTTAAGAGAAAATAAATTAATTTTTTTCTCTATCATGATATTAATTTTTTTTTTTAAATAAACTTGTCAAAATTATAATGAGCGGTATCTTTTTAAATTAATGAATACTTTTTAATATAATTATCAAATCAATTATAAATATAATTTCCTGGCAAGAAGAGAAAAAAATATATGCTTAATTTTACAGGATGGATCAATTTCATAAAAAAATATTCTATTAGACATTGTTATGACATTAAAATATCCACTGGTTATGGTTATTCATTAAAAAAAATGATAACTCGATTTGTAGTTTTATGATAATCAATTTATTTTACTTAAAAAATATCACTAGAAAGAAAAAGAAAATTAAATAAAATTTGATCAATTAATTGTCTCAATTTAAAAAAATTTAAATTCTGAATTTTCCTGTGTACAATGATCTCTACATCGGTTCAAATCCCTGAATCACTAAAAACATTATTTATATTAAGAATCTATTTTTTTTAATATAACTGCACAAAACTACTATTGTTTTTTCAACATCTTCTCAAAAGCCAGCATCTATCAAGCAGTTTGCCGTCTAAGCGCAGGAGAGGTGCTGTATCAACTGTACAATTGATCATTCCTTCCCAATTTTGATCATTTAGGGTGTGTTAACATCAGAATTAGGGCAGCATGGCTGAGTGGGTAGAGTACTAGATTTCTACACAGAAAGCCTGAGTTCGAATCCCGGCATAGAACTCAAGATTATATATTTATTTAATTTAATTGATAATTAATAATTAATAATTAATTAATAAATTAATAAATATAAAAATCTAATTCAAATTTAACATCGGCTGCCCCACCGAAGAAGGCAAGGGGAAACCACTTCGGTCAAATTTTCCCATGAACACCCTATGACTCCTGTGGAGTTATTAGGGCCACGACACTTCCGCTAGGAAGTTATCGACAACGAAGAAGAAGAACATCAGAATCCAGAAAGAGAAACCAGACTGCTTGGCGTCATTGAGAAATAAAATTAATGATAAATTTAAAAAAAAATGGATTATATAATTATTTTATTATATAATATGATATTATTATCTTTTAAAAAGATTCAAAGAGAAGGAAAAACTTTAGTGGATTTAAATTTGAAATTATTTAATATTGATAATGTAATAATAGTAATCGGAATGCGCATAAAGTAAAAAAAAAACATTCAACGTGAAATTTTAGCAAATGCTTTAATTAAAATTTCTTCTTCTTCCTAGCATATGCGGGATCTGTTGCTTTGGTCAGGCTCCTCCATTTGTGTTTAGATCTTCGGGGGCACGTTGTTTCAGCCCCATGTCTAGATCGTCTGCAGCCATCTATCAATGGTCCTGTCCATCTGTTATACAAACTCGAATAAAACCTCCAGCTGACTTGTTGCGGGAATCTGACACCGGAGTTGGAAGGGGGGGGGGGGGTAAGTAAAGGATTTTTAATATTGAATTGATGGGATGGGATTGAATTAGTGTTTTGGACGCGACTTCTCTAAATGGAGGTGGGGAAAAATCGTGGCTTGTGTGAGCCCCTGCTCAGGGATGCTTCGCTGAAGGAAACCTAACTTTATCGGGACCATAGGCCCACCCACTGCTCCTGGAACTGGGGGACAATTACTATTTCAATTAATTTATTGAAAATTTTGCTCTTTGTCGAACACTGGACTCCTGGTTTGCTAGTTGGATATGCTACCAGTTAAGTTTTCCTGCACCTCAATTAAAAATTAAAAAAAAATTAATTTAATTTTTTTTAATTAAAAAAATATTAATATTAAATTTAATTTGATTTAAGAAAATTATATAAAATAATATATGAGGTTTTCTATGATCATATATTATATTGAAACATCATTTGACATTGTATTTTTTCAATTGTTATTTACTATATAAGTATTATTTATCATACAAAAGAGATAAATTAAAAAAAACAATAACTTTTGTTAGGATGACTAGATTTTCGTCGAAGGATTGAAATATTTTATGTATTTATAATTCTATGACTTGAATGAATGATAATTTATCTACATTTCATATTCAATTATCCAACCAGTAGCGGTACTATTCTTAAAATTATGATCATATTGAGCTTTTGTTGAAATCAATAATGCCGATAATATATAAATATAACGTGAAGATCACTTTATAATAGAAGGTTGTAATTTACGCTTTCATTTTTGTAGATTGATAAATCAATTGCAATGAGATGCAAAAAATTGAGACAAGAAGAGAATCGACCGAAAATAGATCACTACTTTTCAAACGTCAAAAACAAGACAAACGATTCATTCATTTAATAACACAGATAATATTTAATATATTTTGTATCAGAATTTAAATATTAATGAGTAAAATAAATAAAATTCATTTTAATTATTAGAAAACAAAATTATTAAAATGGATTATAATGTAAAAATTGAATTAAAATAAAAAAAAATATGTATATTGCTTTTTGTTTTCACAATAATAAAATCAATATTCTAATGTAATACTTTTTACTTATTTACTAACATACTTTTGAAAATGGAAAACTTTTGTTATTGAAAACTTAATTATTTAACATAATTATAATTTCAATTTTAAACCTTTACTAGCTTAAAAGTACTTAATTTCATGTCACTCATTCACATTTTATAAATATTATTAAAATACTATCTTCTTCTTAAGTATAAAGTTTGTTGTTGACAACTTATCATAAAGTATCAGGTCGATAGGTCCATCACGAAGGTTACATACTGAAATGCAAAAGCATCCTGTCATTGGAAAAATTTGAAATTTTCACTTCCATCAAAAATAAATTTAAACGATACCCATTTCATTTTATATTTTTCTCATAATTTTCTCATAACATTATTTTATTTTAATACAGTTAATTATACCAATTAAATAAAATAATTTACTACCTCTAAAACTATACACTGAAATAATAATAATATAATCTTTATAAATATTAAGATTGTAGTTCAATAGTTACATATTTAACTACTCGAGTACAAGTTCAAACCCCAATAAATTGACACTATTTATAAATAAGAGTGATAGATAATCAAATAATCATGTAAATAGGCTTAGCTCTTAGACCTTAGGCTTAGATAGACAGGGCACGTGGCTAGAATTGGAAGAAGAGAGAATGTCGAAAAATATATTGGTGGGGAGACCGAGTGGGAAACGACCGCTTGGAAGACCAAGGACGCGGTGGGTGGATAATGTGGGAAGATAGGAGAGGATAGGGATTGGAGGGTTGTAGCTAAGAATAGGAATACTTGGAGAGGTGTGGTTGCTGCGACCAAGAACTTTCGAGTTCCGTAGAGCCATAGAGATAGTTAGATTGGCTTAGATCCATAAATAATTAAAAAAAAATTAAAAATATATTAAATATGTATAATAAATAAATAAATGATATATTTAAAATTTTATTTGTATCATCAAATTAATAAAAATTTAAATTGCAAAATATTTGAAATATTATTATTATTAATCTAAAAATGAGAGAATTCATTTTACATATAATATTAGATAATTAATTTCACTTGTATTAAATAATTGATAATTTCCCATTAAATTTTTGTAATTATAAATATGTCAATAAAATTAATTTCAATGGATATTTTAGAATTAATGGTGTCATTGAAATCAACTCTTTCCCTTTAATTTTGACATTTTTTTTTAACTAATAATTAAAACAAAAATTAATTATAAGAGTTCATTTATTCTGAAAGTATAAATGGATACCTCAAAAGTTTTGTACGAATTGGAAATTGATTCAAACTTGTATTTGTTCAATATTTAATAGAAAGTATTTTTCTTTTTGTTTTTAGTTTAAAAGTGAAATATAAACGTTTTAGGGTTAAATAATTTAAGAAAGTATAGTTAATAAAACGATAATAAAAGGATTAATTCTATAAAATCGAAATTAATGAAATTCGTTGTTTATAAATTATAGGAGAGGATTGGAATCTGTATATTATTGAAGATAATTTAAAAATTATATAAACCCACTCATATACAGTAAATACACTAATAAACTAATAATTATTTTGTTCAGGTTAACTAAGCTTCTAAAGTTCTTCTTCCTTTTACGGGGCTTTCCTGTTAAGAAAAAAATATCCATGATTTATTTATTTACATGAAAAAATAATTAATTATATTGTATCTTTATTCTAATTAAAACACGCCAATTAAAATGTTACTTTTATGGTAGTAGAATCATTTATATTTAATTGCGCCTAACAGACCGCAACCAACTTACACATTCTACTCTTTACGTTGTTCAATTTTAAATAATCACCCAAATCCTCTCTATAGAAATGTAAATTACCAAGTTCTTTGAAAAATGGGCTAATAAAATTTTTAAGGAAAATTACATGAATCCATTGATTTAATATTTCAAAATTTAAATAGATATTTATCAGGAAAAAAATTTAAATAAATCAAAACATTCCATAAGTGTTTTTAATTTTGTTAGATAAAAAATTTAAATTTTTGTAAAGTCGAACAAAAGAGATGATGTTATTATTATTATTATTATTATTATTATTATTATTATATTAAGGGCGTTGCTACATTCCCAGCTAGCCATTAACGCCAAAGTGTTAAGATAGTTCAGGACTATAACTAAAAAGATGAATAGAGCAGAACAAAAAAATGCAGGTAATAATAATTTTTTTATTTTTTAAAAATCAATGAATTTTATATTGAAATCAATAAATATGTTCATTTTCTTTACTTTTTTTGAATTTTTCTTTTATTATATAATTAA
The DNA here is from genome assembly GCA_963082975.1 of Labia minor. NCBI lineage: Eukaryota > Metazoa > Arthropoda > Insecta > Dermaptera > Spongiphoridae > Labia > Labia minor. Next base: position 67,311,919 of record OY720345.1, read on the forward strand.
AAACTTTAATAAATAAAAAAACTTTAATGTATTTTTAGTTATTAATTCAATTTGGTTTTTTAATATAACTTATTATAAAATTTTACCTTTAAAAAGTAAAATATAACTAATCAATGTTATTCAAATTTTAACTGTTTTATATAAGAAAATAAATAAATAAATTAAAATAAAAAAGTTTCTTAATTATTGTAATATAAATTTTATTTTGATGTTGTTGTATCCTATTTTTTGGTATATCAAATTTTTATTTAATTTTTATTTTTAATATATCATAACTGATAAATGATAAAATAAAAAAATAAAATAAAAAATATTTACAAGAAGAATGTAAAAAAGAATAGATATAAGAATATGAGATCAGAATATCTATAATTTATGTTGAAGAATAAGGAGGAGAGCACTCGTAAATATGCATGAACGTTTCCCGAAGGGACTTTTCTGGACACAGCCGTCTTGTATCCCCTGACCCTGAGATAGCAGCCGCGGCCAGACGGACAACCAAATGACCATCAAGACCAGAGGAGCATTTCACTACAAGGATCTGTCAGTTGGGCCTTAAAACCATACATTTCTCTGGCTCTAATTAGGCTCAGAAGAAGTTAGAATCCACACCCACATCACAACCACCACCACCAACACAATAAGCCAACAAAACAATCCTTTGAAACAGGAGATTGAAATTGAACAAATTTCCTACATTGGCTGAATTGATAAAATTTAAATAAATAAAGACTATTAATTCTCATTATGAACTTTTACATTATATTAGCATCAAGTAGCAATGGATTAAAGCCATTTTCGACTTTTCATTCCTTGAGGGGAATTAATTATAATTAGATATTGTATGGTATATATAAGATGATGAGTAAAATATTCTCTCAACTTTGACGAAAAGCAAACTTGAAAGATCAACGAAAAGTTCAAATTCGCAATGAAAATTAATTTTTCTTTCTTTTAGTCAGTTGTTTCTTACTCACATTACTGAATGGAGTGGATTTTAGAAAAGAAATATATAATTTTATATTTATCCACCAAAAATGGAAACTAAAAATAAAATTGAAATGAATTATAATTATATATATTATTATTATTTGAAATTATATCCATAAAATGACAAACTAAAGAATTTAATAATTATAAATATTTATTTATTTATTAATTTTTTGTTTTTCTTTTTTTCTTTATCTGACTGCTAATTTTTAATAATTGTTCCCAACAAAACAAAAAAACAAAAAATTAAATCGTTCGCCGGAATCATTTATAAAAGAGTATTACTTGACAACTAATTAATATCATAATTTATTTAATTATATATTAATTAATTTTGAATTTTTTTTTTCGCTTCTCAAATTAATTATAAAAAAGTTCTTATTTTCTGTTTGTTTGTTTTTTTTTGTTAATTCATATTTTTTTTCTTTTCATATTTTATTTACAAAAATTATAGAGAAATATGTTAACAATCTCTAATTATACATATTTATAATAAGATAAATCATAGTTAATTAAAAAAAAAATAAAAATTTTTATATCAATTTAATTTATTTTGCAGGAAAATTGAGAACATTTAACATTCAAATCATTCCTTTTCTAAAAGTCAACAGGTTTAGTTCGAATATCACCAATTATGGAAATATTTATCAATTTTTACTGATCTTTATAAGTAATACGTAAAATAGTTAAAATATTGTTTAACTAGAAAATAATATACAAGGTATATAAATATAATCATTATATTGTTTCATTTTGAAAAAAAAAAATATTTAAAACTCGTTATTCTTAATAAGATCTTACAATTAGTATGAAACAGAACAAGAATATGGAATTTCAAACAAAAATTGATAATTAAAATTTAAAAAACTTAATTTTTATATTTTTTTAAATAAACAGAACTTCAATGTTGCTAAATCACTCTTCAATCATCTTTTAAATATTGTATTAACAATTTTAAATAGTTTTATCAACTAGTAATCATTGAATTATTTTATTATCTTTGTTTTATACTATAATTTTAAATGAAGTGAAAGTCAGTGTTAAATTTGTTTATATATATATAGTTGTAGATAAATATATAGAAAATGTTACAACTGTATTTTAAAATAAATTATTAATTTATTTTATAAAATATATTAAAATAATTAGTGGCCCCACAGGGTGGGAGGTAGCGAGCTGCCTCACATTCTCGTGCTCCCGGGTTCAAGTCTCGGGCCTGGCAAGGGAATTTCTCTAGCTGGGATCTATGGGATGGAGTCAGACCAGCCTCCGGGATCAACATTGGAAAGCTGATTGATAAAAAGTAGCACCTCCGATCAAGAAAATCATGATAAAGGTTGATAGGACCCTTTTTACTAATCATAGGACAACTAATTGATATAACCGATCTTCTTATGACGTACAAAAGTCAGTTTTTTTATTAAAATAAATAATAAATAAATTTTAGTTAATATTCTATACTAAAATGGGGAACAAAACTATTGAAATATTTTGGAAATAATGGATCTTATATGTAATGGATTTGAAAAATTTAAAACTTTTCAATTAACATAACAATGAATAATAAAAATTTATTATTATTATTTTTAAAAATACCAATATCAAATCAACAATATTTTAGTATAAATTACTTATTTATTTATTTTTTTAAATTTTAATTCATCCCCTAAAATAAATAATTGCATTCATCATATTTTTCTATTGTATAATGCATGCATTATAAAATATGCTAATGATCATAATTTAATCTGATTTATTATTAATAGAAGGTTCGTTATGGGAAAACTATTTTTCCTACTGAAATGACGTCGTATATCACGTGAGGAGGCCATTTAATGAGTGGTGTCTGTCAACTGCCGATTCTCTAAAATAAATCATGGCTCGAATTGTTTGTTTAATTACTCCAATGCTTCGGAATCCATTGGCTTGTAAATCTCTGACTTCAATAGATCGTTTTTAGACAAATGGCCGAACAAATAAAATAACACTAATGTGTATTTTATAAAAAAAAAAAAAGTTTTATTATTTTAATGTTTGTTGATTTTAAAGTCAATGGGTGAGGGTTATTCTAACTTTTTCCTCCTTGTTTTCTAACTTTGTTATTAATTCCATTAATTAAACATTATTTGCAAATTGTGAATAATTTTAGGTTTTTAAGTTTAAAACGCATTAATGGTCATTTTTCCCCTTTTTTTATTAAAGAGTATTATTATTAAAATTTGTTTAGAGGTATAATATGAAATCACTTAACCATCTTATATTCAAATTGGACATATATATAATTTATGATAAGTTTTTTATGGATAATATAAACAATGCTTCTCATTTTTTTTAACTCCTAATTTTTTTACAAAAAAACTATAATATTATTTTATACATAAAACATAATATTATTTTATACATAAAACATTATATCATATATAATAACAATATATATATTTGAATAAAATATTTCTATATCTATGATAAAATGTTTATAAAAAATTAAATTTTCATGTTTTATCATTAAAATATAAAAACAACTTAGTTCTAGTAGATGAAGTCCATTTCAATTTGTATGTTTATTTATGTAAATTTCAAATACAAGTCAAATATTAGTATTATTCATTTAATTTAAATAAAATATTTTTTTTTTATTTTAGAAAAAACAGCCCAAGAATTCAAGTAGAGAAGAAAGTTTCTGATCTTGGTGTAACAACCGAAATGTATATATATCATACCCTCAAAACGATATTCTTTTCAAGATTGATATCAACAGGTTGAGAAGGCGGATTGACATTGCCCGACAACAACGCCACCCTGTCACTTGTTTCCGTCACAGTACGCATTTATATCTATATGAAGATGTAGAATTTTGTTTTTGTTTGTTAAATTTCAATTTTTCAATAATATATAAATATATAATATATAAAAAACATTCAAAAGTTCTTTTATGATTTTCTAAAATGAAAAAAAAAATGATTTTTTGATTCAAGATGTCAAATTAATTATGTGAATCGATCTCTTTTATTCAATGAATTTGATTTGATTTTTTCCATGAGTTGTCCTTTAAACCCTAAAATATGTTGATGAAATGTAAATTGAAAATGTATTTATAAATTTTATAATACATAAAAAAAGATCAAATGTTATTTAATAGAGCAATAAATGATGTGAATTGAATATATATTTGTAAAATTTTTCATGATTTTCAGTTAGAATCGAACAAGAAGAAATCATTGTAGGTATGTATAATAAATTCTAAATTATCATCTCGACAAGTTTGAAGTAACTTATAATTTTTTTAAAAATTTTAAAAATTTAATTATATTCAATTAATAAATAAATATCAATAATAACATATAATACTACAGAAGAAGTATGAATAAATTAAATAAAATTAGAAAATATTTATTTCATTGTTTTAAATTTTTTAGAAATGGCTTTTTTTAATTGAAATTAAATATTTAATAACTCTATTAAATTTTAAAGATAATTAAATGAAATATTGAAAATAAGGATTCAGAAAATATAGAAAACCATCTTTTTGACAATTGATATTAAAATATAAGAATGAAATAAAAACCGAATATTATACCATTTCCTAAGTCATTTTTCTTTTCTTTACAAACGAACATTAAGTTGTTTTTTTTATTAATTTAATTTCTTGTTTACTAAACTTCAATCCTTTCTTTGATCGACCTGCCGCTATTTAAGAGAGATGTAATTGATTTTCCACTTAATCACCTTTTCCAATCTATTGAAAGTTGTTTACCTGTCAAACTCAAAATCTTTAATTTTCTTAAAAGGTCAATCTTAGTCTTAATCGATTCTATTCATATAATTCGATGTGTAGTAAATTAAATCATTTTTAATTTTTCAAATTTATCTATATTTTGTTTTTACTAATTATTATTATTTGATCTTTGATTTGAAAATGGAGATCATCTTTAACAATTAATTGAAATTTGCAATAAAACTACATAAATCAAATATAGTCCAATTGATCAAGTAAACTTATTACTGAGAAATTGAATTGATTAATTAATGAAAGCAAAAAATATGAAATTTATTACAATATTGATTAAATTAAAATAAACTATAAAATTGACCCTTATATATACATATAAATTTAATAATTTTTAATTTTTCAAATTTTGTTTTTACTAACTATTATTATTATTATATGATTTTTGAATTAAAAATGGAGGTCATAAATCAAATATTGTCCAATTAATCAAGTAATCTTATTACTGAGGAATTAAATTAATTAATTAATAAAAGCAAAAAATATGAGATTTATTACAATATTGATTAAATTAAAAATGAATATTCTTCTATAAAATAAACTATAAAATTGATCCTTATTATATATACAAATATTTGAAGAATTTATATTTAGTAAAATTTTCAGTGAATTTAAAATAAGAATTTATTCAAAAACTTAATTCAAAAGTATTTTATATAAATTGAATTGTCTCGGATTGTTAGAAAATTGGTTATTTGATAAATGTTTTTAATTATAGGTTTCTATCATTAGTTGTTGAAATAACTAATAAATCAAAAAAAAAAGAAATAAAAAAAAATTCCGATTTCCGATAACGTTATAAAGTTCATTCAACGATCTCCAAAGAGAGGAATTCAAATATTAACACATGTCTTATGAAGTGATGTTAATTCAAGAAATGGACTCTCATCGGCAAGATCAAAGTTGGCTGCTACTAGATGTCCAATCGATGGGGAGGCAACCTGCATATGATGAATGGTTTGCTGGTCGAATGATTAAAGTCGACTCACCGTCAATGCTGGAGGCGAAGACGGGCAATAGGAGCATGAGGAGGAGCAGCAAGAGGCGCCACGACAAGCATCCTTGGCCCAATCGGCCTGTCTTCAGGGGGCGCATCCTGCAATTTTAGGGGCTGCCACGATTGTGCTATGAAAGACGATCACCGTGTGGGTGTCCAACATGAACCGTTGCCATCACTGAAACAACAAGAAACAATCGCTTAACAAACAATACCAGCCAAATTTACAATTATGATAATTCTAAAAATGAAACAGCCAATTTGCCCACGTGATTTACGAGGACAAGTATTTTTATCCAACACTACGTATAATAATAAATCAACTTTAATAAATTCTCTAGTTTAACATTGAACACAATTTTAGGCCAATTTCTTTCAAGATTAACGACAACACTATATTTGTAAGAATGTGAAATGAGCTCCATAATTCTTTGCCAGTGTCTTGAACCCACTACACCTATTCAAATAATTTGTTAGGTACACTTTCCTTTAATTTGTTCTCCTTTTTCATTCTTTAATTAAATTCTACATTATTGAAAGAGTAGACAAACGCCCATAGCATATGAAATGCATCAGATAATCCTCTGATTTCCAGTTTGGAGTCCAGGTGAAAATAACTATACAATCATATAATACAAACTATTCTTTATAATATTCTATTTTTCAATAAATAATTGTGATTCACACTCACACTATTAAGAAACATTTTCATCTCAAATTGAAATTGTTTTCTGCATGTTCAACAAGTATTCTATCCTATATATAAAAAATCTGGAGTGTCTCTACTCGACTATCTCGCAAATTTGAATTGGATTAATTAACATATATTATATATTAATTAAAATTAAATTATAAATTAAAATTAATAAATAATATTTATTAAACCAGCGCGTGTTTGACTCTTTGTTGATGGCACGACGTCACCTGCTGGCGCGTGATTAGCAGTCAACATGTTAAATAAATAATTCCCGTACTTTCAGAGTTTCAATCAAGCTAAAATTCCATATATAACAGTTTTATACAATGTTTAATCATGTGAAAAACTATCAAACATATATCTCTATTTTTACGGTCAGTTTAGAGGAAAAATAAATGAAAACGTGGTAGGTAATGACCCACTTCCGGATGAGCTACATTTCTCAAAAGTTGATAGAAAACTACGAATTTTGAATAATGCCAGTATACCAAATTTCAATATTGTAACTCAAACCGTTGTTGCGTAATCTTGATTACATAAACAAAGACATTTTTCTCAACCTTAGTGAAAATTACTCAGGGACCTTCAAAACATATAAAAACATCAAAATCTCGACATCAAAAATTTTCGTGATCTCTGGCGTGATAGTAAAAATTATCACATTTTTTAAATTTCTATTTCTTTTAATTGAAATTTTATATGTATATAATAACAATTTTAGTCTAGACAGAAAAATAACTAACAAAAGGTTCAAAGATATTAAATAATTTAATTTTCATAAATAATTTTATGGTATTCCAGAGTATTTATTCCTTTTTGCAACCGTCGTATACCATAAATGGAAAATTTAACTTAAATCATATTTAATTATAAGGATTGGTATTAAAATATTTCTTTTCTAATTTAAATACCGTATATATATATGGTATATTCTTTATTAAATATCATTATAACCTCCTGGAACTTGAAAATATAGCCTCCCTTATTGTCTATAAAAGCGTTGCCTGATTCAAATGTTGCAATTATATTTTAGATCCGTCATTAAAGTGAATGAAATGCAAGTCCTATAATTAATTACATTTTTATATTATGTAACAAAAGGCCAAGTATAGTTATAAAATCGAAAATTGATTGTATTTTGGGAAATAAAGTTGGTCTGGTTATATGTAACGGCATTAAACATGGAGGGTCCAGTGTCCATAATTGGCAACACCCGTGGATTTGCAACGGGGATCCCCCTTCGAATGGCCTCTCGACGAATAGAAATGTAGACATTGGTCTGTCAATTGTTTCATTGAAGGGGGAAGAAAAATAAAAATAGACTATTTTTTGTTTTGTTTTTGAAATGGTATCGTTTAATAAGGTAGAATCGATGCAGGTTCTTTAGCTAAGTTCAATTAATGGAATAAAATTGTAGTTTTTTTTTTATTTTTTTATTTTTTATTTCAAGATCTCGACACAAGAAGAGACATTCCTACTGAATAGAAAGAAGCAATCCCTTTTGGAGTTTGTGACTGCGTTTGACAAGCTGAATAAAGAAAAACAAAGGGACAGTTTATTGTTCTGCAAAAGAAAGGTCACCCGGCTCAAGTTGAAGATGAACCAACTCTCTTGCTTCAAAATTACTTTTTTTTTTCTTTTACTCACTAAACGTTTTCCAATTTATTCTATTTCAATTTTGTTTATACATCTATAGAACAAATTCGATTCACTATTTTCTTTCATTTCAAATAAATTGAATTTTCTCCCAAGGTGGTGATGTCTCAACGACAATGTAACAAGATAAATATTATCAAGATAGTACAATTCAATGGTAAATATGTTAGTATTGATTGGGGAGGAGACAACTAAAAAAAAATTTAATATTTATTTGATTGATATTTAAAAAAAAAATATCGATTCATAAATTCATAGATAATAGTATAGTATAGAAAAATATATTTATTTTTTATATTTTTAAATTTAAAGTACTAAAACCTGTAAATAGATAATTGTAATTACTCCTGTGTCATTATATCCGTTTTTGTTTGATTATACATCAATATTTTAGAAAAGATTAAAATTTCAGCAAATGTATTGGTTCTTCTACAACAAGAAGGATTAAATGAGATATAATTTTGTTATTGGGTTTATAAGACTTCAGTCTAACTCCTCAACAAAGGAAATCCAAAGAAAAATTTAAGTGATTTGTGGGTTAATGTGTTTATGATTAAAAAAGGAAACTGCTCCATCGATCCAATGATTAGTTCTAATTAATTTTCACCAGAATATTTTATACAATTTAAACTATCATTTATAATTTTAAAGAAATAATTGAAAAAAGTTGATAAAAAGTAGTGCCTCCAATCATGATAATCAAGGTTAAGGTTGAGAAGACCAGATTTACTGGTCATAGAACACCTTTATCCAACTTTGGTAGTAACTAAGCAGTAACCTATTTGATAGACGCTGTCCTTTCGTAGGATATACAAAAGTCAGAGATTATATGGTTTATATATATAATAAACCTAGAAAACAAACATTAGAGTTATGTAAGTTATAAAAAGTATTTTAAATAATAAAAATATAATATTCCCTTTTATATTATATTATGATTTTTACAATGAGAAAGCAAAACTCTTTTACATTTTGAGTTCAAATAAAATGAATGGTTAAACAAAAAAGTGAATGGAACGTGTATGAAAAGTAGGGGGCCCTTAATAAGCACTTGGAAATAATAGTAACGCTCGAATATAATTTCGTAAATCACGGATTAGAACACCAAAACGATAACATATACAACCATTCACGTTTGTTATATTCAAATCATTGATCACATCAATGATTTCATCTTCTAAAAATTCTTTGTTTATCTTAATATACAAAAAAAAAAAAATGTTCTTCTAGATTGCTTCAGGGGGAAAAAACCTTGAATTCCAAATCTATGGATTTTCTCACCCGAGTTCCTATGAGGTCATTTAATGAAAAATCGTCTCTGTCGTGAACTTAAAAAAAACAAAAAAAAAAAAACAACTTTCTTAACTAAAAATCTGGAGAGTCTCTACTCGACTATCTCGCAAATTTGAATTGGATTAATAACATATATTATATTTAAATTAAATTTAATTAATTAAATTATAAATTAAAATTAATAAATAATATTTATTAAACCAGCGCGTGTTTTGCGGTGTTGAAAAATTAATTCCAAGACTTTGAACTATTCAATCAAGCTGAAATTCTATATATATAGCAGTTTTATACAATTTTTAATCATGTTTTATAAAAAAATAAAAAAATAGAAAAAATTGTAGATATTATTAAAATTACGATTGTAAGACTAATATAGAATGACCTATAAACCGAGATTTTTATTTAAAAAGTATTTTTTATTAATCATTAGTTATCTATAGTAGGTACTATATTTCCAAAAACAATAATTGTTACGTCACGTTGTTGTTAAATTCTAATTACCATCATGACGGGCATGAAATGGCGCGAGAAACAGTGAAAGTGAATCATTGATCATCCTGGTACAAGCTTGGAATAATATCTGTATGATAATGATATAGAACATAAAAGAAATTTATATCCATGTTTTCATGTTTCTTTTTCACCTTGATTAAACCTGAGAGAGAGAGAATGAGAAAGAGAGAGAGAGAGAGAGAAAAAAATAAATAAATAAAATAAGAATTCAACGCAAGCGAAGGATCGTCATTTCAATTTGTGTAGGATCTAATAGTCCAAGATTTCGGCCTGTTTGAAAAGAAAAGAACAGCTCCCCAGACTCGCATCTTCCCCTGTTGGATATAAATATATCTTGGTTATAATATTGTACACTTTATGACGAGTATAAAGCTCCTTTAAAGCGGAATGGGCTCCGGTGGTGCATATTCATGACGGATCTCGCCTACGACGGAGTTGTTTTAACCTTTCAAGACAAAAAAAAAAAAAAAAAATAGACAACGATTCGAAAATGGAAATTATTTTTTAACTTTTCAAAAGGATTTAATGCATTGTTTCCCGGACTGGGGCCTGAACAGCATAAATGTTGTTTATCTTTTGACTATAAATATCGTACAGAAATGCAGACAGTAAGCCATCCTTTGTATTGTATTTTAAGTCGATTATTAATATGACATTAATCCATTAATATTTTCAATTTGATTATTTAAAAAGCAAAATCATCATCAATAACAACAACAACAACAACTACCAAGTGAAAATTTAAATTATTCATATAGTAAATGATTGAAATTCACATTTCATAAATATTCATAAAAACTACTCATATATGTATGATGATCATACTTATTTATTTAATAATTTCATAGAAATTTTATTTAACCATTTATTTATTAGTTCTATTGAAATGAAATGATACTTTTCACACAATATATGGATGATTGATAAATTGAATATTATTGTTTATTATTTAATAAACATTATTTGAAATTATTGATGAGTTTGATTATAAATTTATCAATGATTGATCAATGAAGTGTTGTTTAGAAATTTATATCTATTAATTAATGTCCCCGCAAAATGAATGAAATCAAATCATAAATAGTACAACAAAAAAAAAAAAAAAAACAAACAAACAAAAATCAATTCAAGTCTATTAAAATATTTCTATTATTTTAAATCAAACAATTTGTGGTTTTTGAATATAATTTAATTTTGTTCAGCATTCGATTACAATTAAAAATATGTTTCAATAGTGGATGATATATATACGTATATAGCGAGAGAGAAATAAATATCGGTTTACCAAAATTAATTAAAATATAAAATTTGGCGACCTTAAAAGATGAACGTGCGTCTGATTTAATGAACAAGCAAAATTGATGAAAGGGTAAACACACTCTCTTGATATTTTTTATGTATATACCTAAATATATATATTTATTAATGTTTTAAAATAATGCAAATGTTTTTTTTTCTCAGAACAAGTTATTGTGTTTTGAAAAATTTTATTCTAATATTAATGAAATCAAAAATATTTACAATATAAAAAATCTAGATATAATAATTTAAAATAAATATCTACTATTCTGTCTAATTTTTGTTTTTATTATTGTATTAATTAATCAAAAATCTTTCAAATGAGATAAATTGCAGCAACAGGTCCTTTTTCAGAAGATGGTTTTTCTTTTTTTTATTCAAAAATATAGAAATATTAGAATTGTAAAATATTTTATATTAATTTGAAAAAGAAACAAAAAATTTGAATAATAATTTTATATTTATTTGTTAATATAATTAATTAAGTATTTTAACTGAATGAATAATACTTTGTTATTAACAATAAATATTTCGTTTCTCTTATATTAGATTAAACTAAAATTTGATAGATAAATATATACATATATATAAACAAACATAAGAGAATAAATTACTAATAAACACTAAATGACAAATTTACATAATAGTTTAGTGTATTCATATCTTTAAATCGAAATTTTTATTACAAACGATTAAAATTTTAATTTAATATAGAAAAAAAAAAAATTTAAACATGAAAATTAAATTTAAAAGAGATATTAAATTTAAATTAATTGTTCCAACATTAGGAGAGTTATTTATTTTTATATTTTTTTTTTTTTTTGTTAGATCATTTAATCAAAAGTTTTTCTCCCATCTTGAATCATTTTTCGAAACTTGTTACCTGGATAAAAGAAATCATAAAGATTTTTTTTACATCAGTTATAATTAAGTTTATATATATATATACATAAATGCATTAATTTCCTAATAAATAAATACCAACTTAAGAACAAAATTTCCATTTATATGAGAGAAATAAAAAAAAATTTTAAAAATTAGAGAAAATGATAATAAAATAAAAAAAAGGTTTATTTAAATTTTAATTATGAAAAGAATGAAAGGAGGGGAAGTTTTCTTTATTAATATTGAAATTGTTGAGGTAACATGAAGGTTGTTTATAGCAACATAAGATCGTTAAATTGGATAAGAAAATTAATAATAGAGAAGCGAGGGATGGAGCTGCAGGTGGCTCTCATTTCAGGCCCTAGCAGATGGAGAGGTGCCTACCTGAAAGGGCTTCCCTGCATTTCCCGGCTACCGCACAGATACCAAGATAAGCGCTCTCCACTATCTCACTGATTTTTCAATCTGATAACTAATTATTTTGAAATGTCAGATGGTTTTTATAGAAGCGCACATCACTTTGAGTGCATTATAAATATATATATATATATATAATGTTTGTTAACAAAAAAAAAAGGTATAACTAATTTATATTATCGCCTATTATATGTCATCATCAACAATTTAGGACAAAAAAACGTATTCGTGAGATTTTTTAATTAGGTCTTAAAAAATTTTAAATCCGTCTCAAGTATTGAGAAAATTCATTGCCTTTTCTTATCTCAAGAACATTCAATTGCTAACTTCCTACGATTTTGCCTACCAAAATACCGGATGTAAATATAAAAAGAGTTTTTTTATGTTATTCTATATTATTATATTTTATTAATATCTTGTTTCTATTAATTGTTTAAAAAACAAAATTTCCCCAAACGCCAGAAAATTATGCAACCCACATTCTTAAATAAATTGTTAAATTAAGATTAATATTTTTTTTTTTACTTAACTTAAATAATTCTTAAGATGTGAATATATAAAATACATATATGATCCATAATGGTAATTATTTATGTATCCACAATTCTGTGTATTTTTCTAAAAGAAAACCTCATTTATCGCTATGTTCCCTCAATAAGTATTATTAAATTCCAAAAGCATATATTCTTAGCAAATATAATAAATAAATTATTATGATGATAATGGTACTTGGTAGATATAGATATTATATTTCATTAATATCTTGTTTCTATTAATTGTTTAAAAAAATATATTTCCCAAACGCCAGAAAATTATGCAACCCACATTCTTAAATAAATTTTTAAATTAAGATTAATTTTTTTTTTACTTAACTTAAATAATTCTTAAGATGTGAATATATAAAATACATATATGACCCATAATGGTAATTATTTATGTATCCAATTCTGTATTTTTCTAAAAGAAAACCTCATTTATCGATCTGTTCCCTCAATATATATTATTAAATTCCAAAAGTATATATTCTTAGCAAATATTATAAATAAATTATTATGATGATAATGGTGCTTGGTAGATAGGCAGATTATAACTTGATAAAAAAACAAACACGTTTTTTATTCTTTCCAGAAGTGTTATTTTCCAAATTCATATGAAAAGTATTATGACTTTCTTTTGAAAAAAAAAAAATATAAAAAAAAATATCGGCATAGAAAGATTAACGACTTTGTGTTTGAAAAGGAAGAGCCGAGATTCGAATCCAAATGAGGACTGAATTTTAAAACATCGAAAGGCTCATCTAAATGCCAGCTAATGTTCTCGGCAAGTGAATGGCCCGGAGCTTGTCGATGACGATGGCGGAAACTTTTCCAAGTGGCCACGTGAATTTAAAAAATAAAAAAAAAAATAATAAAATGATCAGAATATCAGAAATAGTCAAATCTCTTCTTTATTTTCATTCAAGAGAACCGAGTCTTTTTTATTTATGATCCCAACAAATCTATTTACATAAATGGCTGCCTAGGATCATCACTCCCAAATCATTTAGCGAACCCTCCAAGCATTTTAAATAATAAAATAAAAAAAAAAAATAAATAAAAAAAAACTTCTCTTGTATCGTTATAGAACCACCTCCATGTCATCCTTTAAGAGCAATTAATGAGCTGTCCATCGTAGATGGTTTGTAGAAAACTCATATATGAAATGAAGATGGACAATAAATTTGTTGCGTTGATGAATATCATATAGCAAGATGAAGCAGGGAAGTTGTTTTAAGTCGAAAATGATGCAATTATGAATGGATCAGATATCATTTGTGCAGTTAGATAAAGAATATAAAATTTCTCTACACTTGTCAATGTCATTTTATATAAACTTATAAAATAATTAAGTTTTGTTGATTTATAATCATCATCTTCATCAAAAACGAAATTTTTTTTTTTTTTAAAAACACCTCAGGAAAAAATTTCCATTATTCATAAATGAATTCCAAAGAGGATTCTAAAGAAAACTATTTTATAGTATTTATATATATTATAAAATATTAAAATAAATTGAAAATTATAATAATTTAAATATTAGATATTCGATTCCCTCCTAAATAAATTATCTTGAAAATGGCTCCAAAATGGGCACCGAAACGTCGAGACACAAATCTCACAATTCAATGTGAAAATAACTCACAAATAATTTTTCATAACAATAAACATTTATATTAGGATATATATGTATATTAATGTATTTATAATATAATACACCCTGACTTATGCTGTACTACCCAAATGATAAACATAAACAATTTGTTTGTTTTCATCACAACCCTTAAAACATTCTTTACCAGTAAGAGACATACTTCTCTATCATGAACCATCACAGCGATCAAAATAGCGCCCCAAATTTGACCAAATGATGACCTTTGTTTGGTGCATCCATCACAATATCAAATGCGAAGCTCGGTATTAAAATTATGTAATACTAAATTTGAGAGAAATATTTTGATTATCAAATAAATGTGTCAACTAAATAAAATTTGTTGAGATCATAAATGCAGTCCAAAAAAAATTTTGAATATATAAATAAATTTTCCTATATTAGAAATTATTATTATTATTATTTTGTAATATGTATATAAATATATGAATTATGCATTAAATTATTAGTTATTTTGTTGTTGTAGCCAGTGCTGTTCAGAAACAGCAAAGCCAATTTTAGTGATTAGGGAGAGGGGACTATGACATCTCTCTTATAAGGGTTGTCACTTCGACACTCTCCCTTCAAACCACTCCAATCAAATCCGAAGGGTGATAGAAGAAGCGGAAAGGGGTGATTGCTACACCTGGTATTCGGGGGGCTTATAACACGTAGATATTACAAAACCCCAATAAGTCTGGACATTTTAATACATCAAGAGGACCTTACAATACACTCTCTTAAAACGTGTTAATTAATTAGCTAGGATTATTATGTAATTATTTAAAAGAAAAACTATAAGATATTAAAAGAAAGCCTGCACCTCATTTTATATAATTGATGATTATAAAGCAATATTTTAGATATTAAATTTGGTCAATATCGTCTTGAGCCGAATAAAACCGAAAATGTCCGATTTAGAGTGCAGTTTTTTTTTTTGTATATTCATTTCTTCATAGATTCTTTTGGAAAAAAAAATATTTTTAGTTTAATTTAATTGCTTTTAAAACAAGAATATTATTAAAATTACATTTTCAAACAACAAAAAGAGTAGTCAAAACATATACATATTAAATTAATTTTAAAATTCTTACTTTCTGTTAAAATATGCCTTGATTTGTTAGAAAATTGTTAAAATCACTTATATTTTAATATTTTATCATTAAAATTAAAAAAAATATTCTTTTTAATACCAAAATTTGTATTATTCGTGTACAAATAATAATAAAGTGGTTATATATCAAGGAAATGATAAAGTATAAGCATTCCCATCGTAATTTTTTCTACTAATTGGGTTATTAAGGGACATTTTTACATAAAAATGATATAATATATTTTTTAATATGATTAATTATACAATTTAGATTAAACTGATACTAGCATATAACACTCTTTTGATATTGATCTTAAAAAAAAAATAATTCTTTTTTTAAATAACTTCTATTCAGAATAAAATCTCATTAATATAGTAAATAACTCTATTTTATTTATTTATTTATTTAAAATTTAAACTAATTAAGAAAGTATTTTTCCTTTAACTTTATTAATTAATTATTAAGTAAATCCTTTGAGGGTTGAACCTATTCTCTAATTCTTAATATAAGGGTTTTAATCTGTCCTGTCTGATTGCTCTCCTAGATATTCAACAAGTTCTATAATTCTCCAATTAGTTTGATTTGTCTCGAGGCGAGGACCTCGATGAAATGAAATTTTTAACCTGAAGATTCAGCTTCTGTTCAAACCACTTTAAATATAATAAATCCAGGCCGAAGAGGAACCCTCGAGGATCAGAAAGGCTTACATGTGACCATATGTGTCTGCTTTTCTGTCTGCCTGTGTGTAGGTTTGTCATCCCCGCAATTCGCTTTGTCTCTCGCTCGTCTCATCCCCCTTTCGGCCGTTTATTTATGGGAGCAATTTGTGTTGCCTGCGGGATTTATCAATTTCACTGTTGTCGAAATTCCTTTGCTCTCGTCTAAACGAAATACGCACACACTCACATAATATCTACTTCACAAGTACAACATACTGACAAAGAATTCTCCAGACTACTCACAAAATAATAAGAATAATTATATAAATGGAGATAGAACAATAAAAAAAACTCCATCGACATAAATAACAATTTAAGATAAAAAAGAAAGAAAAAAAAATCTAATTTCTCCCCTAAGACGATGCAGCTTATTTGAAACAGAGTTAGGACACCAAAGGGAGAAATTGAACGAGTGATAAAAATGAAAAATGGAATAACTGGATGTTATAGTCTCATGTTGTTTTATTTAATCATTTTAATAGCTAATCTCAACAGACAATTCATAACTGAAATTGGTTAAATCATTAATATTGTTTAGTAAATTTTGACAGTTACATATGTTTCATTTACTCTTTTTACTGTCTCGTCAGAGATAGTATTGAGATCAGGAAAATTTTCGATGTCGAGATTTTGATGTTTTTATACGTTTTGAAGGTTCCTGAGTCATTTTCACTAAAGATGAGAAAAATGTCTATGTGTGTGTTTATGTAGTCAAAACGGTTTGAACTAGAATAATGAAATTTGGTACACGAGCATTATTCCAAATTCGTAGTTTTCTATCAACTTTTGAGAAATGTAACTAATCCGGAAGTGAGTCATTACCTACCACGTTTTCATATTTTTTTTTCTCTAAACTGTCCTTAAAAATGAAGATATATGTTTGATAGTTTTTCACATGATTTAAAATTGTATAAAACTGCTATATATAGAATTTCAGCTTGATTGTATCGCTGAAAGTACCGGAATTAATTTTTTAACACTCACGCGCCAACACGTGACGTGGTGCCATCAACAAAGAGCCAAAAACGCGCTGGTTTAATAAATATTATTTATTAATTTCTAATTTATAATTAATCAAATTTATTTAGATATAATATATGTTAATTAATCTAATTCAAATTTGCGAAATATTCGAGTGGAGACATTCCAGATTTTTCTTTTAAAATTACTCTTCAAATATCGAAATTTGTTTTTATAAAATCAATATTTCAATTTTTTTTAATTTTTAATTTTATCCTTCTTCTTTTAATTAAGTATAATACATAATTTTTTTTATCATTTATGATTTACCTAAATACAAATTTAGGCACTTATAATAGTTAGATGCAACAACCAAACCATTCTCATCTTTTATCGTCTCCATCCAATCCTCAATCTCTCTCACTCTCTCATTTAGTTGTTTATTTTTTCAACATCACCTTCTTGGTTTTCTCATAGTTTGTTTTTCAAGGGTTTTTATACTATAGTCAATTATAGTATATTTGTGTTACGAGTCCTATTCATCTTTTCAATCTTATAATTTTGTATAAATAATTGGAGATATATAGTGTATGCTGCATGCAATAAATTATTCTTCGATGTTATTATTGTTATTATTTTTTTTTTTTGTCAACATTTCTCAACCGAGTTCGTTCTCTATTGTCATAAGCCACGCCTCTCAATCCTATAATGCAATATAATAAATATTTGGATAATTATTGATCAATAACAGTTCTTAATATTCATCTCAAATCAGAATCATTGAAATATGAAATTTAATTTTTAAAACAAGTAGAAAAGTTTATTTATTAGTCTATAATGAAACGAATTATCTATAAAAAAAAAGAAAATTAAATTGGAGTTTACATTTAAGAGGATTAATCGATTAGTTTAATTAATTTTTGTCAAAAGAAAAAAAAAACTGTTTATTGATTTCTTTTAAAAAGTGTAATTATTTCTTTTTCAAATACATATAAATAATGCATTAAATAAATAAATTTATATAACCGAAAAATTAAATATTCTTTCAAAAGGGAGAAAGATTAGTAAGTATATAGTTAATGATTAAATGCCATCATAAGACTATCTAATAGACAAGAGAAATTGATAAAATAGTAGATAAAGAGGATAAAATATTAAGAATGATAGGTGAGGATTGATGATTAAGAGATAGCGATATTTGATTGAAGGAATGTTTCATTTTGTCTCTTCAGGGTCATGACTGGTAGAAGAAGAGAGATATTTTAGTCATTTGTTTCTCGGGTGTACTAATAATCACGCTTAATGAAAGTCGAGAAATAAAGAAATGAAAAAAATACCATTAATCATATAAAATCAAGAGATTTCTTTTTATTAAAAAAAAATAGTACAATGGAGTGTAAACTGATTATTAAGTTCGAAAGCTATTAGATCTATTGATTGGAGTTTTAAATTTGGAAATACTATTTAGAAAATATAGCATGTCACTCAACAAAACGGCGATAAATTTATATGTGCAAACGGAACGTAAAAAATATGTTTTTGACGTGACTTTTCAAAGTAGGTAGAAAAAAAAACTCTCTTAAAAAATAGTAGTTGAACAACATATCAACATTTCTTCCATTCAACAAAGGTGAGAAAAGAAAAAATTCATCGATTTATTTACTAAAAGTTCATTATTCATTTTTTTATTTTCCTATATGTATATAAAATATTGGATATCTTGGAATTTTCTTTTCAGAAAAATTCGCAATCTTATATACATATAATTCATCGATTTATTTACTAAGTTATTTCGGGGTTATTTTCACGTTTTATAGTGAGATTTGAGTCTCGACGTTTCGGCGGTAATTTTGTTTTTATTTTCAAAATACTTTTTTAGAAGAGAATTTTTGGGATTCTGGGTCTTAGTCTGTGTGAACAAAGTCAATGTTAGAACTGACACTAAAACAAATCGAGCTGTTGTACGAGCCAGCCGTGTTTTAGTGTCAGTGATAGAGCGGAGTATTCTTCAGAGCTTCAGAACGCAGTAAGTCAAAGGTTACATACTTATTTGGCCCAAATTATAATAGTGTCTCTTGATCAAAGAGATTAAGACCCAGAATCTCATTATATATATGGTATATCTAAATTTCTTAATAATCCATATTTCTATTTTCTATATATCTATATATATCTACATATCTTTATATATAATTTTCTTTTTTTCTTTTTTACATTTTTGTAATATAACAACGAAATTATAGATAAAAATAAATAAACGAAATAGTATCCCAAAGAGAAGTACCTTTAATGTATCATCGCATTGGAACTTAAATTTTAAATAAATTCATTTTTAAACCCTTCCAGCCCGTAACACTCTCAACTTGGAATAGTTTTTGTTTAATGTTATGAAGTAATTAAGATAGCAGAAGAGAAAGTAATGTTCTTTGTTTCTTCTTCTTCTTAAGTCTGATTTTCTTCTATCATTTCGAGTGGGATGCAAAGAACTTAGACGGAATAGATTGATAAAATGGAATTGGATTAGGGGAGAGGGTAATAGGCTAAGATACTAGCGAAGTACTAATTGGAAGCTATCAACGAAGGATTATTCATCAAAGAAAAGAATGAAGGAAAAAAAAATAAAAAAAAAAAATAACATACTAAACTCGGAATCACTCCGATTAATTAGACAGGATATCAACTGACAAGATAATAATATAGAATAAATTGTTGATAAATATACAGACTAAAAACAAATGATATAACAAAAAAAAGACGTTAAATGTATTTATTAATTTCAATTAAAAAGAAGGTTTAATACTTGAAACGATTTGTGTGGGCTTTACACTACTTCATTTATAAATAAGATTTTATAATAAAGAAAATAATCAAATATATATTAGAAACATTAGAAGAAAAAAAAAATGAAAATTGAAATATGTACTAAAAGAATTTCCATTACTATTTTAAAAAATATAGTATTTTTATAATAATATAGAATTATATCTATTAAAAAAGAATGTAAATGTTATTAAATACTTTAAATTCAAGAAAAAATTAATATGAGAAAAAAAAATTATTTCTTTTAGGATTTTGAACCCTTAAAGAGTCTGACAGTTACATATCTTTTTATTTTTATATTTTATTCTATATAATTTTAATTTTTATAAATTATTAAATTATAAACTACATAAAACATAGTGAGATTCGATCCCTCGACCTCAATGCAATATCAGGATTATAACGACTGGGCTAAACTTTTGCTCGTTAAACTGATTTCTACCTTTTAAAAAACAATAAACAATCCAATAGGTTATCAATAAAATATTCACAATATCTATTTTTTGGATTTATATGTATAATAAATTATTGTATTATTTGATATATAAGTATTTTAACAATGGAAATATTATTACTATCCGAGAATGCAATAATTATATAGAAATTATTAATATGAAATTAAAACGAATATTATGGTTTGAATTTATTTATTTTACCAGTATCATCATTTAAATATTATCTACAATTCAAAATTAAAATATAAAACATCAAAGTATAAATAAACCAACCAAAAGGTAATACATTAATTTATAATATGTATAATACGATATATATAGGAGTGAGTAGGTATATGTGCAATAATTTTAGATAAAACAACTATAAATTATGTATAAATTTGATTTGATTTTAAATGACTGTCACGCGACTGAACATATTAAATAGGTGTGTATGTGAGAAAGAGAGAGAGAGAAAAAGAGAGCGTTAATAAAATTTATTAAAAAAAAAAAAAAAAAAAAAAAAAACTCAGTGAGTAAATTCAAAATAACCGACGTTTAATAAACGAATCCTATTTTAATAGGTATTTGTCAATAATTTGTATAATTCATTTCGAATAATACTTGGATTAGTAAATAAACATGTTGAGAGGTTTGTTGAGTTTTTGATAAATTTATAAATAATAATTTTTCTTTCAGTAAAAAAAATTTTTTTTTTTTTTGTATTTTATTTAAACAAACCGATGAATCGTATTTTATTAATTTTTGCATAAAATGACGCCTACTGGTCAATCAGGTGTCCTAATAGAAAGGAATATTTATGAGCTTGTATTCAAGAGATAATAAAAATTCAGTTTATATATATATATATATACTTATATATAACCGTTCTATATAAATAAGTCAAAAGAAAATTGAATAATTTATATTATAATAGATTTTTAGTTGTTTTGCAAATTGGCTACGGAAAGATAAGAGAGGACGGTAGGAGGGAGAGTGGTGGTGGGGGGGGGGGAATGGAGAGAAGGATCTGATTAAGGAGTAACATCTCCATTGAAAGAGAGCAAAGGACCGCCGACCGGCTGGTCCCAGTTCGATCCTCGGTTGATGGATGCGACTCTTTCCCTATAAAAGCCTGCGTAATTTCTCAATCGGCGAGTTGGACTCTCCATGGATGCTGATGATGGCGGTCCAGCGGCATTCCAGTCAAGAGACAATGCCTGCATAAGTCCCCTCCTCCCCTTTTCCAGGTCTCCGCTTCTTCTCCAGAAACAACCAAACCTGTTTGGTGGTTCTTTGGGCTGGAGAGCGCGCGCCTCTGTAATTATTAATATTGGTTTTTCGTTCGGGATGGACGTGACGGGTACCCCACCAACGTGAGGGAGGGGGTGGGGGGAACATTGGACTGCCTCGGAAAACAGGTGTGCAGCTCGGGCCGGATTCCACAATGAAAGCTCCACACATATCAAGAGAGCTCCTTAATGCAATCCAAAGGGATTTTTTTTTTTTTTTTGTTTATATTCGATTCGGATTTGCATTTGATTTATTTCCATGCCAAGTCCGAATCGCCCTACAAATGATTAGCGTATTTTGACACGCGCGCGCACTTTTCGAGGGTGAATACGTAAATACGATTGAGAGGGGTGGTATGAAATTGGTGAAATTGGTGTGAAGTGCTTGCGAATAATAATAATAAAAAATAAAATAAAATAAAAAATAAAAAAGGTAAGTAATGAAGATAGATGAATGAAATCAAAAGTTAACTTTCTATTCAATGGAGAAAGAATTTGTTAAAAATAAAGAAAATACACTTGAAAAATCAATACCAACAAATTTCATAAAAAATCCTTTTAATAAAAAAAAATGAAAATTTTATAGAAACTTAATATAAGTAAATACTATTTTATTTATTTATTTACAAATTTCAAAAAAAAAAAAGTTAAAAAAGTTAAACTTTAAATCATTATTATTGATATTAATTATTATTATTATTAATATTAATCTTTATAAATACGAGGGCGGGTCAATAAGTCGATTAATTTTTTAATTTCCCGTTTCTTAAATGAATGACAACACTGCTCCTGTCACCAGACAACTATCAGCTGACTCCTGTCAAAATTTGAATCAGCTGGGTCTATTACTTTTTATTTGGCATCCATTAATAGCAGACTTCCTCGTGATTTGATAATAAAAATGGAAAAAAGTGAATTTTCATGAAAATCCATGAATTGGAATAGGAATTGTACCCTCATCCGTCTTATTCTCCGGATTTAGCTCCGAGTTAATATTTATGTTTCTACACTTGAAAAAATGACTCGACGGAAAGATATTTGACTTCAACGATGAAATCATCTCACAAACAAATCTATTTTTATGTTCTCGACAAATCAATCAATAATAAAAAATTAATAATTTGTAAAGAACTTTATATTTTTGCGATTAAAAAATGATTATGAAAATAAAATACAATATAGGTGTATTTGTTATTATATCTATATACTTATATATATTGATAACTTTTATTCTCATTACATTTACAAAATCGTTAGCGAGTTAATCCCACCAAAAAGGCATTTATAGCGTGAAATGTTAATCCTTTAATCTAAGTCATTTTATTTTCGAAAAGTTCTTTGTTTCAAATAATCTCCACATTCTAGATAATATAAAATTTTATGATAATACGTTTACCTAAAATAACAAGTTTTTGAACAAACAAAATCATTTTCACAAAGAGATAATATCATTCAGAAATATAAAGCTAATATTATATTATTTGTTGTTTTTTTTTGGATATAATTTTATCCCGCTAAATTAAGGTTTTTATTATTAATTAAATAATTAATTAATACTTTTTTTCTGAATTTACCTAATACCTTACACAGTTTTGTTTCTTGAGACCATTTTCCCTTGCAATAACACATTTTTCATTTTCAAAATTAATGTACAATAAGTAATTTTTTTTCATTAATTAAATATTAGACATTATTTTATTAGGGGATTAAAGTTAATATTTGATAAATTTATAAATTTTAGAAGAGCAATTCTTTCTTTTTGAAAATATTTTCTTTTATAATTATTAAATGATATTATGGTTTTGTTGTATTACATATATAATATATGTATTAAATATATTGTAATATATTTACAGATAAAGGTAATTTTCCAATTTTATTCAAATTCCTTATTTATTTATTTAACTTATTTTATTTTGTTAAAAAAAAATAAAATAAATAAATATAAAAGAAATTACATTAAAAATTTATATGATTTCTTTAAATTGATGAAAAGTATTTAAAAGATTTCTAAAAAAATTATATTTAATTTCGATATTAAGTTTTCCTCTTTGTTTGAATCGTTTTATTTAATATTAATAATATCAATTTAGCATCATTACAGTTTATTGATTTCTATTAGATTTAATTCAATCGAGGCTACATTTTTAGATGAAATTATATGTTTTCATCCAATTAAACACTAAATTCGTATTTTCCACTCAGTATGATAAATACTCTTTAATATTATCCATCAAATGTCCCTAAAGTTCACTAGGATTAAATATAATGTATTTTTTTCTGGTAAATTTATCCTTTGGATTTATCAAGTACTACAAGAGAGAGAGACACTTTACTTGATCATGTTACTTGTTATATGAAATGGGCTCCTCCCTAAAATAGAAATATGCTCTTAGAGTCCGAGTGCAAAAAAAAAGAGGGTTCTGACCCAAGGCTGACTACCACAAGGCCTGCCCCAGGCATAATTTGTGCTCTTCTTTAGCAAAAGAGACTCGTCTCTCTTAATTGTAGTCATTTGTCTGCACAACAGGATCAGGATCAGGATGAGGAGGACATAAAGCCGTCTGCGGACGGACGCAAGCCAGACTCCTCCTCCATTAGAGAGAAAAGTCTTGTTTTTTTTTTTTTTGTTCTTATTTTTCATTAGTCTGTTTGTTGGTACACCGATTACGTTGAAGGATTTTTATGAGTGTTTGATTACTCGACCGGACAAAAGGTTCTTAAAGAATTCATAACGCTGCCTCTGTAATTTTACAACCACCGCAGCAACCCTCTCATTATCCACCGGGTCTTGATTAAGAATTAAAAAAAAACGAAAAAAAATAATAATAAATAAATAAATAAAGAGGCACGACAGGCTGAGATGAAGCACACGAATAAAAGAGAAACATTTTTCATTTTCAAATAATTGATCAAATTGTATAATTCTCCCTTTTTTTCTAATTCATTCTTCATTCCTCATAAAATATAAAATAAAAAAAAACACCTTCTACTTTTATTTTAAAAATGATTTATTATTCATATAAAAATCCGGTAACTAACAAGACTCCATATGAAATGCGTTTAAAAAAATCTTTCAAATCAAACACCTATTAAATATTATCTAAATTATGACTCGAAATATGTTGTTTACAGATTATACACCAGAAGGCTTAACTCGTTTATATTTATATATTTATTTATTTATTTATTTATTTATTTATTGTAATAATTTTACTTTAAAAAAAAATGTAATAATTTTTGGATATAAAAAAAAAACTAATAAATGCATTTAAAATTAAACGAGATTTATTTGCATTTATATAGTTTAATTAAAGTTTATTAAAATAACAATATATTTTGTTCTCTAAAATATATAAATTTTATAATAAAAAAGAAATATATAATGTTAATAACAACCAGACTGTGTTTCTTTACTATAATTTTTAGGAAAAACTAATTAATTATTTATTCAATTTTTGATGCTCTCACATTTAATGTTTATGTTGAAAAAATACAAAAACTGAATTAAAAAAAAATAAAAATTAATAATTTGGAAATAAAAATAAGAAAGAAAAAAGAAATAAGAATCTTTAAGAAAGATTTTACTATTGATAAACCTCAAAATCGTAAAAATGAAAAACTAAAAACTAAATAATATTCAATATATTTTTTTTTGTAATCTAAAGTTAAGTAAATAAATAAGAAAAAATAATAATTTTATTAAATAAAATTTTTTTAATTAAAAAGAAATTTCAAGTACAAATTTATTGCTTTGTGCCCATTTTGGTTATTATTCTATAATTCGAAGTGTTCTGCAGCATAAATGGTGTAATAACTGAAATGTGCATAAAGTAAAATGAGTGTATTAATTAACAATTATTTTTATTATATTTAATATTTTTAAAATTTAATTATAAGTCAGAAAATATATATTAATGTTTCAATGAAAGTTGACAGTTAAATTTATTAATTTGGTAAAATTTAAAATTCATACTTTAGTAGATAGATAGATGTACTTGAGTTTTTTTTTTGGAACAACCTACTTATAGATCAATCTATCTAACTGAACTCGAAAATTCATGATCGGAGTAATCACATTCCTACAACTATCCCTATCCTCAACAATTCACCACCAATTTCTATCTAAATTCAATAAATATGAAAAAAAAAATAAATATTTGATATTAAAAAAAGAAATATTTTTTTCAATTGATGCTATCATTAAAAGATCGAATCAAATATAATTGAAAAATATTTTAAGAAATCAACATGAAATATTTTCTAAATCATTTAAATGATAAAATTGATTATGGAAAACAATTTATCACGTTATATTCAATTGATTGAAATAATTTGAAATTATTCTAATTTAAATGGTTTTTTATATCTATAAGCAAAAAAAAAAATGGAATTTAAAACGATTATTAGATGGAATATTAAGTTATTTAAATATTTTCCATATTTGAACTCCAGTGGGAATGGGACGCGAGGCATGCAGTCATAAATCAATACGCGCTCTACATCCATCTACGAAAATTTATCCATTTGTTATCCTCAGAAAATAATTTAAGTAATGGATTCTATCTCCTGGGTACGCATAAAATCACAAATCACGTTTATAACGATTTATGAATGAATCAATTAAATCAACTAATAGGTCATGATTATTTTTATTTTAACATTTATTTTTCTGATCAATAGACAATTAATCGCCGTATTTCTAAGTATAGAGAGTACTTTCATACCATATTCAATTTAGCATTTCCTGAAAAACAGAGATAAAAAAAAAGATTAATGGAAGCATTTTTTAATATGACTATGAATTATAATTAAACTGGCATATATATATATATCAATTTGATTGAAATTTTTATTAATAAAAAATATGAACATTTGAAAATTATTTAAATTAAAAAATATTAAAGGGAATAAAATATATTATAAATATTATAAATATAATAATTAAATTGTCATAACAATATAAGGACAAACAAAAAGAGGAACAGCCATGAATCATCAGTGAATATAAAAATCTAAAAATTAATGAAAATGTCAATTTTTCAATAAATTACGAATATTTATTTAATCAATTAAAACTATAAAAATTCTTATTCATGATATTAAAATATTTTAAATTCAATTCAACTCTTATCAAACAAAAAAATAACTTTTAAGCACCTTTTATTCCGATTTTCAAAAAAAAAAAAACTAAACTATTGTATGTATATAAATCAATATTCTATTAAAAGTTTTTATTTTACTCCTAACTCAAGGGAATTTACTAAAGGTTACTTATTTTCCAAAAATTTATATTAAACAAACCAAAATCAAACCTGGAAGACAAATTACATCGATATAATAATATTTTACTCATTTTTTTCAATTTAAAAACTCTTCAAATTAAATATAAAGCAAATTTATTATCAATTATTTTAAAATTTCGAATGAAATTTAAGTGAATTCAAAGTTACTGGTAAGATATCTTTAAGAATAGTCAACTCCTTCACTCCTGTCAATGGATGGACAGAATGTCTCTTCAACGTTTCTTCTCCCCATAAATGTGCCTTTTTTTACTTTTTCATTAAATGCTCAAAGGATAAGAGAGGCTCAACAAGTCCAGATCAAGATAGGAGTTGAGTGAAAAGGACATTTTTTGAATCATCCTATTCTTGAAAGAGGGAAGAAAGGAAGAAGAGTGAAGAGAGAGAGAAGAGAATGAGATCGACCAGACGGAAGAGAACATACTAACATTCATTTCATCAGGTTATTTTCCATTTAATTTGGATTCGTTTTGATAGTACGTACCTCAAATAGGATATAATGCAGTAGTATTTCACAATGGAAAAGAAAATGAAGTGTTGAGATTCTCATATTCAACGGATTTCTTTTATATACCTTTTTATCTATACATAGAAATCCCTTTTTTTCTATTAACGTCCGTTTTTCAAAGATAGATCTAAAAGTATGCATGCATTAAGAGATATAATTCTTATATAACAATTAACATCATAATTTAAAATTTATATAACTTTTTATAAAGTGATAAAATGATTAATAAACATTTCATTATATGTATAAAATAAAAAAATATTAGTAGTAATTCTAATCGTCGGCTCAAATTTGTTAACAGTAATGTCCTTAAACCATCATTTTTTTGAGATATTAAACATCTCTAAGAATTTTTTTGAAATTCATACCATAGATAATATTTATAAAGAAAAATCGATTTGTATTGGTTTCAGCCTCGAGAAAACTCAACTTTATCAGTATTTTCTTAATTTAAATAGTAAATATAAATGACGTCATAAATAACGTCATAAAAAAAACCTCTGACTTTGTACGTCCTATCAAGCCGGTTATATCAATGAGGTGTCCTATGATCAGTAGAACGGGCCCTCTCAACCTTTACCTTGATTTTCTTGATCGGAGGCGGTATCAAATAGCTTTCCCCAATGTTGTTCCCGAAGGCTGGGTTGACTCCGTCCCATATCTAGGAAAATTCCCTTGCCAGGCCCGGGACTTAAACCCGGGACCATGTGAATGTGAGGCAGGTTCGCTACCGACACACCCAATGGCGCCTTAAATAACGTCATACATATTGAAATTTGTCTCCCGCCATTCAATATTTTTTTATATTTAAAATATTTTAAAATTTTTTATTTAATTTCGAAATAAAATTAAAAATATTTATTTTAATAATATTTTATAGAATGAAATTACTAAATATATTTATCATTCCCCGATTCAAAAAAAAAATATTCATGAAGTTTGCAACATATAATATTTATAAAGGAAAGAATTTCAAATAAATTATTGAATAAATTTGATTTAATAATATTAAATAAATTATATTATATTAATTAAAATTTTATTAGATTAAATTATAAATAATATAAATGATATTTGATTATTATAAATAAAAAGAAAAAATATAACTTGCTTTCTTAATTAAAATACAGACAAGTACAGGTGTCAATATAATTTCAGAAATTATATTATTATCATTAGTAAGTAATCCTTTGTCGAAACAGTTCATAAGCTATTGCTAATTTGAAAAATATAAAACTGAAGCCATTTAATTATAACAACCTATATACGATAAATAAATAATATAGGATCAAATATTTTATCAGGTAAATTTGAATATATTTTTCATCTTGAAATGAAAATCAAGTTATTTTAATTAATTTGTACCATTTTAGGAGACACATTTTGAATGGGTCGTTTAAACTCATTTAACAATTGTAAAAAATAATTAAAAAATTGTAGAATTTTTAAAGGGTAGAGCGATAGAGCTCGGTGTTTCAGGTGTTTTATTTTATAATCAGTTATTTTGTAAACTGGCTAAAGAACATTCTGCTCATATACAAAGTATAATTAAACTATTATTTTTATTTAATTAATATATGTATTACCTTTACTTATTCATCTTGAATTTTTAATTGCACTTTTCTTTTTTCTAAGATATCAAAGATCATTCAATGAGGAATTTCATTCCACCTTTATGAATCCATATTTTTTTTTTTTGAACTAAAAATTTAATTTCAATTTCCATATCGAATAACGATAAAAGAAAATATCTGTTACCAATTGATCATATTTTTACAGAGATTTAAACATGTTATCGGTGATTGATTTTTAGCAATTGATATTAGAAAGATTAAATCTAAAAAAAAAATGATTACGATAAAAAAAAAGATAAAAAGATGTATTGTATTTTTTCACAACATGTTTATATCTATATAAATATATTTTTTTATAATAATAAAATAATATTAATAATAATTTAGGGAAAGTGAGTGGAAAAATTTTACCTTCAAATGGAAATAATATATATAAATAATAATAATAATAATAATAATAATAATAATAACATTACAAATAAAAAACAAAAATGAATAGGTTAAATAGACGGAATTGGTTTATATCATAGTTAAGACTTATGACAATAGAGTACAATTTCAAAAATAATTTACATACATACTATTTTTTATTATCAATATTTGATTACCAATGTTCGTATTATAAAAATAAATACAAATATAATATTTATATGAATGACTAATGTGTCCAATTGGGATTAGTTTTTTACTATCTCGCAAAAACAGATTGAGCTAGAATTATGGAATTTGGTACACGGGCATTATTCAAAATTCGTAGTATTCTATCAACTTTTGAAAAATGTAACTCATCCGGAAGTGAGTCATTACCTACCACGCTTTCATTTTGTTTTTCTCTAAACTGTCCTCAAAAATGAAGATATATGTTTGACAGTTTTTCACATGATTTAAAATTGTATAAAACTGCTATATATAGAATTTCGGCTTGATTGAATCGCTGAAAGTACCGGAATTAATTTTCTAACACATTGACTGCCCATCACGCGCCAGCACGTGACATGGTGCCAGCAAAAGAGCCAAACACGCTCTGGTTTAATAAATATTATTAATTAATTTTAATTTATAATTTAATTTATTATATTTAATTTAAATATAATATATGTTATTTAATTCAATTCAAATTGCGAGATAGTCGAGTGGAGACACACCAGATTTTTTTTTCTAAGAACATGTTTTGTACTCGGTTTCTGTTTTCCAAACGAGAAGTGAGAGAATTTACATGCATGTAGATTGCAATTTCATAAACAAATTCCATTCTATCCGTTTCATTTACTCATTTGCCAAGTGAATTTTTATTTACCATGAGAGAACTTATGGGTTTGTCATTGTGTGTGGTCTTTTAAAGAATTTTTTCGAATTTTATTTTATAAACAGCTCCACTTTCGGCTTTTTACTTTAATGAGAGAACAATGGCCACGACTTGAGGCCTCGGGTCAAAGCCACCAAACCCGAGACCATGACCAGCATGTTCCAAATAAAATAAAATTAAAAAAAAAAAAAAATTAAATCAACGCCAGACTTAATTGAATACATTGCAACAAAAAGACCACAATAGAGCCTTGCTAATTTGATAAGAGTGTGGTGTGAGTAAACACCACCAAATGGGTAAATATAAATAGAAATATAAACAAGTATTCATCAGAGAAGGCTTTAACAACGAATAAACAATTTCAAAACCTGTGAAATACAATCGTAATGAAAATAATACATATTAAACAAAACTGTATTTTTTTGTTTTTGATATTTTTTTCCAAACAAATCACATGATTAGTAATTATTGTTACTGAATTGTGATGATCTCATTTTATTGTTAAATTTATATATTCATGAATTAATGAATTTGAATTTTGAAACTTTTTATGTTGTATGTTATTATTATTTTATGGATTATGGATTTAACTGAAACAAGGTAAATATAATATATATATATTGTTCTGGAAAATTATTTTCGGGTTATTTTCACATTTAATTGTGAGATTTTTGTTTCGACGTTTCGGCGCACATTTTGGACCTTCTTCAAGAGAATTTATTTAGGAGGGATTTTTTTTTCCAAAACGTCGTGACTCAAATCTTACAATTAAACGTGAAAATAACTCAGAAATAATTTTTCATAATAATAAAAACTTTCACTGAAACCTAAATACCAATAATATTGGTTTAGATTTCGGTGAATTATTATCAGATTTAACCGGAATATATTCAAGTATTTTTGTGAGATTGTTTTCTCGACATTTTGACACCCATTTTGGAGCCATTTTCAAGAGGTTATTTAGGGGGGAATATTTTTGGGATTCTGGGTCTTAGTATGTGTGACCAAGAGTCGATATCGAGATTTTGGGTTGATAGGTTGGATGGTTTTGTACCTGCGTTATATATATAAATTTTTTAATTTGTTTATTCAAAATTATTCTATTTATTTATTTGTTTTATAAAAAAAAAATAATAATATTGATTTATAAAATTTATCTAATATTTAAATTATTATAATTTTCAATTAATTTTAATATTTTATAATAAAATATATTTAAACACTATAAAATAGCTTTCTTTATCATTCTCTTTGGAATCCATTTATGAATAATTGGAATTTTTTTCCTATGGTGTGTATTTTTCACCATTTATTGACCTGATCTTGTATTTGTATGAATCTACAAACTCATTCAAATATTAGTCAACTACATATCTAAGTAGTTGAAGAAATGCTAAAGAATTATGTACAAATTTTAACCCATATTTTAATGTATCTTTCTTTTGTATAATTCCCATAATCTGGAAACTTCTCAAATTTTGTCGTAAACCACCGTTTGGATACCACACTTAAGTATACTCGTGGATTTATACAAACGATGGGTGGTCTTTACAAAAAACATTCTTGAAGAAAAACATTTTTTATTACTTTAAAGTAATCTTTCATTCGAGCTCAATGTATTTTTTTTTATGTTTGATTCCTCTTACGGTTAAATAAAAATTTATCTGAAAATTTGATTCTGGATTAATGTCACTTTTCTTTTAAAAGTACTTAAATCCTTCATAATCTACATATAGAGATGGTATTAAATACATCGAAATAAAAGATGAAATCAAAATAAGGCTTAAATAATGGAATGTCATTACAGTGTATTGTTGGTAATATTATTATAAAAGGGTCTAGGATTTTATCTTAAATGCTCCACCTTTTAATGGCTTTTATGAAATGTTTCATTGTGTTTTACGAGTGAGCTCGGTTTCAAGTGGAAATGCGTGAGAAGTGCTTGAAAATAAAACAGATATCATATATAAAAGCCAGCCAGGGACATTTTATATTCGCCGCAAAAAAAAAAACATAAACAGGGGAGGGAGCATTTAAAACCAAACGTGGCATATTTACAAAATTCTATAGAGTAATAATAAAAATTAACACTTGAGTTATAGATAAATGGGTTGTGAGTATTTGCGGGGACTAAGAACCTTTCTTGAAAGTCCAAGGCGTTATTTACTACCCTAGGATCGATTTAAGTGGAAACTAAGAATGGGGGATAATTTAAATTGAGAAGGGAAAGGAGTTTTATAGTCTAGGGAGGTTATGAGGAGAGGGAATTTAATTGACGAATTGATGTAACGAAGGGTTTGCTGTAAATCCTATATAATGACTTCACTCACCCCCCTCCCTTCCTCACCTCCACCCAACTCAAATTCGGATCCCCATCCCTTATGGCGCTAAATCCATTCCCTTTTTATTCTACTCATTCCTAAATATTCATAAGGGTGGGGGGAATGTATTTTAAGGTGGGGAAGGATTAATACGACAAATGAAGTTATCAAAAGATAAATTAACACATCTATGAGTGTCACGTATTATTAGAATCGACTCTCATACCCCTGCGATCAAAAAAAAAAAAAAAAAAATGTAAAAAATCAAATGCACACATTCATCGGAGGCAATAAAATGTAAAAAATAATAAAAGGGTTACTATAGTCACCATTATCAAAATGAATATGTTTGTTTGTGTGAATCAAATTTGATTTCCACTAAAATCATGATTCATTCTCAAAATATACATCACACTTCATTTTTTTTTATTTTAAAAAAGAAAAAAAATATTAATGACAATTTATTAATATATATATATATATATATATATATATGTTTAAGTCCATTTTCTTATTCTTTTTTGAATGTAGGCCTTCCGTAATTTTTCCCAAACTTACTATTCTTTTGTTTTAAGATTCGCCAATGAATGATTAGAGAGAGGTTAGCAATGAAAGGCCATGTTGGCTAGAGGGGTTTGGCGAGTGGATGAAGTATATGTGAAGGATATTTTAATATTGAATTGATGGGATTTAGGATTTTATTAGGGTATGGAACACGATTTCCTCAATGGAAGGTGAGGAAAAGTCGTGGCTTGCGTGAGCAGGGTTGCTTCCCTGAAGTGGACCTATCTCTATCTTGATCATAGAGTGTCCACCCGCTACTCCTGAGGTTGGAGAACAATTTTTATTTAAATTGATTTATTGAAAATTTTGTTCTTGTTGGTTCTGACACTAGTTGACTGCGATACCAGTTAAATTCCCATATATATGTATAATATATAAAATATATATCATAATATATTTTATAGATTAATCTTAGAAAATATAAATAATCTTATAAAATTAGAAAATCATATTTTAATTTTATTAATTTATCTAATTATTTATTTATTTTTTTGATTATTTCTTTACAAATGATTGGAGTAATATTTTAAATAGGATATTTAAAAAAAAAGATAGGATTAGAATTATTTTTAAAAATAAATAAATCAAAATGATAGAATTTAAAACTAATATGATGAAGATGGAATAGAGGTGGCTTAGAATAAAATTGGCTAAAAGCATTGGTGAGGAAAAGATAACCACCCACACAGCATTACAAATTAAATGATATCAAGAATGAAACAAAGTTAAGATAAAACAATTTTATTGATTCTCATTCACTTATACTTATTATCAGCGTCTGGATCCTCTATTAGTTGTATGTAAATCATATATAATATATAAGGTATATTAATATTTAAATAATATGAAATTTTGACGTTAATATAAATCAAAAAGTGATTATATGTATATTTATATATTAATTCATAAGCCTCTAAAAATATATAAATATATTAAAAAGATTATATTTTAATATTTAATAAATTATTTATTTGGAATATAATTATAAAAATACAATCTTTATATTAAATAAATATTTTGATATTTATATATACATAAAATATAACATAAACTGAAAATTTAAAAAAAAAGATGTTTAAAAAAAGAAATTAAACATCCCTTCCCACAAATTATTTATTTACATTGACATCAAATCCATTAGCATAACTTTGACTTTTTTTATAATTTTAAATTGCAGAATTGACTTTTCCATTTTACTACCCCTCTCATTTAAATATATATATATATATATATATATATATATATATATACATGTAAATATGAATATATACATATAAAAAAAAACTTTTTTTTTTTGCATAAATATATTGAATTGGTTTGCATTTATTCAGACTCAATATTATTATATGACAATCTCACTAAAAATAACAAAATAAAATAAATATATAAAAACAAAAATAATAAATAAATAAATAAAATTTTACTCACCTATTTATATTATATGTTTTTTAGTATATTATGTAAATAAATTTATCAAAAAAATATGCATACGAATTTGAATCAAAAAAATGATCTTTTATTCGAATTAGTTAAATTATAATACAATAAATATTTTAAAATTAAATAATTTTTAAAAGTGAAAAAAATTTATATACATTATATAATTATAGAAATATAATTATTTATTTATTTATTTTAATCAATTTTCGTTAAATGTTAAATATTTTTAAATTATATATTTATAATTATAATCATTCCCAATTCTTTTTGCCAATAGTTGGAAAATAATAAACTTGTCATGAGGCAAAATAAAATATTTTTTTAAATTACTTTTTTTTAATAATATAATATTATTCATACAACTCCAAAAAAATTAAATTCATAATTTTTATTATTTTAAATTAATACAACGCACATTTAATTCAACTCCTCCCCACTTCCCATGATTTCCAAATCACAAGACCATATTATTAGATTTAATATGAATGTCTATAATATTATTTATAAATCAATATTGACAGCAATCAGCATTCAAATTATAGATTCTATTAGTTTAATTCATTTCCAAAATTCAAATTATATTTATATTATAAATTTAATTTATAAAAATTAGGAGTCAATGGAATATATTTACATACTCCACTGTATATATACTCGATCCATTATTATTCTTAATCAATATAATAAAAAAATATATATCAGTGTTTTCCAATGGGTCTCGACCCGGTTACTGAGTCGCAGAAAAATTTTACCGGGTCGCGAAAAAAATTTAGAAATTCTAATTATTTTTTTTACATCATTAGAAACACAAAATTACTTCTATTTTTCTTATATAATTATTTTGCAATTTTTGTGTTTGAAATAAACAACTTGATTTTTATCGAAAAATAAATTTTGTGTTCTAAATAAATGTTTTTTTTAATGAAATGGGTCGCGACATATTTTAAGACCTCGAATCGAGTCGCGGTCAAAAAAGTTTGGGAAACACTGATATATATTAATATATGGATAGTGACAATTTAATTGTTTCTTTCAATTATAAAAAAGTATATATATATATATATATATATATATATATATATATATATTGTATCCCAGAATCAAATAAAGTAAAATAAAAAAGACTTTTAATTGAAAACAAAAGTTTGATTATATTTCTTCTTCTCGTTCTCATTATTATTATTTTATTATATTACAATATCATACAATATTATATTACATTTAAGCAAAAACTTATAAAGATAAGAATGAAATTTCAATCTTCTTAAAGATCCCTTTAGAAAATTCATAAATTTTGATGTGTATGTACTTTTATTATACAATCTATTATTAATTTGTTTTTGCGAACCACTTGATAATATTCATTAGTAATTTTATTCTAAAATATAGTATAATATAATAAACAAAAATATATAAATAAAAAAATTAGTAGTTCTCTTATTTATTTACTGCTCTTGGATTTATTTATTATTTATTTAATACTTAACATTTTTTAATATATAAAATTTCATAATATGAGAACAATGTTAAATGAAAGTGATTATTCTGGTTTCAAAAACAAAGAAAAAAAATAGCAATCTAAATTTGATTAATCAAGCCATGAATGGGTTTATCTTTCTACATTTGAAAAATTGTTTCTCTTTAAAATAAACAGCTGATCAATTATGATTTTCACATTTCATTTATTTTTACATTTTTATTTGATGATTGTAAAAACGAAAGGTAAATATAATGTCAATTAATATAAAATTAGTAATAGGATTTATATAATAAACGAAAAACAAAAAAATTAAAAATTTGTTATATGTAGTTATTAAATCAATTATGTGTAGTTATTATAGTTATATTATAAAAAAATAACAATTAAAGATTATAATGAAGGAATATTAATAATTATTATGATTATAGTAAAATTTATATTGACAAAAGAACAAATTTGATTTAAGAGAGTACATTTAAGTAACTGCGCCAACCTTTTTAAAGGTTTAAATAAGAGTTAGAGGTTTTTGTTTGGGATCGATGCCTCCACTCACTTTTGACCTATTAAGACGATGAAGCAGGTGAATTTGTTGAATGGATGGGTATCTCAGGGTGATTCATAGAGGGATACCCGCCCCTGGCGTGAGCTCTCAGCCACCCTTTTAATAGGTATTTGGGGCTCATGAGTCCAATTTAACATTTCGACATATGCAAATTAATTACCAACAAAATAAAATAATGAAAAGTAGTTTGTTTATGTTCACTATCACTAAATGATCTTCCAATGGAATTCATCAATTACATATCACTTTAATAAAAAATAAATATTCAGATGGATTAATTAAAATAAATATAAATATTCAAAACAATTTTTTTAAAATACATATATTTATGTTCATTTGGAATGCCCAGTCTATTCATTTCAGTGGAGGTTCAACAAAATACATCTTCCTTTTCCTGTTGTCCATCTACTTTTGGAGTGAGAGAGCTTGTGGGGTTATAGCTTGAAAATGTACAAAATTGCTGGTGAAAATACTATACGGATGTTGAATAATTGATGATGAACGATGGATGTACCAATGAATATTTGTTTTTTGTTTTTGATATCTTTTTGTGTACATAATGAGGAACAATCTGCACCATGTACATTGTTAGAAAAAAGTAAACACCAGGGACAATGCTCCTTCTCAAACGACTGATTAACCGAAAACACGACCACCTCACTTAAAAAAAGAAAGAAATTTGATAATTCAAGGAAGACAATATAACTACTGACATAAAGGAGATTGGAGAAAGTTTAAAAAAAAATAGCTCGAGATATTAGGAGAATTTTAATGTGTTTATATCATTTTAAAGATAATAATAGGTCTAATAAAATTTATTAAAATAAGACTTGAGTACTCTCAAATACAAAATATTATAATAAAATTAATTTAAAATAAATTTGAATCGAAATAGAATGATTAAAAGATCCTACATTATTTAGGATATCGCCCGGAATATGGTTCAATTTAGTAAACATTATTTTTCAGAGTGGTTACTTTTTCAACCGTTATAATACTTAAAAAAATATTTATACTTTTTTCTAAGAATTTCGTTTTCTAATAGTTTGATACTGTTAATATTTATAATTCTGAAAATATACATGTAGGTATATGCCATCATAGAAAAATAAAGAATAATTTATAAATGACCTGATATTTACTGTTTGTGGAGTTGTTATACCTATAATTTGGAAAACAAAAGCAATTTAGTAATTTTTAGAAATGAGGTTAAAGGATGATTTGTTTACGAAATATTTAATATCTACATAGTGTCTGATTTAATGAACACCAATCTTATACGAGAATTTCTTCGTTTCAATCATTAGTTTCGGAGGAAAAGAAAAAAAAATTGTATGAGTGCGATGAACTAATTAAATAAATGTTGCCTAGCGACGTGTCTAAGACGAAAGGATGAAATTAAATTCTCTTTCTCTCTAGGTATGAAAATGAAGAGAGAATTTCAACTTAAAGCGAAATTGAGATGATAGATATTAAATTTAAATTAAAGCGATGAATAGCGAAGAGAAATGGTTTTCTTAATGATTTAATAACAGGAGAAATAAAGATAAAAATTTTTTTTTTTATTTTTTTATATGAAAATGACGGAGAGAGGGTGAAAATATTCCGTTCGTATAATGGTTTTCGGAGGGAGGGGAGGAAAGAAAGTAGTTGTAAAAGGATAATTACAATTGATGAGCAAAGTAAACTCGAAAATTAAAATCACAAGGTACTTAAATATTTTCTTAATTAAATTTTTAAAGAAGCATAATTACAAAGTACAAAACAAGCGATGAAAGGATCGATTAACACTTTTCAACGCCTATCAAGATTAAAAATAAAATAATACAATGGGAAAGGTATATAATCAAAATAAACAAATTACTTATCAAATAAAACCATAATAGAACAATTAAATATGTAATTAGTTTAGTTTTATTGGTGTTCATCTGCATTCATATATATGTAGATATATTGGAATTAAAATTTAATTTTAATTTCTAGAAGGGAACACACATCCCTTCCCTTTTTTCTTATGCTGTCTTCAGTTTTCAAAAATAAAAAAAAAAATTAAATTAAGAAGACCCTCTCTGTAAATAAATATAAAAGTTTATTTTAGCTCTATATAATTGTATGATCGTAAATGTAAATGTAATAAACGTATTTTTGAAAAGTATAAAAAAGTAAAAGTACTTTTTCCAGTACATCCCAAATTTTGAAATGGAAATATTTGGTTTCTGATTGGATTGACTACTCCTAGATCCTTTCTCTTACTCTCTTTATTATCTCTTTACCTTTTAAGCAATCTTATCCTTTTACCTTTGGTTTATCTATCAAAAGCCCCTTCTGAATTTACTATTTCATCATTCGAGGCACATGACCGCCCTTCTCAATCTACAAGCCTTTATCATCCTAAATACCATCCTGGAATTTGACTTTGATGGAGGAAGGGGGAGCACTTGCGTTGAATTTGAAATATATTTACCCCGTTCTGTTATAATTTTTGAATGTGAAATATATATTATATTTAATATTATATTATAAAAATTAAATTTCTGAAGTTAAGGTTGTCTGAAAACTTTACACTATTCCTCATTTTGGTGTATTTACATCGCTCGGAAATTTTTCTTCAAAGTGACGGAAAATTTATTTAAATACTCCCGTTAAATAATTATATAAATATTATAAAATATATAAATTTAAAGTTGAGAGCTTATCTCTTAATTTTCTTGCATTACAGTTAAGAAACTGAATGAATGTTGCTTACAAAACATTCATGATAATGGAGAGAACTACTCCAGTGTAAATTTCACAACTGAATTGAATGGATCTTACATTACTGCTCTATGTACTTACAATATACATCTCTCAAGTATAAATGTATTATCTGAATTTACGAAAACAATTTACCTCCTGTTATAAATCTGATTATCAAGTAATTAAATATACCAAAAGTAAACAAACAAGAGTTTATTTAATACAGGGCTTCGAACCGTTATTTTTTTCGTTTCGGTTTTCGTTCCGGTTCAATAAAAAAAAAAAATATCAGTTCGGTTCCGGTTTTCGTTCCGGCAAAAATAACGGTTTTTTTCGGTTTTCGGTTTTCGGTTCAGCTCCGATTAATTAATTTTAAAGACCTTTTATTTGTATTAGAAATTTAAGTCGGGGTATGCCGAGTCTGCCATAAATATATAAAAATATTTCTTGCTACCACCCTAAATCATACTACATGAATTGATACAATATAATATAAATAATAATAATTAATTAAAGGTATAATAATTAGAAGTATATAATATAAGATGTTAATATAATTTATTAAACGAAACAAATAAGTATGAATATTTTTTACACACATCCTTCTACTTTCACAAACACTCAACAAACGAAACAAATTCGTATATTTAATGTTAAAGTATACAGGATTCTTGGATATATCTATATATATAAAGGAGAGTGTTTGTATGTATGTATGTATGTATGTAATTTGTTTACTTTTTTGCTGTCATAGAAACAAACAAAAAAGAATTCCCAATCAAAGAATTATTATAATATTTAACTTTTTATTTTAAATTCTAATATTCAAATATCATTTCAATTAAATAATTTATTCTAAAAGTTCTCATTTTAATTAATATAAAAAAATATTTAAATCATATTTAACTTAAATTATTTTGTATTTATTCTTTCTATATTTGAATACTTCTTTTATTTTAAGGGACGGAATTAACTATTATCTAAAAAAATTAATAAATGAAATTAATAATAAAAAATCAAATAAATCCATTAATTTAAATTAATACTATTAATGAATGTATATATTATTAATTTATCTTTAGTTTTAATCAATACTTTTATACCGTTAATTTTTATAAATTAATTTTTATAAATTGTCTCAAGTCTAACTTTGCATTTTCTCAAATTTTATTATAATTAAAAATATTCAATAAAAATCAAGCAATGAAATTAAAATATCGAAATGAAATGATCAAGAAATATTATACTCTATTATAACATATACAATACTTATAAACTATATTCAATATCTCTGTTCACTAATTATTTGTAGACTTTAGTAAAACCTACGCATGACTCAATAGATCTGGATAAACTTTTTCAAATTTTGATCTTAAAATTTATCTTGAAGGTAGTAAA
Source organism: Labia minor (assembly GCA_963082975.1). Lineage (NCBI taxonomy): Eukaryota > Metazoa > Arthropoda > Insecta > Dermaptera > Spongiphoridae > Labia > Labia minor. Next base: position 67,353,151 of record OY720345.1, read on the forward strand.
GAAAGAGTAAGATGCGGAAATCAATTGTAAAATATTAGGTGACCCAGACGATTTAAATATAATAGCAGATTCGGCAATTGCAATTACAGATAGCGAGGAAAAATTAATGGAGGTAGGAGCCCCCGTCTAGATGTGAAGAGCGACGAAGGAGCTCTGAGCAGCTAGTTTACTTATAATTATAACTAGAATTATAAAAGATGAAAATTATACCTCTAATTATTAAAATATCTTCTAATATATTTTCATTTAAACTATTTCTATTGTCTCGTAAAATAAACTTTAAACCAGAGAAAGCTCTTTCAACACTAACTTGTGTTGCAGTATCTCCTAAAACCACCATTGCAATTTTGTTAAAATGAGGATATGTATTTTTATTTTCCTCCCAAAATTCTAAAATAAGTTTTTTACTGTCTAATCTTCGTACCTGGTCAAAGGTATTCAATATTTGTCTAAATTTATTTAATAATTTTATTTATATTTATGAATCATTTTCTTTATATCAATACATAACCCTGTAACAAATGGAATAAATAATTTAAAAAATTAATACTATCATTAAATCAAAATATCAGTATTAAACAAACGATGAAAACATTAAATTCTGTATTGCGACTACGAGACGCTGCCAACACAACCGAAGGGAGAGTATGACTAGGACACTAATTTTTGAAACAAAGTTTTTAGCGACACCATGCAGTGCGAGGCATAACTAATTGAAAAAAATTCGGGCTTGGGTGTTGCCAAAACACCTCTTGTGGCAACTCTGGATTGAACACGTTCTGAACCGAAATAAACCGATATTATTTTTTTCGGTTCAGCTCCGGTTTTCGTTCCGACAAAAATAACGGTTTTTTTCGGTTTTCGGTTTTCGGTTCAGTTCCGGTTCGAAGCCCTGATTTAATATGCTCTGAATTTAAGAAAAATATGGAATTTCTCATTATTCGGGGTTAACAAGAGGAAAGCTTCTTTCTAATGATGGTGTAATTACCGAAATGCACATAATGCAAACAAATAAATCAAACTGAGTATTTAAATTGGAAATTAACTTTATTCAATGTAGCTATATTTTTTATTTTCTTCTTGTTCATATAAATATATACTTATGAATACATATTATTTATTTTTAATTTCCATTTATCACCTCAAGATAAAGATTGAGAGAATTCGTGGTTTTGATCGTACAACACCTTTATCTCGAATAGACTTTTAATTGGATGTACAAAAGTGAGCATTGCTAATCCCATAAATAGTATAATTTATTTTTGACTTTTTTTTATCTCCACTTAGCCAGCTTTCTCAGAGTTGTTTAAAATTTTTATTTTTATTTTAAATATCGATGCACTCGGCGAGGTTCGATCCCTCGTACTCGAGTCGGCGGACCAGGATTATAACCGCGCGGTATCCTCCTGGTCGAATAGTATAATTTAAAAGGTAAAAAAATCACCATACTCTCTAATTTAATGGTTTAGAAAATTGGAAGAGCAAACTTCTTCAATATTAAAATGAATTCAGTTGAAATATCAGCTCAATATTATTCATATGATGTTTCTTCTTAAGAGGTCCAGAAAAAATTTCATAAATATACTTTAATAGGTTCTTCTAGAAAAGCAGGAAATAAATTTCAATCTCTCCCACTCTTAAATACCATATTAAACTTTATTGTAATGATCTATTCGAAATCAATCGAGATTCCCATTCTATGATAGTAATCGTTTTTTTTTCGGCGTCAGTATATGAAACAAATTATATATTTTCATTTGTGATATATGATGTTTCGTCCTTTAATTCTGTTATTCTATTCGGCTTTATCAGGCCTTTCTGCGAATTAAAAAGCTTCTTTGATCACGAAAGGCTAATGGCTTCCACACGAGAACATTTCATGATCCAGTCTCGCCCTCAATTTAAAAAGAATATATAACATATAATTTGTTGTTTAAACCTCACTATGATTTTTTTTTATAAATGGATTCGGACTCTAATGCAATTTTTATTAAAGGTCAAAAATATTTTTTTTTATAATTTCAATATATGAAATTTAATTAAGAAATACATATAGAGTATGTTTTTTTTAATTTATAATAATTTAGATAAAAAATATTTTTTCAGTTTTTAAAAAATAACTAATTGATATCTTTGGACGGTACGTATCAATCGTTAAATTATGAAGTTAATTGATTTAACATGTAACATACGTTTTTTTTTTTATTTTTGTAGAATTGAAACTAAATGAATATATATTAATAATAATAATATTGTAATAATAATAATAATAATATTAAACAGTCTAAAAATTAAATTTAAATAAATAAAAGATTTATAGACAGCACAAGATATTGAAATAGATAAAAATGCCTCTTTTATTTCATTTTTCTATCGACGTTTCGGGTGCAAAGTTGCAACTTTCCTCAGGAAATGAGTTACATAATATTCTTCATTTTAATTGTTGTTCTAACAAAATATTAATAATAGAACTAGAATTTTATCTTTTTAAAAGAAAATGTTAAATTAATATTTATGATAAAACCAAAAAGAGATAGGACACATTCTGGTTAACGAATTAACAATTTTTTAATTTTATTTCATTTGAGTTACTATACATTTATATATAAATATATAAGCATTGGAAGAATAAATTAGTATGCTATTAGAAAATTTATCATAAATAAAATAAATAAAAAACCATATCAGCATGAACGTTATCAATATTATTTTCCACTGAGAATAAAAAGTATTTTACTCTCACCTAGTGAAATAAAATTTAATCAAAAATTTTCCATTGATAATACTTAATAATAAAAAGGATTTCCGATGTTTAAAATGTCCAATAAAAAGACAACTCCCCCCATATATTTGTCTATAAAAATACATAAAAGTATTAATTTTTTTAATTATTAAATTAAAATGAAAATGTAATATTAAAACATCTGATGAGAGTGAATCTCTTTGAATTGAAAGGAATTAAAAACAAGCCGACATTTAAATATTAATAGAGGATGTTGCTTTTAAGAGATTAGCTTGATGGTTATTAATAAAACATTAATCGGCCCAGGAAATTGAATAAAATAAAAAAATAAATAAATATTTCTAGTTGATGTTGAGAATGTGCTCAAGTAGAATTAAGCAATATTCTTAATACAGTGAGACGGATAGAAAAGGAAAGAGGAACATTTGAAATGAATACATCTTGTAATGGTAAATCAATTATAAACTTGGATATATGTTGCTGATAACAATTTGTGTAATTTCTATGATTTGAAACTTCCTTTAGAATACTGAAAGCTTTACTTTCCAATGTTTACTGATGGGTAACAACAATAAGACGTGTTTTCGAATCATCCTGATTGCATGTAAGAGAGACTAGACAAAAGAGAATGGGATGTTTACCCTTGCGAAATATTTCATTCGTGAATCCTTTTCCATCCTCCCACCAAACTAAACTTCGTTCTTGCCATAGGAAATTTCCAAATGCTCAATTATTGACGTTTAGTATAATCACCGTTCGATGTAAATGTCGCTATATATATATATATATATATATCTGTTCTGATAGATATTTCATTATCTACAATGGTGTTTTTCAATTTAGCAAACATGTTCATATTTCATTTTTCAATCATTATTTATTTTGACATTCAAATTAAAAATATTCTCTGGTTATTATTTTATATAATGATAAGGATAATACATTTATCCTCTCAGATTGATCAACACAGATTCAATGAGATAAACTACATAGTCAATAAATAAATAAATACATTTAGCTATGTGGAAAAATACATTAACATCACAAATATTCAAATTTAATATTACTAATAATGCTGATAATAAAAAAATGTGTAATAAAACTTCACTCTCTTTAGATACAAATCTCTCTCTAGATATATACATATATACGTATATATATTTAAATATAATATTAAAATATCGCATAAATTATTTTCTAAACATGTATTCAATTTATTAGACTTAGACCTTAGACTTAGAAAGATATATAAATAGAAGCTCATTTTGTATATAATATATGTATATCATTTTACTTGTGGTTGTATTGAATTCCATCTTAACTATAGTTGTTATCAATATAGGTATGTAATATGGTATTATATTAATAGTAGTAGCAGCATACGTATTTATGTATTGATATTCAAATATTTCTATAAATAAAGTATGTAAAAAATGTTATCTTCTATAATATAAAAATTAATCGCAAAATGTGTTTGTAAGCCCATAACTCGATAACGCCTGGACCAATTTTTCCAATTTTTTTTTTTAAATTTTCGTTGAAGTCCAAAGATGGTTTTTACGGCGAGAAAAATCAAATAATTTCGGGGAAAACCATAAAAAAACAGCCATTTTCTTTTTCCCATACGTTACCATGGCAACCGATAACAACAAATTTCAAATTTGACTTGAAAATTTTTTACAGAATGTCACCGAAAAAATCAAATTTATGTAGGTATTTCAAAAATAGTAGGCAAAGGAAAGAACGTTAGAATTTAAAAACAAAGATATGGAACCTAAAATTGAAAAACGTTTAATTGCGTCTCAGTCTGAGAGAGAAAATAGGTTTTTTAAAGATAGGGTCTTACATGCAGCAGGTCGCTCTATTGAGAAAGAAGAAAAAAATAAGAGAGATTAATAAAAGATAGGCTTCAGAGGGTACAGTGGGCAGAGCCCCCCTCTAGGTGTGAAGAGCGCCGAAGGCAATTTATTAATTTTTCTATTATTAAACATTTTTAATTTTTCTAAAATATAATATAATATATATATATAAATATAATACAGTATAATTGGTATTGCAAATTACAAACATTAAAATAATTGCTTATATATTGGCTATTTCTTAAAAAAATGTATTTTATTTTTTAAATATCATTTTATCAATTCATATTTGAATCTTTATAAATTATAATATGAAGTAAATATTTTTTTTTTATTAAATTCATAAAAATTGGTGATATTCTTTTTGGATTTAATTGAACTATAATATATAGTATATATATTAGGTATATGTAATAAATACTATGAACATACCTATACAATAGTTTGCATCGGCCTTTGTTTCTTAGAATGTGCACCAATCTATAAAATAAAAATAAAACAATTAATATACATAGTTAGATGTAAACTAAAATCTAAATTAGAAAAAACTACTAATATATGATTAATGTAATTATAATTACAAATTTCAATAATAAAATAATAATTGTAAATAATAATATAAAAATATTTAATATATATGATAAAGAACAAATAAAAATAAGATATTTTTTTAGTTCTTGCTAAAATTATGATTACATTAATTCAGGAATAAAAAAAAAAAATTATTTGTTGTCACTTCCTTGACAACTTCAAAAGGAGAAAAAAATTACTAACATTTCATGAATGCTGTCATTAATAAAATATTTAACAGATTTGTTTGTATTCTATTTTATGTTGACGTTATTATAAACAAACAGTACGAGCAACCCACAATACAATGCTTAAACAAAAGTGCATTTATACAAACGCTGGTTCAAATCCATTGGTGGTTGTTCTAAACAAATCGAATCATCTGGTTGGGTTGGGGATTTTTTTTTTTTCATTTTTTTTTTTCTCTTTCTTTCTTCGGGAAATAAAGAAAAGTTTGCTAGAGGCCTTTAATTATTTCTTAAATCTTTAATCCTTAAAAATTTGTCTTTTTTTTCTTTCACGCCATGTTGCGTAAAAGAATCAAGCACAGAAAAGAAGCCTTATAGAAAAAAAGTAAAAGAGACCACCGAAGCTTTTCTTTTCCACCAACTCCGTGGATTTAACACAACCCGGTCGAAATCAAATCTTCTTTGGCAATCCGGATTAAGGTGACAGCCCCATGCTTTAAGTAGCCTTCTTAGGCCTCTGGTCTTTGGGGGGCGATTCCCCCAACGAAAACTTATATCTTTCATCGCAAGCCAAAAATCAATTTTCCCTCCTTGCAGGCCAACTGAGCTTCTCTCTCGTCATACCTCGCCAAATTAATAGGGTTATTCAATCACATAATTATTTTTTTCCCATTTGATTTCTTGATAATGAGAGGAGGGTATCATCCTATTTTATATGGGATTCATTTCACTTCTATCACAAAAAAATCCCTTCTAATTCAATATGTAATTGAAACTTGCCAGATAATATAATACATAATTTTGTGTTTACTTTTTTTCCAATAACTAATTTTTTTTTTAATTATTTTTATTAAATTGATAATTTTTTTTTATCATTGTTTAAAAAACAATATTAATTATTTATTTTTTACTATCTCGCCAGATTTTCGATGTCGAGATTTTGATGTTTTTATACGATTTGAATTGTCACTAAGGTTAAGAAAAATGTCTGTCTCTCTCTCTCTCTCTGTGTGTGTGTGTATGTAGACAAGATTACGCAAAAACGGATTGAGCTAGAATAATGAACTTTGGTACACGGGCATTATTCAAAATTCGTAGTTTTCTCTCAACTTTTGAGAAATGTAGCTGCATCCAGACGTTTGGATTTGTTTTCCTCTAAACTGACGGTAAAAATAAAGCTATATGTTTGATAGTTTATCACATAATTAAAAATTGTATAAAACTGCTATATATAGAAAACTGCTATATATAGAATCGGCTTGATCGAATCGCTGAAAGTACCGGAATTAATTTTTTAACACGTTGACTGACAATCACTCGCCAGCACGTGACGTGGTGCCATCAACAAAGAGCAAAACACGCGCTGGTTTAATATATATTTATTAATTTTAATTTATAATTTATAATTTAATTTAAATATGATATATGATATTTAATCCAATTCAAATTGTGAGATAGTAAGTGGAGACACTCCAGATTTTTTTTACTTATTTTTATTAAATTTATAATTTTTTTTTTTAATTATTGTTTTGAAAACAATACTAATTATTCAATTTGTATTATTTAAAATAAATCATTTTAATAAAATAAACATGCTTTTTTTTTGCAAACAAATAGTATTAAATTATAATCAATCCAGAGGGTAAAACGGTGAACTATTGAATGTGTGAGCAACAGTGTTCAAATCCTACCAAGATCACATATTTAAAAAAATAATAATAAATTGAATAAAATTATGACTGAGATTTAATCAACACAATATTCATTATTTTTTACATTAAATGCGTAATTTAATTAATTATCTCGACTTTAGAAAACATCAAAAAGGACAGAATACATATGTAGAAAGATATATTATTGGTAGAAAATTTTAAATGCCATTTGTTTTTGTTAATTTCAATTTAGTATATGCTGTAAGGATTAAAGTATAAGGATTAAAGTATAAATATACATTTATATTTATTATTAAAAACTCATCCCCTTTTTATACCCGTAATATTTTTTTTTTTAAATTAATATATAAAACCTGATGATATTGAATTATTTAAATAAATAGAATGCAATTGATCAATGTCTCATGTAATTGATACATGTTCTTCTATATGTGAATTATATAGTGAAATCAATTCATATATATATATATATATAATATTCATATTCAGGATATACAATTTATGATAAATTAATGAAGATAAGGAATGTATTCTTGTAGCATGTTTATACTAGTATATATCAAATGTTAAAGGGTGTAACTCCATTCTTGGATTTTAATTAGCAGACTAATTAACTCTCCAAGAGTCCTTTAAACCACTTGCCAATGCGTGTTGAACACGGATGCATAAAGCGACTTGGATATAAATGATTTGGTCTGGCCTGGGTCGTATGTTAACACACCGATAATCGGCTTAAATCAGTGGCTCTATCGTATCTCATCTCGTGGTTCGTTTACATACGTGGATGTTGGCTTAATCAAGGAGTTAGAGCTCGAAGACCTCTCCTTCTCCCTCACGCTTTCTCTCTCGCTCTTCCTGTTGGTAAACGATTGAATCGAAATTTCGATTCTGCTCAAAGCATGATCAGATCGATCGGCGGTAAGCCTAAGAATTGGATTTTCATTGGAGGCGGTTCTTCGGTGATAAAAAAAAAACAGCCTACCCTCAGGACAAGGAGGTCCAATCAAAAAGAAATTTAAATCTAAAGCTTCTTATTAAAATTATTCAAATCAAGTGGTTTAATTGATCAAAGAGGAAATTATCATCGATCTAGTTCAATGTCAAATTTAATTTGAATGAAAATTTAGGTTAAAAAAAAATTTAATCCATGTTTCCGATTCTATAATCACAAATGATAATTAATTAATTAAATTAAAAATGCCTTTCAATCATAATTCGAAAAAAATAAGATTAAAAAAAATATATTTTAAGAAAAAAAAAAGAAATGAGGTTGATCAGCAAATGGAGATAAAATTTCAATTTTATTCAAATCTTTCAGGGACCAACAATATTGGAAAACTCACCCCAAAGATGCATGGTTTTTGTATATTTTTGTAGGTAATTTAATATTGTATATCATAATAATTAAATGTGTCGTTTGATATTGAAAAGAAATAAAAATGCCTAAATTTCTGATTTTTTTTTTATAAAATACAACTAAATTTTTCTTTTCAAGCAGGAGATGCTTATTCATACAGATTGAAATATTTGAATCAATCTGACGTTTTCTTTAATTACTTAATTTACTGATCAATCATTTTTAATCAATTTTCATTTTCATTACTCATGTTTCGGTTAATTCTCTCGAATTGAGATATTTTTTTTTTAAATTAATTCTAAATTTAGATTTTATATTTAGTAATAAACGGTCCCAGTGTAGAACTTTTAATTAAATCCCAATCTCTAAATAATTACCATCCATCCTTTAATTAATAATAGTTAGAGAGATCTCAGACGATTTCCCGTTCAATGGAGATCATGGCGCTTCTTAGAATTAGAACTGTGACCGACAAAGATGCATTCCCTTTTGCCACTTGAGAGCACTAAGTGCTTCTTGTATTTCTCCCTCTGCTCAAGTAACGAGTCGATTTCCGACTCCTGAACGATTAACAAACCATCGCTAATGGAATGGGCCTAGTATCTTAATCCTTCTAACAGGGTTCTCTTGTTCCCAAGATAGGTAAAGTTTCGACCAAGGCTTATCGTTGTCTTCTTGCCAGGGATTTGGGAGACCAAGTCGTGGAATGTCCACAACAAGTCAAATGACCGAGAAAAAGGCTTCACCCATCCAATGTCGAATCCATGGCTTCAACACTTGTTCTCGTGTTCGTGGCCAGTTAGGGGTTGTCGAGGTGATATCTCATTTTGGGCATCGCCATGGCGCCGAAGGCGGAACAAACCTCGCGTGTTCCTCTACATGATTGCCGCCTCCCTTCGAGAGGGTTGATGAGAGACGCACTGTTCTGGCTATTTATGTCCTCTGGGCCCTTTCTGATAGATGCGTGTTGGCTGATTATTTGCCACTGTTGTTTCCTTAACTGGACTTTTGGAAACTCAACCTATTTTCTTTTTTGTTTTTTTATAAGATACAGGAAAACCACAAATCAAGGAACAATTCAAGTTTAATTATCTGATTTTCTTTAGATTTAAAGTACTCACGTCAATATAATAAAAAAAAAACAATTCACATAGCAAGTTATAAAATATAAATAGATAATACAAAATTCAGTAACTATAGGATATGTATATATGTGGAATTATAGCTTCATTGTGTGTAATATGAATATTAAACATTCTCTCATATGAATAGCATTATTTGATTAATGGAAGGTACACAATTAAAAGAATATTTAGGAAAAAAAAAACTTTTATTCACCCTTCCCTTTGTTCAAGTAAAGCTGACTCAGTCTCTTCTGTAGGAACCAATTAATAAAAACACGCCTGTCCATATTTATATATTAGTTCGATTTATATAACTATGTTCCGAGCTGCGTGTGCACCTTGAACGGTGCCAAAGGGTGAAATATATTAATGCTCGAATGAATCACTGGGCAGGAAAGATGACATCATCTAAGTATCTTGCAAAAAAAAAATATGACCGGCATCTGTTTTTAAAGAAAAGGGTTCAGAAGGGTCAAACTAGTAAATTAATCCTTGTAATTATTTGGATCCACGTGCACACAATCGATAATTCTGTGAGGGGAATTCTCTTCAAATTTTTATTTCATGTGATGGTAATTGATATTAAATTTAAACCAAGTTTCTAAAATTTAGTTAATATGGGAATATATTCAATGAAATTAAAATCTTTTTGATAAGAAATAAAAGAAAATTGAATTAACCCAATAGAAATTATATCAAAGTAGTATTATTTGAAAAATTAAATTTTATCTTAAAGTGATTAATAAATTTGATAAAATCATATATTAGTTTGTTTTTTTTTACTCTGAAAAATGATCATCATTTAATGGGTCCGTAGAATGAATATTTTATTTTATTGTATTTTTTATAAAATTTAAAAATGAAAACAAAATGATGATAAATTAAAAAAAATTCTTGGGATGTCTTGAAAAAACTTTCAAGATATATATTTTGTTAAGGAGAGTGAGAGAAAAAGAGCAAGAGAGAGAGATAGAATCAGAGAGAGCGATGTGAAATAATTCATTTGACAGGGCAGTGATGGGAGAATGCAGGCACATGCATTTGGACAGAAATAGTAGTCTTCTCAGAAAGCGTGGTAGGTCGTCGAGTGGCAGAGCAGAGCACAGGGGTAGCCAAGACTGGCTATCCAATAAAACGGAGATCATCAACGGCAATGAAAGCCACCACCGTAAAGGGGGACTTGTTCTCAAACAAGGATAATTAAAACTTATTTTTCCCAAAAAAAAAGAAAAGTTCTTTTTGCTTAGATTTGAAAAGAGCCGAAGAATTTATGCTTGGTCAAGAAAAACGGCCCATTAAAGAAATTAGAAAGGAAAAGTGGATGTTTTTTTCTTAAGGAAAGGGATGTAGCGAGATCAGGATAGCTTGGTCCATGTTTTCTTAACATCGACTGAAAAGAAGGCGCCAGGAAAGAATAGCGGAAGATTCTTATAAATCACTTTAGTTCATTTCCCGACCAGTGTTAGACCCGAAAGTGCTTAAGAGAGAGTACGTTGATTTTTTTTTAGGGAAGGAGGAAGTCCGGAAGTGCGTAATAGCGTGAGCCGGAAGTGTGGGCATGCGAACAAAAGAAGTGTGGCGCCGCGGGGAGTGAAGGCGGTTTAAAAGACACTATCAGAACCAAGGAGCATGTTTAATTTATTGAATAGTAATAAAAATAAAAGAAGAATATATGGATTTTCCAACGAGTAATCTATTGTATATTTATTCGATTACAATCTTGGAAAAATAGAAATTGTAATTTTTCTTGTATTTTTTTTTTGTTTTTTGCTTCTCTGTTTAATAAACGTAAAGTTCAATTATATTGACAATATTTACGTTCGTACCATTTGAGTAATAACTAATATCTGTATAGGATTCTCTTAATTAATATTTATTTGAATTTCACAACTAGGAGAGATTTATTGGATACCAAAGCAATTTCGTTCGATTTACTAAATGTGTAAATACCTGGAATTAAAATGTTTTAGATTATTAGATTCAATTTTGTTAATGAACCTGTATATAAAAATTATTCTAATAAACAATGATCAAAAATCTCTAAATATCTAAATTTAAAAATCTAAATTTTTTTTGTTTTTAAATCATTTTTAATCATAAGATTTAAAAAAGAAATATAAACATTTTGGATTTTTCTTATAATTATATTTATTATTGATTATAATTATTATTTATATTTTTCAGAATTGATTTTTTTCTCAAATTACTTATAGTAGATTTCTTTGCATAAATTTCAACTGTATAAATCACTCCCTCATGATTGCTCTAGCGAACACAAAAGAGTCAGAAAAATTAAAATTAATCGATCATAAACTTTATTTACATACTAATATATATTCATTTTAGTGTCTTCAGAGGTTTAGTGGTTAGCACGACAGTCTACCACACTGAAGAGTCTAGTTCGGGCCTAGGGAAATTCAATAATTAATCATTTCTCATTAAAACTCTGCGAGATCTTCAGGGTTTATCCGCAAATAATAATAATGATAACATTTTATTATTTGATCAAAGAAAATATTAAGTATAACAATACCTCCCTTACTATCGTCGGTCGGTAAAAATTATCCAATCTAATTAAAGGGCACTTTAATTGTCAGGATGACCCTTTGTAAGACGTTTACCCACATTATTACTATTTCTATTAATAAATAGATTAATAAAAGAGATTAAAGAAAAAACAAAAATGTCTTCATTTCTCCCTCTACCTTATCTTATATATATATTAATAATAATCAAAAAGTATTTATTTCTGTTCACAAAATCTCATTTGAGAGAACTTTTAGAAAAATATCCCAAAATTAAAAATAAATATAAGTAAAAATTAAGAAAACATTTAAATAAAAAAACTTTTTTTTATTGTCATGATATATAAATATAACTTTTAGAAGATGTCAAATTGAGTTTTTTTTATATTACTATTTTTAAAAGGAAGATGACGTGAGTTCCTTTTTTGAAGGAGTGGAGAAAAATATCTAAATCACTTTGCTAAAAGTTTCCTTATAAATATAAGAAGCGTCCTTTTTTTATTCCTCTTCGAAGTATTTCAGAAAAATAGTAGAAAGCATTATATTTCCTTGCTCCCAGTTTTTCACCTCCGGAAATGGATTAAAGCACAACAAACGAAATAAAGGGGTTGTCTTGAGTGTGGGAATAGGACCATAAGGGCCCCTGGTGACGAAAGACAAACAAAGACGAGAGGGTGGATGAGTAAATCGGCTGAGAAGAAGAAAAAATATGATAATAGTTAAGCGCCTAGGCAGGATACGTGAATCTCTTTCTCTCTCTTTCTCTCCCCCCCCCCCCTTCTCATTCCCTCTCGAGGTTTGGTTATGCAAGAACATTTATACATATTTATAACCTCGACGGGTCGTCCATCGCTAAGGTACGGGGATGTTGGGGTCGGCGACGAGATGTTCTGATAACAATTCGAGGTGATAAACTTAGACAAGAAGACTCCAGCTACCAGAGAAGCACTGCTCTTCGGTATTTGAAGAAGAGCCAACCAGCGAAGCAGTATTCAAAAGCATCCGACATGGAATTCCGGGTCACCAGCCAAAGTCAATTAATTAACTGCCGTTTAAGAAGATATTTCATTTGGAATTTTACAAATTTATTTAGATTAATTTTCACAAACTCAATCAATAATGTTTTTAAGAATTGACAAATCATTAATCTTATAATATAAATGATGATCTAATAAATGATCATCTAATTATATAAGTATATAATATATTTCTATCGATTAATTAAGTGCAAAGATAAATAAAATAAGAGAAGTAAATTAAAAAAAAAATAATATAAATTATATATATGAATTTCACATTCGTTATTTTATATATTAAAATAGATATATGATATAATTAATATAAATATAAATGAAAATTAATTAAATTTTAATATTACATATAAGTCAAATAAATTTAGCATTTATTAGTTTAAAAAAATTTAATTATTTTATTAAAAAAATGATGATTTTTTTAATCATAATTTTTATTCCTTTATTCAAAAAAATCAATTAATAAAAAAAAAACTTAATTAAAAATGTATTAATATCAATTCACAAAGATTAGTTTAATATATTATCAAAGTATAACATCTTGTAAATTATGATACAAAATAATTATCTTTTCTATTATTATTATTATAAGAAAAGGTGTATCAGCATTTCAGAGTATGAATACTTCCAGATTGTAAGGAAGAAGAATTATTATATAAATTAATATAAATAATTAAAGAATAAATAACTAAATGACCTTGGGGTGACTGTAAAGGGATCCTGACATTAATCAAAATTTATATTAATTAATAATAACAATTTTCCAGATTGTAAGGAAGAAGAATTATTATCTAAATTAATAATAAATAATAAATGAATAAATAACTAAATGACCCTTGGGATGGCTGTAAAGGAATCCTGGCATTAATCAAAATATTTACGCTACCGAAAAATAACATAAAAATAACTAACTGGCAATATAGTCACCTTCTAACAGAGAAAATTATTTTTGTTTTTATTTTATATGCATACATAATTATTCTAAAAAAGAAAATATATAAATTCGAAAATTACAATTTTTTTAAAATATTTATCAGAAATGATGAATTTTTTTATTTTGATAGAATATAGTGTTGTTAAAATATTCTTTAAATTTAATACAATTAAATTAAGATTTGTTTTAATCATCTTAAATTGGATTTTTTAAATAAATTGAATGTGAGTAAAAAGAGAAGGGTGTAAATTAATTAAATTACCAAATCTAGGGGATATTGATATATAATAATATTATATTATATATGTTAAAAAAATGATGCTTTAAAAACTTTACTCTTCCTGAATTTAAAAGCTTTTTCTTGCTATATTATTGATTCAGATTTTTTTGAAAACAAAAAAAAAGGGCTATTATATTATATATGACAAATGGAACAAAACAGTGAAGACATGAGTGTGAAAGTAAAAAAAAGAGACATTTAGAGAAAATTCTAAATTTGATGATAACGAAAAAATAGGGGTGTATCAGTCGATATAAATATAGTAGGAGAGTTGAAGCAAAAACGATGAATTACAGGAAGTGGAAAGCCAACTGGGAGATTAATTATTCTAATATACTCGGATGATTTCATTGGTTCCTCTCTTTGATAGCTGAAAGGAAACTATTTGAAAAGACTACTTACTCCTGGGTGTTCATCTTGGATTATAGTTCAGGATGTATCTTAGAAACATATCAATTTTTATTAGCACCCCACCCTTTTTTCGATCATTAATCTCTTGGTTAATCATATCGGATATCCTGAATCATTGGAATTTTACATTCAATTGTCTATTTTTATAAAACATGCTAACTCCAGCTGAAATGTTATCATAAGCAATGGAAGGTGAGCTGAAATTATAAGAAATTCATGACTCAGGAAATTTTGGATTCGTTTTAATAAATAGAGCTTCGAATTTCACAAAAATACATAGTTAAATAAACTATAAATAGAAAAAATATTAATTTTTTAATAAAGATAATAAAAATAGCATTAAAGAAAAAAAAGATAATTAATTAATAAAAAATGTATAGAAAAATGATATTTAATAAATAATATGTGAATGCCTATCACACACAATACAGAATTGAATTTCCACTAAAAGGTTGTAGTTTTTTTTAAATAAACCAATAAAATTTTTAAGATTAAAAAAATAATTTATAATTAAAGAAAGAAAAAATAATAATTTTCATTAAAAATAATTTTCTGAATTCCTCAAGACAAAACTTATAAATTAATAAATAAAAATAAAATTTAATTATGTATTAAATAATAAAATAAAATTAATTAATAATTAAAATAAATATATAAGCTATATCCAAGAATGGGAATTATAAATCGTTTTATCATGTTAAGTTATGTTTTATTTTATAATAGTTTTTAAAAATTTTAATAAAATAATTCTAATATGAATAAATTAAAATTAGGTTAGAATATATATAATATAATATATTATATTATTATGAGAAGGGGTATTACTACTCCCTTTCATCATAGAGAGAGAGTAAAGAGAACTATTTTGATAAAGATGTATGTATAACTCAGTATTTCGTTGGTTTTAGTCAATATATATTATAAAAGATTTGAAATTTAGTTCAACAAAATTTTATTAAAAATAAAATGTATATGTACATATTTTTTATCATCACTGTGGCTCTTCGGAACTCGAAAGTTCTTAGCCCAACATCCACATTTCTCCAAGAGTCTCATTCCATCCAATTCCTACCCTCTCCTATCTCTCCCACGTCTTTTCCTAAATTGCCCACCCATCTTGGTCTTCCAAACGGAAATTTCCCAATCGGTCTCCCCACCAATATTTTTTCGCCATTCTTCCTATTCTAGCCATGAGCCCTGCCCATCGCAGCCTTCTCGATTTTATAAACCTTACTATGTCTGGAGAAGCATAGAGGTCATGCAATTTCTCGTTATCCAGTCTCCGCCAATTCTTGAACCTCATCTTTCTTTGGCCAATAAATGCTGCATGTGCCTATTTTAGAGTTTTTAATAAGAAAAAAAAAAGAAAATTCTATTTAACTTGGTAAATTACATTTTCTTCACTCTCAAATAACTGATTAAAATAATTTTTTTTTTTGTTTATTAAAATTATATGAAAGTTTCAACGAGAGAAGAATTGAATACACTTATTTGTTTGTTTTTTTTTCAATTTTTCTATTCCATTCCATCCAGTCTTCATTTATATGGAATAATTCAAAAACTAATTAAAGAATCTTGTTGTTGAATGAAGCTTCCGTAAAAAGCCACCCATCTTTTTCATTCAGGAGAGCCACTGGAAATGGAAGTTAACTATAATTAGCAAATGCATAATTTATCATTCCTTGCCAGAATTGGAGATTCGTTTCTTCGCCCAACTGGTACGGCTTTCATTTTTCTTTTTTTTTTTATTTTTCTTTTTCTTCTTTCTTTTCTATCTTTCTTTCTCTGATGATGAATTGAAAATTAAGATCTCGACCGGTGAAGCTCTTTTGATTTGCATCCAAATGTATCAAGCCAGAAATTTAAGTTTGTTGAAATGAAAACAGAATTCTCATTTCCATAAATTTAACAGTTTTGTAATTTTCATTTATTTTTTTTTTTTTTTTTAAATATGGCATTTTAAAGTATGTAATTTGAACCTGACTTCTATCTTTAATCTCTTTTTTTTTAATTTGTGAAAAATAATTATAGGGAAAAATTTTTAATTTAATAGCGATGGAAATATTGCTCAATATTTTTCTTTAATTCAATTTATTATCTTGTATTTTTCTTGGTTTTTAAACAGAATATACTATCAAACATTTTTATACTATTTATAAAATTTGTAAAAAAAAAGATTCTTCATATCCAAACTTATTTATTTTATATGATAATTGAAATGTTTTATATAATAAATAAATATTTAATATAATATTAAATCTATATTAAAAATTAAAATAATTTATAAATATTATGAATTAAAATTAGAACTCTGTTAACCTTCCTCCAAATAATTATTAAATTTAATATTTTAATATTATAAGTTTGAAATGATTAAACAAAAATATTAATTTCTTTATTGAGTTAATTTTTTTATTTGTTTTATTAAATATAATTAAATGTTAAAAGATTTTAATTTATTTTTATTTTAACCCTATAAATTTAATTAATAGATTGCTTTCGTGTTATATAATACACTTTATATTTAGCTTAAACATTTAATATATGAGCGATAATAAATAATTCTTTAAAAAATTTAAATTTAATTAACCAAACGAAAATTCTTTTAAAAAAATGGCGAAAGAGAAAAATTAATGGAAAAAAAAGAAACAAAGAAAAATGCTCGAATGATTATAGAGCTCGTTTCCAGTAGGTTGCAATCGGATATTCTCTCTTACACAACGAAATCCCTGCAACAAGATACACAAACGATATTTATCATGATGAACAGAAGAAACAAAAAAAAAAAAAAATTAAAAAGTTCTTAACGAAAAAAAGCAATTTTCCAAGCAAACCACGTGCAAAGTAATTAAATCATTCACGCAAAATGAAATAGGTCAAGAGTCCAGGGCTGATAAATAATATCTTCGAAAATATATATACACTTGGTTTCATTTTTTTAATAAATTATCAAAATTATATATCAAAGAGAAAGAGACCTTGAAAAAAGAATATTTTTCCCCTTCTAGAGCTTATTCTGAATTTGAATAATTAAGCAAAAAACGAAGTTGATTACATAATTATTTAAAAAAAATTAAATTTGATGATATAAATATATCAATTTTGATCGCCTTTTTAATTTTATTAAAGAAAAAAAATATGCTTATCCTTAAATTTCAAATTAAGAAGCATATATTCTTGTTAAATAACATACTTTTTTATAAAATAATATAATTATTTATTATATTTTAGTGTTATGGCTTAATGATAAATATATATTATATATATTTATATATAAGATTTTTAAATTTGTGGGGAGAAATTAAACAAATATTGATTTTTATAAAATTAGAATTTCTTTATATAATCGAATTATTAATTATAATAACTAGTTTTAAACCTATATCGAGAAAAAATTAATGTTGTCTTTAAATACTACAAAATTACATGAAACTAGTTATTTATATTATAAATAATTATATTATATAACTTAATATCTATTTTATAAAAATTGAATTAAATTTAATTAAATTAATTTCCCCCCCCCCCGCTTACTCTAAAACACGTTTATACATAAAATAAAAACCAGTATATATATAAATAATTTAAGAAAAAAAATATTAATATCTATTTACTTTTTAAGTTTCCTATCTTTCTCTATTCATGTCGTGAAAATTTTTATCTTTCAAATTTATACATATTATATATATTAAAAGATGTTATTTCCGGGTTATTTTCAAAGTTTTATTATGAGATTTGTGTATCGGCACCCGTTTTGCTGCCATTTTCAAGAGAGTTTTTTTAGGAGGGATTCTCTGGATCTTAGTTTATATAACCAGGAGGAAATGTTGAAATTTTGGGTTGAATGGGTGGACTTAATGCGTTCTGAAGCTCTGAAGAATTATGGACACTAGCACTAACACTAAAACTCGTCTGAATCATACGACAGACTAACTGATACATATATATATATATATATAGTATATGTATGTTACTTATATATATAGATAAAAAAGTATATTCGAATGATTTTATTATTTAAAATTAAAAAAATTAAAAAGCAGTATAAAAATCTTAGAAATTCCCCCATTAGTCTCTCGATTTTAATTTGTTCTTTTTTTTTTTTTTGTTTTGTTTTTTTTTTGTTTTTTTTTACAAATTTTAATAAAAATAGTTTCACTAATTTCTTTTAATTATAATAAATATAGAAACATTTAACATTTTCCACAACAACATTAAAAAGAAAAAAAAAAGAACCAAAATTTGCATGAAGTTAAAACTTAAAGCGATTTTGATCACCCCTTAAGCTCCAACAAGTTTTGGAGAGAAGACGTGCTTCTCATCAACAATCTTGTTATGTTAATTTTAACCGATGACCGTTAAACAATGAAATGTCAAGTGAATTGTTTCAAATGAAAAAAAAACATTTACATCTAAAATGAATCTCCCACTAATAAATCAAAAAAACAAAAAACAAAAACAAAAAAAGCTTATTTTTATAATTTATTTCACTAAATCTAATGATGTAACAAGAAGAAACTCTTTTAACGAGTGTAGGTCAAAGATAAAGAAAAAATATTGTCAGTTTAAAAGGAAAAAAAAAAGAAAAAAAAAATGAATATTCCATTTTGTTCGGGAACGTTCAAAGAGTTTACTTCTTGAAAGATGATAATGGGAATTATATGTATATATGTATGTATGTATGTGTTGGCTCATTTACCCAACTCATATGGTTACGACTGTTCATCTCATCACATCCTCTTTTAAAAATGAATAATTATTTTATTTTAATATAAAGATTGTATTTTTATGATTATTAATATATATTATTCAATTAAAAGAGTATGAAGATTTTTAATACTCCAAATTTATTATTATTACTAGTATATATTTAATTTATTCTCTGGGAAAATTATTATTAGTCTTAATATTATGGAATATTATTTATTTTTTTATCTAAATAAATAGATAACTAATCATTTATATTAATTTTGAAATTATTCATAGGTAAGTTGAGAAAAAGATAAATATTTTTTTTTTTTAATAATAATACTAATAATAAAAGAAGTCATTTGCATTCATTTTCAAGCCTTTACATTTCCTAAATAAATATTTATTTCTTATTATATTTCTATTATAAAGAATAGATTTCTATTTATCTGAAAATAATAGTTAGGAGAAAAAAAAACATTTCACGATCATTATCATAAAAATGTTTAGCACAATATTTACACTAAATATTCCATTTTTGAAGTTCAAATAGGAATATATATATATATATATATATATATATATATATATATGCTGGTTAAGCATAAAATTCGAACACCAACAGAGGTGATTATTTGAATATCCTAATTATAAATAAACATAAATAATGTTGACATTGCTAAATTCAATCCTACTATTTGAGTATAAAGTATGGAAAAGCAATTTTATTAAAATTAATAAATAATAATTAAAAATAAATGATTTTCTCTATAAACTTATCCTTTATGTTATTATTATCATTATTATTATTATTATTTGTGTTGTGACCATTACTCGGCGTGTTGTACAGGTAATATTTTACCTGACCCGTTGGTTTTGTTTGGGGCTAGACTCTGAAGAAGAAGAAGGAATTCACCCTAAACCTTAGACCCATTTTTTAACTGAGAAACTTTTTAACAATGCATGAATATAGTAGAATCACTCTTTGACCCGTTTTATTATTATTATTATTTATATTTTAACATCTTAAAACATATAGTTTAATTTCTAATATTAGGACACACCCCCTACCTATATATAGTATATATATCTTATACATAAAATTCTTAAATATAATTAATTATTTTTTTAATTTTATGTAGGAGAAAAAAAAATTTCTTATTTAAGATATTTAGGTTACATATATATGTCTTTCAATGATTGTAATTATGCTCGAGGAGGTAAGAGTTGGTGCATGAGCCGACCCGCGCTTGCCCCCACCATTCCTACAAAACCACACCGCGCAACTTTGTTGCGCATAACAAATTTTTTATATTTTAGTTTGAGAGAGTAGAAGACTGAGGTGGAGGTGAAATCACTCTAATAGGGGGTAGCCCTGTCTCTCCTGGCCGCCACCCCTCATGCACCAACTCTTAGCTGCCGGACTATAGTAGAGTATTGTTTAAGATCTTCATGAAATGATAATTTTTTTTTATTTTATTTTCAAATAATTTTTAATACTTAAAAAAGAGTTTTAACAGTTTTTTTTTAAGAAGAAATTGATTTTAATTTTTTTTTTTAATTTTTTTTTTTTCGTATATTGGATATTTTTATAAATTAGGGTTAAGTGTGTGTTGAAATTACAATATCATAATGAATTGAATGTAATATAATAACATAGATCTGTTTTTAGATTATCTTTGATCCCTTCATTTAAACTTCACCAATCAATTTTATTTGAGCTAATAAACAAATAGAAACTTTTTGTATTACTATATTAGAATGAATCAATATTTTGAGAAATGCTATTCACACACACACACATAACTGTAACTTATAAATGGATGTTTCTTTTAAATAATATTTTTATAAAATATTATTTTTCCAAAATGATTTTATATTTATAAATAATAATATTAGAAAAATTGAATATTTATCGTAATTTTATACAAGATTATTATAGAATTGTTTTTTTATTTATTTAAATTTTAAAGTGAAATTAAATTAATTACCATTTTGATGTAAATTTACATCTGTATAGTTGATAGACCTATTTTAAAAGACTATATATGATTATACAATATATAATATCCAATTAATTTGGTGTTTGGGCCTGTGGCATGTTAGTATAATCGATCTCTTGGTTAAATGATTGTTCAATTTAAACAAAAGATGAACAGACAATTATACTGTCATGTATCAAATTAATAAAATACAATCTATTTAGTTTGTGTTTTAACTTTTGTTTTTAATTGTTTATATGAATTATTTATTATATGTTGTAACATATCATGGTTGTAGAACGATTGAGTTAAGATTTTTTATAAAATTAAAATTTGAATAAAAAAAAACAATAAGATAAAAATTTTTACAAAGAATTAAACAAACAAACAAAATGGTCCTTTAGCACTTCAGTTCTAGAACAAAACTTTTTTTAAAATTCTATGACAATTTTACAATTAGATTAAGTTGTTGATAAGGCGCTTAATTTTGCACTATTCAATTAATTTGGAATACACTGAACACTCTATATAATCAACCTCTTTTTTTGTTCAACTGTTCAACTTATTTTTTTAAAGCTAAATATTTGAATTGACAAGTGTTCACAACAACATAACCTCAAATTGTAAAAATTTAGTTATTGGAATATGTTTGTGTGTTTTGTGCTGCCAGTATTGAACTTAATTTCTGTTAATTAGAATAGTTAATATAATTTCTGTTAGTTTCTATAAATTAATTATTATTTTTGTGTTTTAAATTCAATTTTTCCCAATAAGAAACTTTTTTATTGAAATTGGTTCAAATGAGTTGCTTATATAGAGCGTTCACTGTAATAAAGTTTTTTTTTATCATAATAAAAGAAACATAAGCCATCCATATATTAATATTCACTCTAATGTTTAGAATATATATAAATAAATATTATTTTCCTAAAATAATATTTTAAAATTGACATTATATTATGAAACTAGTATAGAGTGCGCTAATATCATTTTATTTCTAGAAATTTAAATCGAATGATGACGAAATTTCTTCCATCTTTTAATCGTTTCCCTTTCTTTTCTCCTCCACTAAAAGAATAACACCGAAAATGGTTCAATAGAAGACGACGATGCCTTATATGAAAATTATATTTAAATTTCTCGTTATGTCAACCGATTGAGAAAACGAGATTTTCGCTTCTCAGTTAAACAAAAAAAATAAAAAAAAAAAAAAGAATTGATTTTCATTTCACAGTAGAATAAACGTAAATTTTTATTTGATTAGGTTATTGAAGATGGTTTAATATAATTTGAAGGGATCCAATCCTTCAGTTGAATTCACTCGAGTGGTTGAAGTCAATAACCAGCCCAAGAAATGCATTTAATAGAATAAACAGAGACAGGCGCTGATGCAGCGTTTGCTTTTAATTAGCGGCGCTCTTGACATAACCACTAATTACACGCCAGGTGTGTTTTTATGTGTCTACGCAGCCATTGAACTGGGTACAGGTGGCTAAAAACAAAATCTACTACAACAAATAAATTAAAAGCTCGGATTAAAAGGCTTAAGAATTGTTCAAGACACGAACCAAAAGCCATCCACCATGATTAATGGCCCATTCGAAAAGGCATCTCGACAATGTAAGTCTATTGTCGGAAGGCGGATCTTTCAATTTTCGGCTTTTTACAATACAAATTAATTGAAATAAGAAAAAAAAAAGAATTGCTCAAAAATGCTCCTCTCTTAAGCGAATGATATATGATAATATAATTGATGTTATTTATGGGTTTTTTCTGAAAGAAAATACCTTGTTTCTGATAAAAAAAAAATTCTTTGTCATTCTCAATAGAATTATGCAAACGAGCAATGAAAGTTGAAACTCAGTCGTTGGGTATCTCTTTTCAAAACCATTCTAACAATTCTGGACTGTAGTAACCGTTTCGCTCTTTGAAAAATTATCGAATTCTCACTTAATGCGTCTATACAAATGTTATTATATCCCATTAAACTCGAATATATTATTTAAGTGCACCTGCGTATATTTATTTATAAAAATCTAATTAATTACAAATAAAAATTTTTAAATATTCATAAATTTTCATAAGTGTTATAATATTTTTGTTTTTTTTTTTCAAATAATTAAAAATTAATAAAAAAAATAAATAATAATAAATATTTATTTTTATTACAGTAAGTAAAATTTACTTCTATATAATGATAAAAATAAATAGTATAATTTTTATTTATGGTTTTATTAACTAATCACAGTGTAGCATTTTTATTGTTTCTTAGAAAAATTTTGAAATAAAAAAAAATTAATTTTGTTTGTTAATAATTGTAAAATTTAAATTAGAACACATTTTACTGCAAATTACAATGGGTAATCTATTTTTTTAATATTTTAATTGAAAATAAAATTCATTCAGGTATTTGCAAATAAAATTTATTATAAATGCATAAGGAAGAATGTATGTATGACCGCTAATCATGAAATCAGAGAAGTTACGTTTTGTCGAAAAACGTGGCACGAATGGGGAATGAAAGATTGTTTAAGAGAACAACCAATAAAAAAATAAGTTTAGAAGAAATTGGGAGATGATAAGAAATGGATCCCTTATGACAGGAAAGTTTAAAGAAATGAAGTTGTAACAGAAGATAACACTCAAATTCAGGAGCGTTACTAAGATATGTAAATAGATAGGTTGATAAAAGTAGTAATGAATTTGATTCTATTTTTAATTTATATGTGAAATTTATTTCTACTTTTATGGATAAAAGAGAATGTATGATACATCAATGATTAATTAAATAAATGATTTTAAAATTAATATTAATTAATAGATCATTATTTTTATTTAAATTTTATTGAATAACCACCAAATAAACAAGTATAATGATAACATCAATAGTATTTCTAAATAAATAAAACAATAAATCCGAATAATATTAAGTGTCAAATATAATAGCTCTGACATCAATATTAGAAATTTCCATTGAAAGACAACTTTATTACAATTGAATCGGAATAACGATAGGGAATGTTTCTCTATATGAATATTGTTTACAAGCCCTAATTTATATGCTGCAAGTGTAACTTTTATAACAAGCTATTGTTTCCTGGATAATCAGGAATATTGTTTAGGCTAATATTCATTTGATGATTAAAAATCCTTATTAATTGGGAATGAATTCGAAATGAAATATAATTATATAATTTCCCTCTAGCGTGGATGTTCATTTTGAATTGAATGGATCGAAGTGTAGAAGGGAAGGGGAGATGTTCAAATGTAAAAAAATAAGACAGCAAGGAACCCCGCCCAAATGAAAAAACCATCAGGAGACCCAGGTGTGGCTCATCACTAGGTGGGGGAAAACATCCCCCTCCATGTTGGTGGATCGCTAGGGTTAGGGTTGCATTTGATAGTAGAGGCCATGTTGCCTGATTGTAACCCTTGGTAGATGATTTCGCAATAGGTCATTTTACAACAATTCTAGTCAAAAGGAGAGATGTGAGAAATGGAGCAAGAAAAGGAATGGAGTCCAAGGATACGGAAGGAGAGTTAGGGGGGAGGGGGAAACAGAAGATGGATGGCATAAAAAAATGAGAACCTGCTGGTGAGAATTATAGGTCACGCGTCAGACATAGGTCTCACTTAAAAAGAACAAAAAAAAAAGTCTTGTTATATCGTAGACCAATGGAAGGAAATTATATTATATCAAGGATCTCGAAATTTAATAAGAAAAGAATATTATTAAAAAAATAATTATTTTTAAAATATTAATTCATTAAAAAGGGTACAAATAAACCTAATTTTTAAAAATGTATATTCTACAAATAATTTATTTAGTTTTATATTTTATTTTATTTTTTTTTTTTTTTGGACATTGGAATCTGATCGTAACTATTCTACATATTATTTTTTAAATTTTTATTATACTAAATTTTTGAATATGGTCAAATTCGATTCATAGTTCTTAAGCCACTGACACCGTCGATAAAAATTATAAGTATTGTATAAGTATATAAAATTTGCCATATCCATTTATAGTAAAATTCTCCATATATATACCTTAAAGTGAGAAAAAATATATAGTATCCTGGCACAAAAAGAAATTCACCAATAATTTATAGATTTTTAAAAAGAAAAATTTTCATTAACAATTCAATTAAAATTTTATATATTTATAATATATATTTAAAAGTATATATTATCAAAATTTTGGATTGTTTAATTTTAAATATTTTCATTAAATATGTGATCATTAATATTGAAATTACAAAAACTTTCAACATTAAATCAGGTTTCTTACTATTTTTAAATTTGGATTATTTTTTCTTTGAAAATAGTAAACAAGTTTTATTTTTCATTTAAGGAGATAAAATTTTTAGGAGACCAAAAAAAAAAAATTCATTCCGATTATAAATTATAATAAATATGTATATCTCCAAATTTTAAAAAAAAAATGTATAAATCTACGAAGGTGGGCTGAGTAGCTAGTATATAAATATATTGATGACAGAATTTACATGTATACTTTTTACAATATATATTAGTATATATTATTTATATATCAGCAATAATTTAAATGAATTACTAAAAAGGTAATGAAAACAAATTCATTTTTTTTTCTTGTTCAGTGGGATGAATGTTTATATATAAATATTCATCATATTTAATTGGATATTTCATCACGGGAAGATTTTAATTCACCAACGTAAAAAAAAACATTCAACATTGGATGGTGGGTAATATGTATTCTTTTTGGTTATAGAAATTAAAAAAAATAGAGATTAGTTAAAAAATAATTAAAATAATGTTTAATAAATAATGGTCTAATTTCTAATTGAATTTCAAAAAGGTGTAACTCAAATGAATTTTTATACACGATTATTTTGTGTTTTTTATTTTCATTGAAAACAAGTATATAAAAAAAAAGTTTTTTTTTAGATAAGAAATTTAATTTAGAAAATTTACACAAAACAAGCATAAATAAGTTATAAAGAAATCAATTAAGATAAATAAAGATAAATTGTTTGAATAATATATGCTAACCACTCAGGTTTGGAATCCGACTATGCTTGTTAACTTTATGTTTATTTATTATTCCTTTATTAATATATATATATATTATTTTTCGTAAATATTTTTCTTTTTATTTACATTTTCTTTTAATTTATTTAATATAGCAAAATATACTTAATTTTATGGTAATGAAAAATATAATTTTACTGAACAAGAATGTTTACTGAGATTAAAGGTCGAAAACGTAATATTTATAAACAGTAAAATATTTGAAAATATTTTGTTTATTAAATTATTTGGTTGAAATTTTTTCATAAGATGAGAAACATATGAGACTTCTTCACCTTCAACGACCGAATGATATTATTACTATTTATTATTAAACATTTAACTTTTTATATTAATAACAATTTCTATTATATTATTAAATATATTAAAGTATATTCATTTATTAAACTGGTTTTTCCTAATATATATTAATTAAATTTTTTAATATAATTGTAGGCCAGTGTGTGAGGGTTATATAGGTGTATTATATCTTCAAGGTGATTGGGATTGTCTGGATTCGTTTTGAATTTGTTTTTTATTGCGGGTACATGAAACTTACATACTAACTTTTAGTCGATATTTCAATTTAAGCTTACTGAACTTGAAAGTTCATGATTTAGGCTTTTACAGAAAAGATTAATCAGTTGTTGTCTTAACGGATATTGGAAGGGGGACAAACTCGCAAAGTAATGGTTTAAATTTTTCTACAATAACTTTACAGTTAAGTAATCAACTATATATATAACATTGTAAACTAACATCAACTATAATAATTAAATCAAGGTTATATAATAAAAATTCAATCAAGTATAATAAATATAATAAATTGAGAAAGAGGAGAGGAGAAAAGATAAATGTATGGTTGGTTGCATATCGGTTTGCCCCTGTCAGTTATTTTATTTAATATGTTGTTATTATTTATACTATGTTAGCGTTAGTGGAATGAAAAAGAAATAAGATAAGAAAGATACATGAGTAATTAATTCGAAGATCATAAGAATGCAGGATAAGAAATCGTACTCAATCGCAGGAGAGAGTACATTACTCTTGCCTTGCTCTCAATTCAAATTCCCAAGGGAGCAATGGTCCCTTAGTGATGTTGATGGAGAACCCAAAAGAGAGGGGAAAAGATAGAGAGAGAGAGAGAAAAAAAAAATAAAATAAAATAAAACTTTGACACTTGAACTTTTCTCGCTTTACCATATCTTTTTTCCTAGTGGAATGGGTGATGTGTGGTCTGTAAATATATTAGTAGATGAAATCACAAGTTTATTTTATCATTACGGAATTATCATTCATTAAAGTCGATTTCTCAATACTTTGAACGTTCAAGAAAATCCATCAGCGTTTTCTTGTCAACTAATGAATGGTTATCCAAAAGCCATCTCCTCGTTGGCTTTTTATCACCACCCCTTAACTTTCAGTTCAAACACGGCCTGTGCACGGCTGAGCAAGATATTTTAATTGAAACCTTAATGAATCTAGATTATGCTGGCTTTATTAGTTCATTAAACCCATAAAATTGAATTGTTATACAAATAGTAAATAGAAGAGAGGAGTGAACCACCCATATAGAATTTATGCTGGCCCTAACAATAGCTCTAATTATATCTTTGATTAATTAATAAAAAGATTGGAGGGAAAATTACAAAAAAAAAAAAAAATCAGCATAAAGCGGGCCTGAATCGGATGACTTAATAAAGGTTGGATTTTAAATAAATATAGGAAGGGTGCTGAAAATATAAATTATAAAATCGAGTAATATGTCTCCACGTGTTTTAGACGGGTGAAACAATGTTAACAAGCATCGGGTGTCGTGACATCAAGGGGTTCAAAACGCTCTTGATTATATCTAACCAAAGAACAACTAAATTTTATCGTAGACATTTGTCTTGCGTGTCAACGTGCAAATTTCTCTATTTTTTTTAATTAAAATATTATCTCTCTTTGATAAGCTTTATTAAACTATTTTATCAATATGAAAAATATTACTTTATATTATATATAATAACTTATTTATAAAAAAAAAATGTTTATTTATATTGTTTTGTAACAACAAAAAAGGAGCTTAAATCAGATAATAAATTACACTTAAAACAACATGAATAAATAAATAAATCTCACTTACATTGAATGGCAATCAAACCTCTTTTTTCCCTGCCAAATATTTTATCTAACTAATCTAATAATATATATATTTATACCTATATATTATGTACCCTATATATATGTATGTGAAGTATATATTATATAAATAAAATTCCTTATCGCATTTATTTTTGATGGCCAACAAAAATAAATGAAATTTTAATTTTTTATATTATAAGTATTATATTTTTGTTTTAT
Organism: Labia minor; assembly: GCA_963082975.1. Lineage (NCBI taxonomy): Eukaryota > Metazoa > Arthropoda > Insecta > Dermaptera > Spongiphoridae > Labia > Labia minor. The sequence continues at coordinate 67,381,915 of OY720345.1, forward strand.
TATTAATGTTCGATATCAAAATATATATATATATATAAAATTTGGCACAGATAAGGTTTATTTAATTAATATCAGGAAACGAGAAGTAGGGGAACTTTAAAAAAAATGGACTAAAAATATTTAACGATAATATACCATAAATGTAAAAAGTAAAAATTAAAATTAAAAATAAAATACAATTAAAAAAAAAAGAAACATAAAATGAAAATCTTCCATTGGGTAAACAAACTGTTAAAGAATAAGTTAAAAATCTGGAGTGTCTCCACTCGACTATCTCGTAATTGGAATTGGATTAAATAACATATATTATATTTAAAATAAATTTAATTAATTGAAAATTATATTTTAAAATTTATAAATAATATTTATTAAACCAGCGCGTGTTTGGCTCTTTGTTGATGACACTACGTCACCTGCTGGCCAGTCAACGTGTTAAAAAATTAATTCCGGTACTTTCAACGATTCAATCAAGCTGAAATTCTATATATAGCAGTTTTATACAATTTTGAATCATGTGAAAAAGTATCAAACATATGTCTTTATTTTTAAGATCAGTTTAGATAGGTAGGTAATGACCCTTTTGCGAAAGAGCTAGATTTCTCAAAAGTTGATAGAAATCTACGAATTTTGAATAATGCCCGTGTACTAAATTTCATTATTCTAGCTCAAACCGTTTTTGTGTAAATCTTGTCTACATACACACATTTTTCTTAACCTTAGTGAAAATGACTCGGGGACCTTCAAAACGTATAAAAACATCAAAATCTCGACATCGAAAATTTTCGTGATCGCAATACTATCTCTGGCGAGATATTAAAAAGGAGGGTCCAGGGTGATACCTCTTCTTTACCCGAGCATGGACTGTGTACATTTAATGTACATATTAATAAAAATCAAGGGATGCTAAATAAAACAAATGAAAATGAAATTAGTAGAAGTATTGATTAGATTTAGGGAGGGATATTTGGAGAAATATAGTTGCTGCAGCAAAAATTTTACCATTTCATTGGATTGGGATTTTGAAACATTGATACTCAGAAAAAAAATGATGATCAAATCATATTTATATATAAATATATGAAATAATTTTGTAAGTATCTTCTAGTACATAAATACATACTTTAAAAATGAAAAGAGTTTGTTTATTAATTGAGGTAACCTAAAAGTTTTTCAGGTTGATTCGTCACTTGTTTCCCAGATCGTAATCATTACTCGTCTATCTTCAAGCAACACTAACAAACTTGAAATTAACTTTCATGTTCGAAAGTGAAAAGCATAATCCTTTTATAATAAAATCTTTTCGAAATTAAATTGTCTCTTTTTCACTCATTTGTTAATTGAGTTAGACTTGTATATTTGAATTATTCACACGCCTTTTCTTATCTTTCTTTCCCTTTTGCCTCTTTTCCTCCACCCCTCCACCTCACCCCCACCAACACCTCTCTCACTCGCAATCTCTCAATAAAATTAATGTTTAAATTAATTTTATGATTGAAAAACGAAGAATAATAAACAAAAAATAAATAAATAAATAAATATTAATCAATGGAAATAATCTTTTTTTCATAATTATATTTTAATGCCGTGGTAATTCAATCCCTATTTTGTCATTCGCCATCTAATTTCACCCTCCCTTCTTTTTTTTTTCATTGACGCTATTTAAGCCCACGAAAGCTTTCAAAACTCTATCAACTTTAATTAACTTTCGTCTAATTAGTATGTCCACGCACATATATATATATATATAAAGAGCGGCCCATTTACACGGAAATAGTCGTCGATGGAAATTGTTTTTTTTTAAATGAGAGAGAGAGAGAGGGAGAGGGAGAAGAAGTAGGGGTGACAAGGGGGATGAAAAGTCCTTAACCACCATCTGGGGATGGAAGATCGGAAATTTCTCAGCCATCTGACGAAATGCCGCTTTCTATAACCCCTCGCTATATATTAACGAATTCAAAATGTTATTTCACTGGCTGATGCGTGTGCTCTGTGTTTATTAAAGGCACGTTCTGACAGAAATATCACACATCTACATAAACATCCACCAATACACGTTCGAAACAAGAACCAGAAACGAGAAGCTGTATACGTACATCATTCGACGATTATATATATAATACAATTCCATATAAAATATATATTTAAATATATATATATATATATTTTTTTTATTTCTCTTTTTTATATACGTAGACCGCCATTCGAATACTTAATGAGATCAGTATGTATAAATAAACATATATATATATATATATATATATATATATATATATTAAGTTTTATTTCGAACTCTCTGCAAGCTATTATATTTGAACAATATATCATTGTAAATAAAGTTAAAGTGAGCGATCCATATGGAGCACATTAAAAAAAAATCTTTTATATCGAAACTAAAAATAAAAACTGTTTTCCTGTATGCTCTAAGAAAGTGTCAAAGTGAAAAGTGGAGGGGAAGAAAACGTATCAGGAAGGACTTGAATTAACGAATTCAACTCAGTAAAGAGATTCAAGTGTCAAATGGAGTGATGTATCAAAAAAAGAAAAAAAAAAAAAACTCATAGGCATAGGCTGTTGGAACATAAATTTAATCCCCCTATAGAATAGATTTTTATATTAAATGGTTCTATGTAATTATTCGATGAATAAATTTTATAAAAGAATATTAACAATAGTGTTTGATTTTTAATAAAAGTAAAAAAAAAAAATTTTTAATATAAATAAAAATCATTTTTTTTAACAAGTCATATTTATTTAAGAATTAACCGTTGACATTTTATTTAAGTGAAAGGAAATCTATTTACTTTTAATAACAATTACAAATTATTAATATATATATATATATACAGTGGCGTAGCGTGATCTATTATGACTTATACGTAATTTAAAGATGTATTTTACTTTTAGGTCCTCAGTTACAAAACTAATAACTTTTACATTTTTTATGCACAATGTTTGGGGAAGGGGGGGGCACATGCCCCCCCCCCCGTGCCCGACACCACTGTATATATATATATATATATAATATATATATATATATATAATATATATATATATTTAATTTTCAAATTCGAAGCCTAGTGGGAGTTTTGTAACGATTTAATCTATATATTTAATACGATAGTGTCCGTCTGTACGCAAAAAACTCCAGAGCCTAAACTACGAGGAGTAAGGTAACCAAATTTTTCTGAGGTGAAGGGTACCGCAAATGAGATGAAAAATGAAAAAGAAATTAGAATATTAGGTAACTCCTGAGCTGAGCTGCGGGTGTTCCATTTTCCAGAAATATATATAAAGGAGAGTGTTTGTATGTATGTAATTTGTTTACTTTTTTGCTGTCATAGAAACATATTTATATAATTAGAACCTCTCTCGCTCCCTCTATTTAAAATTTTAAAAAATGGAATGTTCTAGCCAAATTAAGAAATTTAAATTCCTTATGCAACATTGATAGGTAAATGAATTGGACTGGAAGAGGAGACATATGATTAGAGAAATTGGGGAAAAATCAACCGAAATGTAATTAAACAAAAAAATTCAAGAATTATGATACGGATACGACTTACATACAATTAACATACAAAATGTAGAATTTGAAAAAGTATAAATATTTAAATACTTAAGATCTCTAATCACGAAAGATAATAATATTCGAGAAGAATTTAAATCGACGTTGTAATTGAGTAACGACTGTTATTATGCAGTAAAGGGACTTATCTCATCAAAGAGGATCAAAATTAAAATATATAAAACAATTATTTTTCATGTTGATTGATGACTAGGGTGACCATATTTCGAAAACACCAAACCGGGACAAACGGTATTCTTTAGAACTAAATTGAAAAAATTTTGAAAAAAAAATTACCAAATGTCCTAAATATTGAAAAAATAGTAGGGTGTCCCGAAGACATTTTTGGGACAGAGCACCTAAAGACGAGACGTTTGGTCACCCTATCGATGACTCTGGGAGACGAGGGTAGATTTGGAGTATTTGTGAGATTAATATTGTTCGCAGCATTTATAGGCCAAAAGAAGATGAGGCATAACGAGAAATAATGTCCAGATATAGTTAAGGTTATAAAATCAAAAAGGCTGGGATGAGAAGGGGACGTGGTTGGAATTGGAGAAACTAGAAATTGGGAGAAACCGATTGGGAAACATCCGGTGGAAGACCAAGGACCAAGGTGGGTGGACAATGAAGGAAGGGACATGGGAGAGATGGGACAGGGTAGGATTTGGTTGTAGCTCAGGATAGGGACGCTTAGAGAAATGTGGATGCTGCGGCTAAGAACTTTCGAAAGAGACACAGAGTTAGATAAATATAACATATACAATAATAATATATAATTAATTTACTGATTAAATTAAAATATATTTTACAGGAAAACAAATATATGTCTTATCTACTTATATTGATTGAAACAAAATGGATGAAAACCTTTTACATACAGACTTTCAACCAAATACTATGTATCACTCGGGGGTACAGGGGGCGGAGCCCCTGTCTAGGTGTGAAGAGCGCCGAAGGCGCTCGGAGCAGCTAGTTAAAATTAATTTGATTAGATTTTAACTAAGATGCAAGACTAATATACCAAAATACATCATTAAAACTAAAAATATATTAATTGAAAAAAATGTATCAAAAATAAATGATATGTTAATTAATAATTTAAATTAATTAATATAGATAATTAACTTTATTATTATTTTTAATTTATATCCAGGGTGGTCTAAAAGTTGATATAGTTACATATTTGCCCTTTCATTTGTTTTTCGTGTAAACCATGGAAGGAATTATGAGCAAGGAGGGTCGTCAATACATAAGTAAATAAATAAAGAATAATAAATAAATATGTATGTATGTAATTAAACATTTAATTAAAGTATACCTACTTATGGGCCACCCTGTCTATTTATATCTAAGCAGGGATAAAGCAATTGGGTTAAATAACATTTGTGTGGTGTAAATAAATCATTTTCTTTTTAATATTTGTATATGTATGTGAAATGAACAATAAATTCTTGAGAGAGATTTTAAATCTAATATTCAGTCAAAATTTAATTTAATTTAAGCTCATAAAATAATATATACTATAATTTATTTTAAATTTTAAAACTGGTGGAAAATATAATTAATTAAATTTAATTCATTTATTTTATGTTTCTTAAATATAAAAATAATTTTTTTTTATTAATAAAGAAATAAATAAAAATGAATTAATTTTACATATTTCTTTCTGTTACTTACTTTTATTATTTTATACCAAAATATAAAAAAGATATTACTTACATTTAAATTTATGAAAAGGAAAAAAAAAAATTAATTTGACAAAAAGTCAATGAAAACAAAAAATAATGATATTGAATGAATCATGAAAATAGATCATTCATTAAATTTACTATTAATAATAATAATAATATTATAACATATAATTTAATTTCACTGCTTTAAATTATATTGTAGGTATATAACCATTTACTAAACGGTACCATTTTCATTTATTGTATATATTGGACGAGTATGATTGTAAATCGTATTGTGTATCAGATCATCAAATGCACAGGTGTTGAACAATTCAATGTCTACCGATTATATTTAACGTGATCGTATTTAATATAGATTATTAAGTTGAAACGTTACAGCACAAGGAGGAAACTACTAAATGTTTACAAATTGATCATTCGACCCCTTCTCATCCTTTATATAAATGTGGCGATTAAGCAGCAGAGCAATTAGGCACATATGACCACCAGACATGTTAAGGTCCTGGGGTTGCAATTCCATATGCAAATTAATATTAGAGAGGATACGACGTAGATAAGGTCATTATAGGGAGGATGAATGGATTCCCAGGAGAACCAGGATAAAGGGTTCACTAAAAAATCAATCAAAAATAGTTCAAAGTAGCTATAGTATAAATATATATAACATATTCGATATTAATTCAAATTGACCAGAGTATTAAACTAACCACTTCACGATAAAAAAAAAGTAATCCAACTGAAGTACTCTTTATAAAATATTTTTTCAATATAGAGTAAACGTACCAGTAGTTGACCACTGTACCAGTAATTGACCATTTGATAGATTTTTTTATCAAAATAAGCTTTTTAATTTCAAATTAAGCACGAGATATCGATAAATGTCAAAAGGAGCTTCTTCCGGATTGCTTAACAATGAAACAGAGAAATTAAAAAGCTTATATTGATAAAAAATATCTATCAAATGGTCAATTACTAGTACAGTGGTCAACTTCTGGTACATTTACCCTATATATATCTGACAATCTAAGTACAAGATCACCCTCCACTTCAATCCAAAATCCCAAGATCGAGTCTAGGCCACACAGACTAAGATAAGGTGCCAAAAAAGTTCTTTCTAAGTACCTTCTCTTGAAAATTCCGCCAAAATGGGCGCCGAAACATCAAATCTCAATTAAACGTGAAAAAAGCCGGAAATAATTTTTCATAATTGTAAAAACTTTAACGGAAAACTAAACGAACAAATCTATATATATATATATATATTATACTAAAACAATACCCAATGGTTTTGATTAAAATTACATAAAAAGTAGAATATGTATTGATTATTGACAGAATTATTTTATTTATTTTAATATTTATACATATTATTTGTATTTGTTAAAATATCTCTTTTTTTATCAAAAATAAATAAATATAATTAAATAAATTCACACATAAGAAATCATTCAAATAGTACATATTTAATATAATTAAATCTATATAAAATAATTAATCGGTTTGTTATAAATTATTAAACAAAAGTATCAAGGATCATTTTGCTATTAAAGGGATAATCGATAAAGATTATAAAATTTTAATGTAATAAAAATTCAAAATAGAAGTAAAAAAAAATATACACATCTATAAGGGAAATAAATGATGGTACAAGTATTCGAATGGTTCATCCCTTCAATTTCAACCTTGTTAAATTTATTGCTATCACTCTCCTACCCTTTTTTCCATAATAAATATACGGCGGTCGCTTCATGCTGAGTATCAGGCATCATCCCTCAAAAACTTCCCCTTTTTCGTGGGGGTAATATCCAATTTCTCCCTTCATACAACGATGCCAAGATATCGGGTCGTTTTCCATAATAAATCAATTCATTTATATATATATATATATATATATATATATATATATATCTGTATAATATCTGATGTTTAATGTCTAGGCTCGCCTAACTTCCCAAGATTCGGCAGTTTATTATTTCAGAAAGATTTGGTTAATTGAATGTGAATTCAAATTCAATAGAGGAAATGTTTGATATGCATTCCAGTGGAAATCAATATTTAATCAAGCCCTCCCTTCTCTATCATCTCTATCCATTTTATTCATAGTTAGAAAAAAAATAAACAAAAAAAAAACATGTTAATAATTGAATATTTTTAAATTTCAACTGAAAATAAATTTAATAAATTTGGATTTTAAACGAAAAAAAAATGTCTATTTATTGAATATGTATCTTTTAAAATGAAGTTAAAAAGGGTATAGCCTCTTTACATAATTATAAAAGGAAGTAATAATAAAGGATGAATGAGGATTATAGCTAATACCCTTTTAATTATATTGGTTCTTCTTTGTTGGAGATAAAAAGGGGAGAAAATGACCACATTTCAAAAGGGGTGAGTGATTGATCGGCAACTGTCACATGTCAATTCTTTTAGCTTCTGATTCGAAATTATACTATTTTTTGATTAAATATATATTATATATACCTACACATATATTTATTTAGATTTTAGAAATATCAATAATTCACATTTCAATTTTATTCTATATATATATAAACTATTTTTGTTTAATTTTCATACTATAAATACATTTTTATTTTTAATTAAAAAAAATACCATCAAGTTATTTTTTTACCAATATTTTGTTTTAGAATATTTGGTAGACAAAGTATTAAATGATTTTTCACAAGAAAAAAAAATATTAATAATAATAATTACAATCAATAAAAAAAATGTTTTGTTTTATTCTAATTTTTTTTTTTTTTAATCTTTGAATTGTATATATTTAGTTTTATTAAAAATAACTCAAAATTGAAAAAAAAAAAAAAATTGATTGTTCTCTTGGACTAAAAAAAAGTATTTTTGTTGGTGAATGCATGTTACAATTTATTGTATTTGAAGGTAATATAACAATGGACAATCAATTTTTGTGCTTAAATATAGATAGAAATGATAGAAATTATGTAATTTATACTTTTCCTGGATATTATTTTTATTATTAAATAAATTTTTTTCCAATTATTCTATAAAATTTACAGGAATTAATTTCGAATAATTTCAATAATATCATGTGCCTCAGCTTCACGCTTTATTGGCAGGTCTACAAACAAATAAAAAATTAATCTTATAAAAATTTTAAAAAAGTGTTCATTTTATTTAAAATATTTTATCCAAGTTTGAAATTTCAGTCTTACAAATATATTTTACATAAATAAATTTTTTTTTCTTTTTTTCTATTCGTCTTTAATCGTTTATTCGTGATTTTTCAAAGCTTGTTTTAGATCAGCTAGAATGTATAATTTTCGAATATATTATTTAATTGTAGATTTTTTTAAGTAATTAAATAATTATTCTATTTATCATTATCAAATAAGGTTAATTAGAATATTAATAAGAATTAAAAAAAAAATTGTTATCTACATGCTCAATCAATAATATCTAAATAAAGAAACAATATAATATGTGGGACAACCCTTCGTCTTAAAAAACAAAAAACAAAAAATAAAAATCATTTTCATTTCTTAATGTAGATAGGCTCGTCAAATTTGGATAATATTGAAGGGAGAATTAAAAAAATATTATACATTCATGAGATTGAACATTTAAAAATTTGAATTTCTAAAATTTCAAAGTTGACATTTTAATCAGGTAAATGCTTAGGCAGAAGTCAGGAATAGTTGGGTGTTTTCGTTTAGAACAAAAAAATATAAATATTAATGAAATACGAGCGTCTAGGCAATCTCCATTCTCCAATGCAATTCCAATTTATTATAAATTTTCTTTGCCTCTCACCCGAAGTAATTAACATTTTTTTTTATATATATATGAAACGTTTGCACCGCCCTTATAGAAAGAAGTTAATATGCCTCTAAATGACTGATTAAGTGTCTAGATCGAAAAGCGCAACCTTTTATCTTTCTACTCTAGTTAGTTTCGCTGCTGATCCTAAGAATTTATGGTGAGAAATATTTTACACCCCCCTCATGTGCCTCCGTCAACCTCCCACCCGCCCTTTTTCTTCTCTTTCATGAGAGATGACGCAGAGTTTTTGTCGTGCAAAACTTTCTGGATGTTGAAGAGGAAAAAAACTTCTCCGAGCCCCACCACGCTTACTATCTGCTTCTGTTCCTGTCCTTTCAAGAAAAGCCAATCTCTTCAAGTGTGCTCTTTTGCTGTTCACTCTTCTTCCTCTCGTGTTGCTCTTGTCTTGTTTCAAAGATTCGCCAAGATAAACTTTGTTTTAAATTTAATTTCCCAGATTCATATATCCGTAAATAACTTCAGGTTAGCGTATTAAAGATTTCCCGATTGTCACCTAAATTGGTTCGCTTGAAATTAATTGATATAAATAAAAAATACAAAGAAAAAGAAAATGAACAAAGTATTTTAATTATTATACTTGAATTAAAATTTAATCCAATTTTGTTTTATTTAAGGGTGTTTCAAAATAATATATATAAGGGTTGTTGTATGACCCATTCGAAATAAAATATTTCCAATCACTAAGGGAAAGCACTGTAGGCAACACTACCAAATGTTGGCATTGGAAAGTTGCTGAGAAACCATGAATTTTTTTCAATACCTAATTTTACCATTTTTAATATTCAATTAAACAACTGTTCAGTGGAAATGAATTGAATTTTGACAACAAATATAAAATTTTTCCAGGAACGAATCAGTTTTCACAATCACATTACACAATTGATAACCATGCGTGTTTCTTGCCTTATATTTTTTTCTATACTAAAGATAAAACAATAAATGTTTATTAAATTGTTCATCTAACATACTAAGATATTTGGGAAGGGGTTATATTTAAATCAATGTTATGTGTAATATTTTCTCTGATATTATTATTAACTCAAAACTTAAAATATCAAGAGAAGTAAGAATCCTGCTAAAGTTTAAAAACAATGCAAGTATATTTTAATTAATTAAATTAATCTTTTTGTTTTTGTTTTAATTTTATAAAAATGCATTCTTTAATGATTATAAATTTTTTATTGTAATAAATTAAAATTTTTAGCTTGATTAAAAATTTAATTAATTTGAAATTTAATATATAAAAAGTGAATAGAGGAATTGAATACAAAATTATAAAACTTTAAAGTACCACTATAATAATTGAATTAAAATTATGTGTAAATAATCACCTTTTGAGGAAAAAAATATGCAATTATATTTTTTTTTCTTTTAACAATAAAATATTTATTTATTTTTTATTTCAAGTAAATGGAACGAACAATATTACGATTGATATTGATAAGAATTACAAGAAAGAAGAATCTTTTTACAAAATATTGGATATTGGATTTGAAGTAAAAAAAAGGGCGAATGAGATTGTCTTGCTGATACGATAAACTTTTAATCGTTACCTCTACCTTGAACTTTGGCAGTTAAATTCTCTCTACATTGCAAGGTCTTTAACCACTCATGCTTTTAGTCTATATTAGGATACTATTATCATTAAATAGCGGACAGAATTAGAAGGGAGAAATTATTTTAGTGTAGATTTATCCATTCGTCAAAATGGTGAGGAAGGAAAATATTTGAGCCGCTCAGAAGCCAAACCGATTAACTCCATTTTTTAAAATTTTGCTAGTAATGTAATGTAATGTAATCTGCAACATATGAAGAGAATAATGGACTTGATAATCTTAATATTGTAATGCAATATACATTTTTCTGTAATCAATAACCCTAAATTTAATACAAACTGTGAACTTTGGGCTTCCTTTTCTCAGTTTGTTTATATGTGGAGTTAATCGGTTTGGCTTCTGAGTGGCTCAAATATAGCCCATTTAATTACTGTTCCAATTAATTTGTATTTTAAATTTCTAAGAACGATTAAGAAAAAGAAGAAGAAAAATCAAGTATTCTCTTTTCTATGTCTACTAGTTTAACTCGTCAGTTTTTTTTGATGGTTGATAGTAATCAACGTCCATAAAAAACGATTAAGTCTTTTCATGATGTATCGTCATAGACACTGAAATACTCCATGTGACGTTTGTTTATCTGGTCTGTAATAGGATGCTTTAAAAAGAAAATGCTAAAATGCTTAACTAACGGGACAAAAGAAATTTTATCAATGATTTCAAACTACAAAAGGTAATTTCTTTACTCTTCGAAGAAATATAATGAAATTCAATGACAATTACAGAAATCTAAAATACACTCAAATTTGAATTTAATTTTGAAAGTAAATATATATATTTTTTTTTAAATATAAATATTTAAATATTAAATTAATAATATAATAAATAAGTAGGTAATTGGTGACTCATCAACTCCTGAATGAATGGTAAGAAGTCCGTTAGGATTATTTTTTTTTTAAGAATTTAAATGATTAGTTTGGTTATAACGTCATTGATAGGAATACCAATGATTGATGGTTAAATACCATAAATCTTTAACCATTCTTTTTCTAATCGCACGCCTTGTCCACCAGACAAATTTATTCGAGAATTTCTTACTAAAATAAATAAAGAAAAAAACTAATTCAATTTATTTATGTAGTAAATATTTTCTTTGTATATGTACCATATAAAACAAATAATAATTAATAAATTTATACCTACACATATGATTGAAATATAATAGAAAATGAATAATTCCCTTTAAACTCTATTAAAATGTTCACTAGAGTCCACTTTGCTGGATCGCCCATTGGTAATTTGAATCCTCCCCCTCCCCTTTGCCGTTTAGTACCCTCCTATGGGAGACTACTTCACATTCAGATGCCAAATGTGAATAATTTAATTTTATATGTTTATTATTAATTAACAATAATTCACATGATGCAAATTATGTCAATCTGGAATATACTATTGTTATTAATTAAAATACTGAATATATTGATTCTGAAACTTATATAAATACTAAAAGATCAAACTATTAAAAAGTATATTATTTATATATTACCATACGTAGGAATTCTTATAGAAGAATACATTTTGACGTCACTGGTAGGCAAGAACAAAGTATGGTTACCATTTATTAAGTATATGATTTTAACAACGAATTAGTTCCTGTAAAAAATTTGGTTTTTTTCGAATTTCAAGGTATTTCCACTAAACTATTGTTTAATTGATTCTAAAATTTGTCCCAGATATTTAAAAAAAAAAATTATCTCAGCAACGTTCCATTGTCACATTCTACGATTTGCCCACCATAATAACGATATAAATAAAATCAGTTTTTTTCCTAATATAGGTAAATTAAATCTGTTATGGAAATTCAAGCTTTATTTTACATCTTTAATATATATATTTTATTTCAAATTCAAAAAAATATTTCATGAAAAATCCCCCCCCCCCAAAAAAAAATGATATTTCTCAGCTCGTGGGTTTGATATCATTTTTATTCACTATTAAACAAGCAGAAAATTGATTTTTCTTTCAACCCATTCACCTCTCCACCCGCTCGTTGCCTTCCTCGCACACTTCTAACGCGCAAAGTATATTATTCTTAAGATTTTCATTCTATTCACTCGAAAGGTCTGAATAGCAGGTAGTTTTTTTTTTTGGCTCAAGAGCCGAAAGCCTCTGCAGGAGGTCTTTCAGGGCTTAAGCAAGGACACTCACCGCCAAAAGTGAATGGCGCCGACCCTTCGAGATCCTTTCATGCCCTAAACTCCCCCTGAACTGACCATCGGACACTGACTATGATAAATAGCATCGGTGCAAAGGTTGATATAAATAAATCTAAATATTAGAATTAGATTATCCAATATATTCCAATTAAATGTGATAAATTCAACAGTTCTATGGATATCAAGTACAACGAGACACCTGAGATACTATATTGAAAAGAGGAAATAAATTATCTATGTTTATATATAAAAATTCAAATGGTGGGGGGGGGGGGGAAATTACCCCGCCAAGCAGGTTATTCTCACCAGGAATGACAGCCGTTTGTAGAACCACTGCTGTATTAAGAATCCTATATCATTCATTTTAAGTGTGTTTTTAAATAATCCTATAAAATAGTGATATCTTTCAACCAATAATTTAATAAGAAAAATAAATATTCTGCTACGCACAAACACTCTACTAAAAATGTTATCCCCTTTTCATGGTTTCATAATATAATGAAATTCGGTTGTCAAGTGGAGGCGTTTCGTGAGATAATATATTATATTAATAATCTTTTTTTTTTAATATAGGGGTACCTACATTTTATTAAAAAATATTATTTAAACAGGTTTTTTTTATAGTCACAATTAATATAAAAATTGAATATTTAAATGAACAGCGTTTTTTTCAAAAAAAAAAATTACATATTAAAGGTTAAACACTCGTTTGAATACTATGAGGGAAATGAGCATTGGGAATGTATATTAAATTGATTCATCAAGGAATATTTACTTAATTGTAGTTTGTTTTTTTTTATTAATATTTTTTCTTTACTCTAGTGAATTGTTTGTTACATGCTAAGAGCAAATATGTACTTATTTAGTACTTATTGAGTTTTATTTCATTAATATTTCATTTTATATCATTATATTTTGTTATTAATATAACAAGAAAGATATAACAAGAAAGTACTTATTTATAAGATCGATTATCTTATATATAAAATTCTCGTGTCACAAAACTTTGAAATCATACTCCTCCGAAACGGCTTGACCGATTCTTATGAAATTTTTTATGTATATTCAGTAGGTCTCAGGGCATGTCAGACTTCCTTTAGAAAACCGCTAATTGGTAAGGTGTGTCCAGGAAATGCTAATTAATTAAAAATAGTTTAGTTACCATACTAGCTCATAGAGGCGCTGGTGGCAAAAATTTGAAATCTTATATATACCCTTATAAGAAGCTTCCAAACAAAAGCGGTTGCTGGCCGAGCGACCTAGCGCGTCTTCTTATGACTCAGGGTGCAGGGTGCAACCCTGAGTTCGAAACTTGCAAAGGCACATTTTTTTCTTTAAGTATTATATATTTTTTTTTTTTAAATTTATTAATTTTTATTATTTTAATATTTTATTAAATTAAATTTTATTATTAAATTTTATTTTATTAAATTAAATTTTATTATTAAATTTTATTTTATTAAATTAAATTTTATTAGTAAATTTTATTTTATTAAATTAAATTTTATTATTAAATTTTATTTTATTAAATTAAATTTTATTTTATTAAATTAATAATTATGTCAATTAATTTTTTCTGCATAAATAAACATATATAAAAAACTATATAAAATTTGAATATTCATTCATTCATTTAAAATGATATTAAAATATTCCTTTGAAATATAATAAATAATTAAATTAATCCCTACTAGGGCCTCGGGAGGGGGGGGGGAGGTAACTTTCTCTTTTTGGAAAAACCCATAATGCCATCCCCAGCTCGACTATCTATATATAAAAAAAGGTTTTTGTCTGCATATTGCTCAGAATTTAAAAATTATTATAATATTTCACTTTTTATTTTAAATTCTAATATTTAAATATCAATTAAATTAAATAATTTATTCTAAAAGTTCTCATTTAAATTTATTTAATAAAATATTTAGATCATATTTAACTTAATTTTTATTTATTCTTTCTATATAATTGAATATTTCTTCTTTTCTATTTGAAAGTGAAAGCTTAAAAAAACTGAATATATTATTTTTAAACTTTTATCAATACAAAAATATTTTCAAAACTTCAATTAAAATGACAAAATTTTATTATTTTTGTTTTTGTTTCAATTATTAATTACAAATATATTTTAAGTGCAAAAATGATTTCTTGGTTAATTAAAATATGTTTTTTAGACAAATGATATTACGAGATGTTTTAAATTTATGTCTTTTTACCGACCGACGATAGTAAGGGAGGTATTGTTTTCACACCAAATTTCACATGTGGAGATTTTTACATATCTCCACGAATCATGCATTTTCTTAACAGAAAAAAGTATTTTTAGCATGATGTCTGTCCGTCCGTCTGTCCGTCTGTCCGTCTGTCCGTCCGTCTGTCCGTCTGTCCGTCCGTATAGATGTGTACAGCCTGAACGGCTTAACGGATTTTGATGAAATTTGGTATATTTACTTAATGCATCAGTGGGATGAATTGATCAACTTTTGGTGCAAATCCGGAAACCGGAAGTGGTAGTATTAGCGATCGACGCTAAGAAGGGAAGGGTTATTTTCGCACCAAATTTCACATAAGGAGATTTTTTTACATATCACCAAGAATGTATTGGTTTTATCCTCGGGAAAAATCATCTTCATTATGTTTTTCTTAATTTAAAATTATATGACGTCACCCAGCCCTTCATGACGTCACAGCCTTGGGTAACGCCGGCAACGCCGGCTACTTCAGCTATATATTATAAATAAAATAAAATTAAAAATATTTATGTTATATTCATATCTGTTTTTTATTACATTAATAGATATATTAAAATTATTTGAAATTGTTTCTGTAGCTGGAAATTAATTTATTTCAAACCGTCGGTCGGTTCGGACCTGGCCACAGGTCAACTTATTTATATTGAGTATTTTTTTTTTAAAATTAAAATTTGTTTTAAATCAAAATTATTGTATTCTATTATATTTTTTTATTAATAGGCTTCATTATTTATTTTTAATTTTTAATAAATTCTCTTTTTTGATATGATATTAATAAAAAATAATATTCAATTGTATTTAAATTTAAAAATTAGAATATTTGAATTTTTTTAAATTTTAACACATGTAATCAATCATATGGATAACGAATGGAACATTTTGAAAATCAAGTTGGTATTAAATTCAGAAAAAAATACTGATATATAGAATATAATAGACCATTCGAATATAATTTAAAACTATTTATCTCCTTTTATTTTAAATTTAAAAAAACGGAGTGTTAAGAAATTAAGATACCTGGATAGGTAAATGGGCTGGAAGAGGAGGTAATTTATAATTTTCTTCTAATTCAGATTGAAATTAATGGTGATAAGAAAAAATATTTAGTAACAAAATCTATATACAAAATGTAGAATTTGAATATGTAGAAAAATTGAATGTAATCACGAAGGATAATAATATTTGAGAAGAATATATATATTTAAATCGAAGTTGTAATCGGGAAACGCCTGTTATCATGCAGTAAAGAGGCTTATCTCATCAAAATTATTATCAAAAGGAATCAAAATTAAAATATATAAACCAATTATTTTGCCTGTTGTATTATATGGGTGGGACGCAAGGTCTATGACCCTGGGAGATGAGAGTAGATCCAGAGTATTCTTTCCAGCATTTATTGGCCAAAGAAAGATGAGGTCACTGGGGAATGGCGGAGACTGCACATCGAGGAATTGCATGACCTCTATGCATCTTCAGAAATAGTTAGGGTTATAAAAGCGAAAAAGCTGCGATAGGCAGGGGACGCGGCTAGAATGGGAGAGGAAAAAGATTTTGGATTGGAAAACGTCCGCTTGGAAGACCAAGGACGTGTAGGAAGGGACGTAAGAGAGATGGGACAAGGGCTCAGGATAGGGACACTTGGAGAAATGTGGATGCTGCGGCCTAGAACTTTCGAGTTCCTTAGAGTCACATAGATAGATAGATATAACATATACAATAATAATATATATAATTAATTTAGTGATTAAATTAAAATGTATTTTAAATAAAAGAACACAAAAAGAAATGAATGTTTTATGTAATATACTGATTGAAACAAAATGGATGAAAACCTTTTACTCGGGGGGGTACAGGGGGCGGAGCCCCCGTCTAGGTGCGGAGAGCGCCGAAGGCGCTCGGGGCAGCTAGTATAATATAAATATTATTTAGTTTATCACAATATTGATAAATTAATTTTTTCCAATAAGTATTTATACTACAACTTTATACTATAATATTTGTTACCATTAAATCAGAGATATATAATATTTTCATTTTTCTATTATCTAAATAAGAAATATTATTTAATTATAATAAATTTCCTTGTCTGGAATTAAAATAAATAGTAGCGCCTTCGTTCAAGAAAATAAAGGTTGAAAGGACCCGTTTTACTGATCATAGAACACCTTTACCCCTCTAAGGTAACATCCGTCTTGATAAGCGGTGTCCTTTCGTAAGATGTACAGTAACGGAAAAATATAAACGCCATGGTGGTTAATGGTAATGGGCTTTCTTAATTATTGGCTGACAACACCGCCCTCATGGCGATAACATGTTTCCGTCACTATGCAAAAGTCAGTTTTTTTAAATTACATTTTAGGTATAATGATTTTTTTAAAATTTTCAAAAAACTATTCTGAAAATATGTTTTAAAAAAAAAGTACTGAAATGAATATATATATATATAAGGCTAAAAGTAATTTATCAATATTGACAGGGTACAAAATCCATTTAGAACTTTGAAGTTAAGCAACATGTAAATTTCAAGGGAAGGATCGATTCAGTTGGTTAAGTCATTTGTATCCATTGGAATTGATTGCTGAGTTATATAGAAATTTTCTCTCTCTCTTTCAATCCCAGTCTGATTTATAAAAACAAAATCCTCAGTCTTAAAATATGCTCTAAAAGCTCAATGGAAAACCAACAATCTATCTAATTGCTTAAAAGAAACTGTACAATTATAAAAGAAGAACATTTTTTTAACCTTTTTTTAGAAAAATAAAAAAAAATTATTTTATGAAAAAAATTTTATTAAAATTTGAAATTTAAAATTGTTACAAATATTTTACATATATTTTTTTTTCTTTTTAATATTATTTTATTAATGCTTAATATTAAATTAACATTTAATAATTGATTATTTAACTTTATCAATATTATTATAGTCAACTCTTTTTACGTATAAATCGGTTATATTATATTTAAAAGGCTAATATTCCCCAAGTGTCTTTTAATATATCTATTATTTATTTATTATGACACATTTATACGTTTGTTATTAGTTATTATCTAAAATAAATAAATAAACCATTTTAATTTTGTGATAATAATGGCCTAAATATGAATAATAAAAAAAAATGCTTTTCGTACAATTTGTATTGAATGTATAATGCCGAAACTTTTATTTAATTTA
Organism: Labia minor; assembly: GCA_963082975.1. Lineage (NCBI taxonomy): Eukaryota > Metazoa > Arthropoda > Insecta > Dermaptera > Spongiphoridae > Labia > Labia minor. The sequence goes on from OY720345.1 coordinate 67,400,186, forward strand.
TTTTCATTGTTTTACATTCAATTGGAATTAACCGGAAATTTCGTGGGTATTATTTATGGAACACAAGAAAAAATCCAATTATTATACATTAAATGAATTAATTGTGTTTTTATTGAATTTCAATTTCAAGTTCCATTTTTCATTTTATTAAATTATTTATTTTGTATATAAAGTAGATAATAACTAAATAAAAGGGGTCCATCGGAAATGACAATAAAATTATATCATTGGTAATATTATTAAGCACAGAGAGTTCTCTCTATATTATTGATATTTCTTATAAATCGGATAATATTATTATTCTAGTTATAAAGATGCATTGAGGGAATTTAAAGTGCAATTAACGCAATTATCCTAATCAAAGAAGAACACGTATTAACAGGTAATAATAAAAATGAACCCATTTCATAAGAAAAGTTTACTAATTTTTATACAAAATATTAAATATAAAAAATTTGGAGGCTGTAAAGGGGCATAACCTATTGAAGCATTTGTATTTTCTTATAAATACTAAATAAACTAAACAATAATTGAAATATTATCAACAAAATGGGAATACCTATTTATAGATCTTTTAAATTAATATATAATGAAATTTCATAATATTGACCAAATATTCCAAAACCAGATCGACATATTACTTAAATAAAAAGTAAAATAGAAAAAAATTTATTTATTAAACATGTTTTAAATTAATAAAATAGCACAGTACTCCTATTGTTATTTTTATAAATGAATTGATATTTAAAAAAGCACAAAAACAAAAATAAAATCTTTATTAGATATTGATATCAGAAATTTATTTTGAATGATAATGTCCAATAAATTCTTTATCTCACTATAATCGCTTTCTATTCAATTTAAAAATAAATAAACAAATAAATAAAATGAATAAATCTGTATAATTTTGAAATTTTTAATATAAGATTATAATAATAATATATTTCTTCAAGCTTTTTGTTTCACTTTTTAAGCAAGTCATATAATATTTATTGATATTATGTTACGTTCCGGGTAGGATCATTTCTTAAGAAGCAATTAAGTCAGAGTATTTTCATTACAAAAGACATGAAATCCTCGTGACTTGTATATTTAATAGAAAATTTCACTTAAATTTGCAATTAATTTATCCATGGGTGGCCGAGAAAAATTTCCATTTATATTTCAAGCAGAATAATGTACAAAGAATGTATAAGAAATATTTATTTATTTTTCTATTTTTTTTTTTTTTTTAATATTTAAATTTTATTAAATTCTGTCGGGAATTTATTAGATAATATAAAGCCTTTAGTTAAACCATAGTACAAGTTAGGTACATAAATTTGGAAGAATCTGGTAGAGGATCCTGCGGACAGGTGCATTCGATTAAAGATAAACAAGATTTGGAAAATGGAAGGGGAAAGGGAAAGAATAATGCATTCAAGAAAATTTCAGTTTCGCTCCCTCGTTCTCCAACCCCCCTTTGAGTTTTTGTGTCATTTAGATTAACTTAGAAAAAAAAAAATCAACCCTTGATTGAGTGATGATGGCGATGATGCTGCGAATTTCGGACATTAAAAAGTTAGATGAGTGTAGGGACACGAAGAAGGGGCGCAAGTTTAAAAATGAACGGGAAACAAGCCAAGAAACTTTTACAAAGGCCAATATATTGTAGAAAAAGTAGTTTTTTTTTTTACAAAAAGAATTCTCTCTCCCCATACGTTGAACACATTAAAAATAAATTTGATAAAGAAGATAATTTAAGTGTGGAATTGATAGAAATATATAATGAATGATTTATTATTATTATTATTATTATTATTAATATTATTATTATTGATAGGGATTTTAAATAATGTAAAAACGAAATCATTAGACTTATTAAATGGGAAATTAAAAAGAAAAAAAAAAGGAAAAAAAAATAAAAAAATGAAAAGAAAAGAAAAGATATGACGTTAATTTCAACGGTCCCAGGTGTGATACGCTTCGGTGTTTGGCGAGTAATAAATTAATTAGGAATAGAAATAAAGTTTTAGCCTTCTGTTACATAAGAATGAATTACTCATTAATTAAAGAGATGTTCATTTATTCAAACAAGTTTTGATAAAAGGAAAAAAAAAAAAATAATATTCATATATTAAAATTTAAAAATAGATTTTATTAGAATATTTTAATATTTATGATATCTAAAAATATAATTTTAATTAAGACCAAACTGAAACACTTAAACACGAAGCAAAATTAAATAAGTAATTTAAAATTTATTAGTTTATCATTAGTTGAGTGTTATTTATCAAAAATTAAGATGTAGTTTATTTTTTAAAATCAAAAAAGAAAAATTACAGTAATCACATTCCTCCAAACATCCCTATTCTGAGCCACTCAAAACTAATGAATAGATTTACTTAATATAAATATAATTAAATACATCTATCTAATATTTAAATGAGTTCATATAAATTATTATTAGATATATTAATTATAAAATAAATAATTATATTAATTAAGCCTTAATTTTATATAATTATATTACAATGTAAAAACATTTTATTATTATATTATGTAACTAATATTTAAATGAATTCTAAGTAGGATTTTGAAATTATATATATATATATATATATATATATATATATATATATATATATATATAAAGATATTGATAGAAGTGAATAAATATAGTTTTTAATTATAGGTATAATTATTAATCAAAAGTTGGGTTTTGATAAATTATTATTATGACATGGTGGACGCCTCCCTGGGGATAAATAATTTAGTATTAATTTTGGAGGAAGTTCCCTAGTCTTTTGGGATTTTCCACAATGAATTTACAAGTTTTTATAAATTGCTTGTAATTAATAAAACCACCTATTCTTCATGCAATCCATCTCTTTAAGTTTCTAAAATCACACGTGTTGTAAAATAAAATATGATAAAAATTTATTAATTCTATTATATTAATATTTTGATTATACTATATATATTTATATAATCATTTTTTCACACTATAATGAGAATTTTCTAGTATAGTTCTCAAATTTTGTTAAATGAGAAGTGTAAGTGAAAGTAAGAAATGAGACTAAAGAATTCCTTTGAAAGAATAAGATTATCGTCAATGTGGCAGCATCACTTTTTTTCAATCTAACCGTGACAAATGTTTTTAATGTAACTAAATAAAATTATATCATAAATCTGATTTAAAGAATTTCAATCAAGAAAAAGTAGCCAGAAAAATATTTTTCACATAATTTTAATTTAAATATAAATGTTAACTGAAAAAAATGCCGCTACACGGGCGATATATTTTATAATGATATTTTTAAATTATTATTAATTATGTTGGTATAATTTTAATAATATATTTATTTAACTTCTTATTAAAAAAAAACTAATAATCGCGAAATAAAAAATATTTCTTAAGTTCAATGAAGATTAAAAATTATGTTCTTGCGTCATTTTTATTTCTTGGCAAATTGTAATTATAATCCTAAAATTAAAATTAAAAACAATTCATTATAGATTAATTTTTATTTAATTGATATTTCATCATAAAATACAAATTGGATTTCTTATTTTCATTTATATTTAATTTCAAAATTATTATTATTATTATTATTTGAAAGCAAATAGAATATTTTTGTATGGTTATGATGAATTAGACTGTATTATTAATGTAATTGTGTATTTGTATTCAATCGTTGTAAAGGTCATTTTATATAAATTTACAATATGGTGATTTAGCCAGGTTGGTATAAAGTTTTAACTCGTGGTTTGCTTCCGCTCTACGTTGTACATTAAAACAATTATTAATCTACTATTGGTGTAATAATGTATGATTCAGAAAATTGACAAAGTGAGTGAAGTGGATGAATAGAGGAGGGATGTCGGTGAGGCCAAACACAGAGAGCCACAATTATACACAATTAAGAATTAATTTAGTCTCCGTAGGGAGGGGAGCTTCGCTTTGAATGAGCCTAAGTCAACTTTACCCTGGGGTGGTTGTCTCCCCCAATGCACACATTTTCCTATTTTTTACACTAAAAAAAAAGAAAAAAGAAATAAAAAAAGAAAATGTATGTATATTTAGTGAATTAATGATACATACTCGTTGATTACACCCTCGGGCGAGGGGGTCGTCGTATGAATGAAATATTGATCGGGCAATTATGTTGAGCGCTCAGTTGGAGCTGTGATTAGCGACGTTCGATCGAAAAGTCGCTCTGGGCTTTAATGCAATTGTAGTTGGGATTAATAAAAAAAAAAAAAAAAAAAAAAATGGTAAAATGGTAGTCATGAAATTAATCAAGATTCTAAATGAATTGAAAAATTTAATGTAGACAGTTGAACATCATATCCCATCAATTGAACTGTAAATCAAGTTCTGAAATAATTGATTTTGATAGGTTAACCAGGAAAGTCAACGGCTGTTATTGAGAGATCTTGATAGCGTCATATTATAGACACATTTTAGGTTAATATCCTATCATAAACAAAGATACATGTAGAAAGAACAAAATTAAAACTTCATTAATCGTACTCTAATCTATATACCTATCTATTCTTAAAAGTTCTTCTTCTATATATTGACCTACCTCCTTGATTTTTAAACTTTAACTATGTTTGAACATACAATTAATTCATAGTTATGAAATTTCAAATCTATTCTCGTCCTACAAAGTTATGGACCACACCTCACAACCTCATAATAATTCAAATCAATTAATAAATAATATTCTGGTTTTATATTATTAAAAATTCAGAAATCATTCGAGATATATAATTATCTTATATATAAATATATAAAATTCTATCTATAAAAAAATATATATTTTTATATTATTTAATCGTGTTAAAAATAAAAGTAAAATCATAATATTCTCTTCCGTAATATGACTTGTACTATTGTAAAGTATTTTTAATTTTTTTATTATTATTTTTTCTTATTGTAATATCTCAACAACATGTTTAGAAGTATAGGAATCAGGTTTTACTTATTTTAATACAATTAAGTGAAAGTTATTTTATTCATTTCATTTTCATAATTTAAATTATCATACTAATGACATTTAATGGACATTTTAATAGAAATTAAATTAATATAATATTAAAATTACTTATTATTATAATAATTATACCCATGAAAGATAAAATGTTATTTACCAATAAATGTGATTCTAAATACAATTCAATTGTAATTATCTCGCGACAGAAAAAAAGTGAGAGAAAGAGAGAAAGAGTGAAAGATTTTTTGAAAAAAATACATTAACAGCCCACCTATTTCACCATGTATAGAATTGATTGTATAATTATTAATTTAATAATAAAGAGATGAAGTATATAGGGAAAATTTTTATTATTATTATAAAAAAAAAAATTGTAAAAATAGTTTTTTTATTTTTTGGTTTTTATCTCTCAGAGGTGAGTTTTGTTGATGAGAAAAAGTTTTTATTACAATCTCTAAATTTGGTCAATAAGTATTTATATAATACCTACAGTAATTTTATTTATGAACTCGACTATTTATTAAATGTTTTAATAGGTTTAGGAAACCTTAAAACCTGAATTTATTTTTAAAAAAATATAAACATTCCATTTTTCCATCATCTCTATCTTCTTCAAGTAAAAGTTAAATGAAATAAATTAAATTAAATTCACCCAAATTTTGATATATGGAATTAAATTATGTCAAGAATAAATTATTATATTATTTCATTTTTACTATCTCGCCAGAGATAGTATTGCGATCACGAAAATTTTCGATGTTGAGATTTTGATGTTTTTATACGTTTTAAAGGTTCCTGAATCATTTTCACTAAGGTTGAGAAAAATGTCTATGTGTGTGTGTGTGTGTGTGTGTATGTATGTATGTGTGTGTATGTAGTCAAGATTACGCAAAAAGCTAGAATGATGAAATTTGGTACATGAGCATTATTCAAAATTCGTAATTTTCTATCAACTTTTGAGAAATGTAGCTCAACCGGAAGAGGGTCATTACTTACAACGTTTTGATTTTTTTTCCTCTAAAGTGACCGTAAAAATAAAGATATATGTTTGATAATTTTTCACATGATTAATAATTGTATAAAACTGCTATATATAGAATTTCAGCTTGATTCGCTGAAATTACCAGAATTAATTTTGTAACACTGCAAATCTCACGCGCCAACACGTGACGTGGTGCCATCAACTAAAAGCCAAACATGCGCTGGTTTAATATTTATTATTTATAATTAATTAAATTTAATTTAAATATAATACATTATGTTATTTAATCCAATTCAAATTGCGAGATAGTCGAGTGGAGACACTCCAGCTAATTTAAATTGATTTCAATTCTAAAACATTTTCATTTCATGAAAAGGATTATATCCTTAAAATAGAATAATCTCTTTTATTATTCATTTTCATCAAAAATTGTTTTTTGCTTTTAAGTAACTAATAAATAATTCAAGATAAACAAAAAAAAGTAATTAAATAAAATAAAATGAATCAACAGATAACATGTGAGTAAATGAACTCAATAGCGGTTAATTTGGATTAGTTTCTTTCGTTTCACTTTTCTTAAGCTGTTAATCTTAGACACAAAAGGGAAAACTTATGATGGGTGTTTAAATTCTCTTTGTTGATATTTAAACTTATTTAAACTAACTTGGAGCTTTTATTGTCATTATTATTCTTATTATATTATTTACTCTCAGTCACAATTCATTTATAAAAAGTTATTATTTATTTAAGAAATATACCTACTTTCTTTTGTGAAATTAATAATGCATATCTTAAATATATTACAAATATATGGACCTTTGTGTTTATTTTACATTTAATGAATTTTAGGTTGGACTTTCATTTTAATTATTTATAAGGTTTTCCGGCCGTGTCTTCGGACAATTTATGATAATTATCTCTTTTTTTTACATTTCACTATATCCTTGCTTCGAGTCGAATAGACGACTCTTCTTATACACCTGTGTTTTTTTTATTCAAACGGTTTATTATCCTTTTTCGATCCAAAGAAGAGCTTTTGTTTTATTGATTTTTTACCTACCAATAACGATGATAAAAGATTAATAAAAATAAAAGTGTAATTACAAAAGAATTCATTTATTATTTTTTACTATTTTATTCTATTTAAAATAATATATATAAATATATATATATATAATAGATATTAAATATTTTGGAAATTTTTATATTTGTTTTAGTTTTATGTGGGAACTTAGACTTCTTATATAAATTTTATTTTTATATTAATAAACAAACACAAATTAATGAATTAATTAACAATGATAACCAAAAAATGTCAAACACTGTTATTATAATTTTACCCGAGGATAAACAATCTTCATCCTTAAAGGTTCATATAGCCGGCATAAAGAGAGAAAGTATAAATAAATAAATAAATAATAACATTAAATACCAAGGATCTTAATAATGAAAATATTTTTCTTATTTATTTATTTTTTCGATGGGGAAAAGGCTCAAAATATTATAATTCTTACATAAATTATTACATATTTAGTTTAAATATTTTTAAAATGAAATTTTTTTGAAGTAATGTACCTAAACATTTATTGATTTACATTAAAATTTAAAAAAATATCTCCTAAGGGGATTTAAGATATGTAATACATTTATGAGTGTTATATAATTGTAACAAATACAATGTTTTATTATATATATTATTTACTTATTACTTATAAAAGTGTTGAGTTCAATTAATTTAAAACTTATTTATTATTTTTATTTTTTTATTTTTTTTAGTAGATATATTTCAGTTAAAATTTACTTAAAAAATTTTAATTAAAAGATATTAAAAAAAACCTCTGACTTTTGTGCGTCCTACGCAAGGAGAAGGCCTATCGAGTAGGTGTCCTATGATCAGTAGAACGGGTCCTATCAACCTTTAACTTGATTTTCTTGATCGGAGGCGCTACTTTTTATCAAGTAGCTTCCCAATGTTGATCCCGGAGGTTGGGTTGACCCCAGCTAAAGAAATTCTCTTGCCAGGACCGGAACTTGAACCCAGGACCACGAAAATGTGAGGCAGCTACGCTACCCACTCACCCTGTGGCGCCTCTTAAGATATTAAAATAAAATGTTTTTTAAATGTTTAAAAAAAGAATAATTTATTAGATATTCAGAAAAATTAAAGTAAAATGAAAGTAGTAAAATCATTCAATTATAGTCTCAATTTGTTTAATAATAAAAAAAGCATATCCTTGTTTATTTTTATTTATATTTTTTCAATGCACACTGATTGAATTTGTTTATTTCATTTGCTAATTAATCTATTTATTTATTTAAATCGATTTCGAATTATGCAGTTGATACTTTTATCATTGAAATTCAAGTATCTGTTGATTTTTCCCAAGCATAACCTTTTTATTCCAGTTTGGATATCATTAAGTGGTTATTGAATTTTAAGTTTACATGACTCAAAATATTAATATTTAAAATAGGTATAATAAAATCAAATAAATATATCAAGCGAACCGTTTAACTTCTTTTAAACTACCATTTGAAGGTGGTACGCCTACTGCTATAGCACCAAACTAACCTCCCACGTAAATTATTAAAAAAGAATTGCGAATATTTATTGCTTATCTTTATATATATATTCTATTCAAAAAATATGACCTCTATTAACCCATTTCCACCCAATATGTTAGAAAGGGATTAATTATTTACAAGAAAAACTATTATTAATATTTATATGTAAATTTACCTAGTCAATTTGTTGTTTTTTGCTTTCATTAAATTATCTAAAATAACCGGATGATTTTAAAATATCAAATATTCACATTACATCAATTATTTTCTTATTCATATGCCAACGTTCCCACGGATGTCAGTCAATCTTTGGGTTTCAATTGCACTTTCAGAACGTAGAGGGTCAATAAACAATTGAGCTCATTCCAATTTTTAATATTTAAACCAAACCTACAACAGGATAAGTAAATTTTATTCTTGAGACCTAAGCAGATGTGTATACTTCCTAAAAGAAAAAAAAAATGAACAGATGTTTTAACAAAAGAAGGGCTTTTCTTCGTATACCTGTTTTTCAAAAGTTATCACTAAGTTTTTGATTGTTTATCAAGTGAGTTGGTTGTGCGATTTCATTTTATTGATTTATTTATTTATGTTAAATAAATAATATTTAAATAAATAGGGAATAGAATTTGATTTTAAAATTAAAAAAATAATATTCTTACTAATTTTAATATAAAGAAATATAACAAGTAAATAAATCTATTGTTGAATATTTATTATTGGTTTTATTCTATAGTTTAGATAAATATATATATTAATATATTCCATTAAATTATACAAATTAGTTTGTATATTGAAGAAAATAATTTAATGATACTTTAAAAAATAAATATTTGAAAATTTTATATTATTCAGTCAATAAAATTATCAACAATCCATAAATTCAAATACTTTCCCAACTGACTCAATTTCTCTTTTAATTCTTATAGGTTATAACAGTGATTCTCAACCTTTTTTTTTACCGCGGCACACAAAGAAAAAGATAAGTGGAAGAGTTTACAATATTGAAAAAAGTGGTCCCAAAAACGGTTTACCCAAATTGAAGAAATTTAGAAAAAAAAGTCGGAAATGTTTAAGAGCCTCTTTACATTTGTAATAATTTGGTGGCACATTTTGATAATTTCGCGGCACACTTTAAAAAGCTTTTGAAGCGCCACACTGGTTGAGAATCACTGGGTTATAAGTATAATAATATTTATTAAAAACATTTAATATAAATAATTGATATTATTTTAATAGCAATTAAAATTAATTTTGTAAGGATTCAGAATAATAATGTGTTAAATTTATTTGTAAAATGTATTTGTATTTGTATCTATGACTATTTTAACCAATTTACTCAAATATTTAAAAAGTTATTAGACTAAATTAAATATTAAATAATATATTATAATTTTCACGAATTTGGTGATTTTTGAACCTTCGTCTACAGAACTATTAGATTCATTGAATAAATGTGAATATTTATATACCTGAGAATATAAATTATGAAATAAAAGTATGAATAAAATATAAAAAAAAAATTATATATAATAAAATTTTAATATTAGTGTGGGCGATCGTGAATTAATAATATTAAGGGTAACTTTTTTTCTAGAAGAAAGATATTGTTTAACATCTCCTACTGGACCCTTGGAAGTACCTGAGTGTGATAAAAGCCACTCGTCTCCAGCCTATTTCCAAATAAAACTAAAATACCCAGAATTATTGTTAACATCCTCTTGATAATAATAAGAAATAATAATATATATACATTTAGTGACATCATCATAATTTAATAAATAAAATTATGTCAAATTATATTAATATGATATAAACTCTAATTTAATTGCTCATTAAAAAAGAAAAATCAAATCCATTTATTTTTGTCATTTGATTCTGTGCTTTAAAAAGAAGTTTTTGCATCATATGATTAAAACATAAAATCTTCTGCCTTGTTTGGATTAATAACTAATTTCATTTTTATTAGTAATTATTTTTAATCATTATATCTATCAAATATATATGTGATAGCCATTTACATTTAGATAGTTATTTTATTAATGTGTCTTAAAATCTGTCATTCAACCAAGTTTAGATATTTTAAAAATGTAATTTTCAAGATTAATTTTAAACGATTATAGTTTTTTTTTTTTATTTTAATAAATAAAATGTTTAAGATTAGAAAGGGAACCGGTTTGATATCCTATAAAAAGGGTTATTTTTTTGAAATATTAACCCTATCATATATTTCGGGTTGATGGAAGTTGTGAAGAGGCTGGTTAGTAATGTTAATAAACAGAGAATGATATTTAGCCTGTAACAAACGGCGCTTCGGGTCTTGGAACAACGGGGCAGCTTCCAAGATGGTTGTTATTAATATGCTAATTAATTTCAAGTCAGAAACTATGACAAGCTAAGAAAAGCAGATAGATAACTGAGGCTAAAAGGTGCCAAATGGATCATGAGGAGGGTACTTTAATATAAAATAACTTTTCAATAACCATGAATTAAAACAGTAATTATTTTTTAAAAATTATTATTATATTAATTAAGTATATATTAATTTTTTTCATCGTTCAGAGTTCGAATCCCGAGTCAGGCAAGAGAATTTCTCTAACTAGAATCTTCACAGTTTCCGGGATCGAAATTGGGAAACTACTTTATAAAAAGTAGCGCTTTCGTTTAAGAAAATCAAGATAAAAGTTGAGAGGACTCGATCTCCTGATCATAGGACACCTTTACCCCTCTTAAGCGACAACGGATTACAACCCTTTTGAGTAAAATTGATGATAATACATTTCATGAAACATTAAACATTTATATATTAAAATTATTTATTTATTACTTAATATTATTTTCTCTTTATAGAAAAATGTTTTAGGAATTAATAGTCAATTTTATACGTATACAGTTATATACAGTTTTAGTTCCTGTATAGTATATCTAATATATATAATTTTTTTTTTTCTACAATCATAGGGTGGAGTTTCTACATGAAAAAATAAGTATGTATAATAAATAATATTCGAATGTATTTATTATTTATTTATATTTATTCGTCTATTTAAAATTACAAATAAGTTATTTTTGGAATATTACATAAATAAATAACAAAAAGCGTATTATGGAAATTTAGCAATGAGAAAAAATCTTTTTACTTTATGTTAAAAATTTAAATTTTTTTTCTTTGAATCACCTCCACTCGCGTATATTACATGGAAATAATTTAGTTAGGGGGATGCGGGCTCGGCTCTAACCTTTCTGAAAACAAATATTAAGGGTAGAAACCCGTGAAATATTTTTTTTACTGAAAATAATGAGTGAAAAAGAATAAATTAAAAAGATAAAATACAGTAGGCATTTCTACTATCATAAACATTTGACAGTATGAATATAGAATTTTAATTAATATTAATAATAATAATTTTCTTAAGCTTTCTAATATATTAGATAAATCTTTATTACATTTATTATATTTTAAATTTATTAAAGAATTCATTCTACAGTTAATTTATAAGATTAAGAATTTTTATTTTGATTATAAATATTAAGGTTTTTGTTAATTATGAAAAGAAGACAAAAAAAACAATATATATAAATTTCGTTAGTTATATAAACAAATATTTTCAAATCATGTGAATCTAATAAAAGTTACAAAAGTGGTCTGTGTGGGTGGATATTTGTGAACGCTCTATTTCGAAGTTCAAAAATACTTTAAAACTGGAACTTCCATTTAAGAATTTCCTTGGCATGTTATATTCACCTTCTAATAAAAAAAAACAACGAATTTAATATTTATATTTAGGTATATTTTTATTTTCATTTACCCTAAATAATAATTTTATTTATTACTATTATTATCTTGTAGATATAATAATATAATATAATATAAATATATTATTTAATAGCAAAGAAAAATAAATATTTGAATTTAAAGATTTAATTTTATAATAAAAAATATAAACCAGATTTAATACTATGCATACTATTATACATGATAACGTATTAAAGAATAATAATAATAAATAAATATTAAATTTAAAACCAAAAAAAAAAAAAACTGATAAATTTAGTTTAAATAATTCTGATTAGAAGTAGAATATTAGAGAGGTGATAAATATAAATAACAAAAATAACGGAATGATAGGATATTATATGAATCAGAAATAAATAAAAAATAAATAAAAATATTTTTGATATTCTTTCAAGAGAGAGGTTTAATGTATAAAAATAAATAAATAATATAGAATTAAAGGGGAACAATGATATTCTGTATTTATTTGATGAAAATTTTTGTTTTCTTTTGGATAAATTCATTGGACACAAGTAAATATTTTTTTTGAAACAAAAATAAAATAAAAAAATAAAAATTTTGAGTAAAAAAATATATTTAATTCAATGAAATTATTTTATCACACAAGCTGAATAAGAAAAGAAATAGATCCGAAAACGTTTCAATGCTCCATTGTTTCTTATCGATTGAACAAAAATAAAAAAGAAAAAATACTACGTTGACAAGTTGACAAAATAATTTTACACGCAAATTCGTCTTTTTAGCAAGATCATGTTATCGAATTAATAAATAATGAAACAACGATATATAAGATGAATGAAAAAAGACAAACATACAAATAAATAAATAAATAAATGATTGGAAAATTGGATTTCATTCTATCTGAAATGACAGTTCATTTTTGTTTAAATTATTGGTAATATTTGGATTAGATTTTTGTTGTGGGATGTTGATAAAGTTTATTTTTATTTCATCTCGTGGCCCAGGAATTCCTTCACGTGTGGTCGATTAAAACGCCGAGGATAATTCCCTGGCATCTGTGTGCATATTCATCAGGAGTGTTCGCTCGCTGGCAGGAAAGGTCCAACCTCCTCGAGAGTCGGAGGAGCCTCGACTAATTGTGGCAGACGAGTCAGTTTTTTTTTTTTTTTTTTTTTTGTTTTTTATTTCACCAATCACCCAACTAAAATTTCTTTGCCATGATGATGTATGGAGTGAAAGAACAACATTAGCAATTCAGACAATCACGAATTGGAAAAATTGGAATCAAAATCAATCACGAGGTAGTTGTTCGATTTGCAAAAAAAAAAAAAAATAAAATCGTTTTTAAAAACGGAGTAGTAGTGAAGGACAAACAGGGGGGCGGAGATAAATAAATGAAACAAATAAATTTATTTAAGGGTAGTAAACTTTAAATAATTTTACTAAATTATTGCAAATTTTATAATTAAAGGAAATCCTAATGATAAACTCAATATATGCTATATATAGATATATAATTATTATTATATTCTTAGACGAGAATAATAAGAATAAAAAAAACGAAAAATTGAATTATTTATGAATTATTGATATAAAATGTGTAGTGATTTGTAGATGTTATCAAAAAATATCAATAATTTTATATATATATATATATATATATATATATATAGAAACATATGTAGGTATATAATTACATATTAAACCGGTCTGATATTTTAATAATTAAATGATGAAGACATCGTGCTTATAAATTCATTAATTTACTTATCGTAGCTTCTCATATATATTTTAAAAGAAATGTCATTAATTTTATTTACATAATAAATATAGATGTATGATAGATAAAACTTTTTTAATTTATATATATATATATATATATATATATATATATACTTAAAATGTGTTGTGTTTTTTTTTTAATATCATGTCCAACACCAATCGGCGACACTTTAATTTTTGTTTAATGAAATTTACCTAAAGGCAAAAGGGAACAAAAAATAAAAAATAAAACATTACGCGTGATTTGATCCCATTAAACATCATTATTTATTTATTTATTTTTTTTATTTGAACACATAATTAATCGTTTCATATAATACTAATGAAAAAAGGAATTTACCTTTAATCGTCTGGCTAATGTCAACAAGTAAATAATTTTTATCAATGTGTCAACAAGTATCTAAATTATTTTTTAAATTGAATGAAATATAAATAAATAATATATATATATATTATATAGAAAAGGATATAATATCACACGGATGATATTTATTTAATAAAAAAAAAACAAAATAAATAAATAAAAATTTAAAAAAAAAAAATATGTGAAATAATTTTTATAAATTGTATCACCCTACAAGAAAGGAAAGGAAATTCTAAAACAAATGAATTGAATAAATGAATGAGAAACACTCACCACTGCCAAAAAAAAAATAAAAACAATTGAAGATGTCAAAAATCCGTGATGAACAAAATAGAAATGTTTCAAATAAAAAACACGAATGTACACAAAATGCACTAATGTCTCACTGATTATGATGGAATACGATTTGGTGCTGTTACAGGCGTAAAATTCACGTCAATGTGACGATGGGGCTCACGAAAAGACCGGCACTGCCTGGAACGACGAGCGCCGGGAGTCAACTGAGCGCTGCTGTGTTTTGCGCGCGGCGACTCATCGGGCAGAAAACATCGCTCCTTTTCGACTTCCCCTACGGCGACGGTTCATTCCACCCCTACAATCCCCCACCATAGGATTAAAGAAGAGCCCCTACAAACACATATACCTATACAGATCAATTCATTAAAGGAGTACATTAAAAATAATAATAAAAAAAAATAATAATAATTAATAAATAAATAAAAAAAAAAAGAAAAATAATAAAAAAAAAATACAAATATCAATAGAATTTTACCAATTTTTAATGAAATATTTTAAATCTTTTTCTATAAAAAAAAACTCAGTCTTATCAATTTATTTATTTATTCAATTGAAAGTAAATTTTGCAAAACCATTCAATAAATGTTTCAGATTTTTTTTTACCCAATTTGATTAAATTCCGTAACCTAACCCTAAATATTTATCCTTTTATTGTAAAGTTTACATACCATTTTTACAATTAAAGTCAGTTATTATTTTAATAAAACAGGAAAGAATAACATCCCATTTCGGTTTACTAAAGTCAACCTCCCCAGCCAGCATTTTTAATTTATTTCATTTTTTTAATTAAGTTTATTATCTATTATCTGTTATTATTCTATTTTAAACCTAAATTTTATTATAATTTCTTTTATAGGAACACAATTGAATAATAATTCTGATTTCATAACAGGTATACTATTATATTTCAATCCAGTAAAATCAGTTAACTTATATTTAAGTATAGACTAATATTAAATAATAATTAATAATTTAGATTTAAATTTTAGAAAATAAAAAAAAATTCTTTATATTTTTTCAATTTCATTCAAATTTCTTTAAGGAAGAGTGAAGCTCATGTTTTAACTCGTTTCAATGTAAATTTATTATAATTATTTATTTGCCTCTATAATTTATAATTATGTTGAATTTATACACCATTACCATAAAAACAAATATAGGAATAACAAAAAATGATAGGAAAACAAATTATTAATAAAATAAAATTCAAAATATAATAAATGATACATATTTGAATAGAAATAAATCAATAAATATTAATGTATCATTTGGATTTATATATATATATATATATATATATATTTAAAATAAGAAACAATAAAACACTATTAAGATTATATAAAAAAATATAATATAACAAATCAGTATATTATTAATTTTAATTTTTATAATTATAATTTATTAATAAAATGAATATAAATTTAACTCAAAATTAATGATTCAAAAGACGAGAGATTTATTATTTATTAATTATAAACGGATAAGTTTATACTTTAGAGTGTATTATTAATGTACAATTTATTATATTCTGTTAAACAATTATTATTATATTATTATCCCAGACTAATAAAATTAAAACTATTTTGATTGAGACATCCGCCTGGGATTTATGCAACCGGAAAATTAATATAATATGAATTCTAAAACTGTGTCCTCCATATATATACTAGTATATACTTATATACTCTACATAAATTTATATAATATTTATATGGTTGTAATTATTTAAATGCTAATATATATATAGTTTTAATTTGTAATTTGTAAGTGTATCTCGAGTATAAATATATATATAAGATTATGGGATATTCTTAAATTTAACTTTTTTAAGTGGAAATGAAAAATCATTCAAAGTCCGCCTCCATTCATTATCTTTGTTCGGCACGAGCAGTATTTTTCTATTTATAAGGTACTGTTCCGAACTATTTTAAATCTCGTTAAATTATCAGGAGGGGGAAAGGAAAGCTAGTCGAGAACACAAACGGAAACATATAATATACTCCCAAGTATTCCTATTTTTGTTTGTTTTTCTAGAATACAATGAATGAGTGTTGCTTTGAGAGTATTGTGCATAATTATTGAAGCAGAAATCCTGATATGAATGCCTTTTTGCTTATAAATTATAATCAGGAGAAAATATGATTAGAAAAAAATAGTCAAATACTTAATTATAGAAATTAATAATAATAATAAAACAGCAACAACTACGTAAATAAATCATATATAATGGTCAGAGAAAAAAAAATCGCTTTTCCTTTAATTTAGTTTTTCCTATTCAATTGTATGAATTTCATTTATCAAGATTTCAATTTGTAATAAAACATAAATCCAAACAAGTCCAGAAATAACAGAGTCATTTGTATAAAAACTAAATGTTAAGAAATGTTGAATAAGTGAAATTATAATAATTATGATGATTAATTTATTTTTTTTTTATTTATTTTATTTATTTATTGAAAACTGAAGAAATAAACAGCATACCTTATCTATCTATAAGTAATCAAATCTCGAAAATTATAATTTTACTTATTGATTTTCAAAAATTTTATAAGTTAATTAAGTAAAAATTTATTAATATGAATCAATTTTTAATAAATTTGGGACCAATTTTAGTTTGATTTGATTTTATTATATATTTTTATTTTAATTATTAAATTAATGAATAATAAATAAAAATATAATATTTTATTTTTAAATTTTTTTCAACATTCTCTACAATATAAATATATATTTTAGTATGAATTTACAATTACAATTTGATCTCTGAACAAGTATTCTAGTTAAAGACATAACTGAAATAGCCCCAACGCTGGTAGTGTATACTACTAAGTTATTTGCTTTGAATAGAGATGCCAGGTTGGTTGCATAATTAACGGCGAAATGGATATTTCGATTTTCACTTTACTTCTACCAGTGTTCCATTAATTTCTGAAATTTTTTAAGAAATTAAGTATTCGTAAAATGATATTCATGCTACAAAGTTATTTGTTTATATTTTATATAATAAATTTGTGATATTTTTTAATAAATTACATTGCGAAATACTATATGATAAATCCCATCGAGATCCACAATTTGTATCTAAAATTGCAATTATGGGTGCTATTTTACAAATTACTTTCTTCCTTTGATTTGTAGAAAAATGAATTTTTTATAATGATTAATTTTTATTAATTTAAGCATATAAAACTATTCATGAAATAAATTAAAAATTTATAATAATAAAATTATAATAATCTTTAATTAAGTTTTAAAATATTCTTCTTATTATTATACGTTATAATATAAAACATTAAAAATTTGCATATTTTTATGATTTTTTTAAAATTCTTTAATACCTCTTTAATCCTTGTATTTCCCCATTACGTTCTCCAAAAGTTCAAGAACCAAGATGTTGTCTAGTCTTACCATAACAAAAGTATAATAAATAATAATTAAACAAATTTATTTAATTTTTCACCAATGATATTCATGATTTTTGTTCTTTTTATTCAATCAACTAAAAATTAATTTTCAATGAATTCTTTTTATGGATATGATAATAAATCCTTCACATTTATCATCATTTACAATATCCTTATTGATTATGAGTTTTCTTTTTTTTAAAATTTTTTTTTTTTATTTTCTTTTCATAATTTATCATTACAATAGAGGCGTTTATAAAAATTACTAAAACTTTATGAGTTTCTTAGATTGTAATTGAATATAAATCCCTCGGAACTTAAAATGTGAAGGTTGAAAATGATTCATAATTTATTAAAATGGATATTTATTTTATTTATCTATACCAATGAATATATAATATATAAAAAAGAAATACAAAATAAAATAAAATAAAATAAACCTCCATATCACCATTTTTTTTTTTAAAAACAAATAAAAATAGATTATAATTTTCATATTTATTTTATTTTTTAATGCTAATTTTTAAATAATTTAATCATTTCAAATTTAAAAATTAAAAATAAAACTGCATGTCCTTGGTCATCAAAAATTTCATTGAGCTGAGTCAAGGTCTTGATCCTGCACTTGATTAACTTTCAAATGTGAAGGGATATATCGGATATATTGTATTTCCATTAACAATATATATATATATATATAAATAAAGAGAAATTAATACTTAAGTGGTATTTAACTACAAATGAACAGGAATTCTAATGTTTGAAAAAAATGTATGGTTCAGTGTTCTTGATAAGCAAGAAACTGTGTGGTCCCTCTTGTTCATAAAAATCTAAACGATGTCCCAATGCGGCATCAAATCAAATCAATATTAATATAGCAATAAAAACAATAGATACAACATTATTGATATATCCTCAATAATATATTTATATATTATAAGTTAATCCAAATTCATAAATATTTTAATAATTTATTTATATTTTTTTAAATACAATATCAAATGTTTTTTTCTATAAATCGAACAAAAATAAATCGGTAATTTTATTGAATTAAATATATAATTAAATTATATATTATTATATAATATCTTATTAATAATAATATTTAAAAATATAAGTAAGAAAGCTAAGTAGTAAATTGCTAAACAACTAAATTTGATAATGATGGTTCAAATCTCATTAAATTCAAAATATTTATTATATAATATAATGAGAAATATTTTCAAATAAATGTGAAAAATAAATTTGGAGGAATATTATAATTAAAACCACATATTGATATTTTTTGTTAAATTTATTAAAAACACAAAAAATACATAACATTTCGATTGCTCCTTCTCAGTCGCTCGATAACGATTGCAGTTTAGAATAAATTGACAAAAAATTTCAATATGTGGTTTTATTTACAAAATTCCCTTATAAATAAAAACAACCACCAAAGAAAGCTTTAACAATTTAATATCAACAAAGTTTGGACCAATAAAAAAATATGAATATCCTTAAATAAAATATTAATTTAATATTTTATATACCTATATAATCTACAATTATAAGAACGTTCTATTATTTAGAGCAATTAAAATAATAAATTTAAAAATAATACTCGAATACCTTTAATGAACTATTAAACATCCTATACTCAGAGTCTTCTCTTAACGAGCGCATTATTTTTTTCAATCGGTTATTTTTTTTAATGGGTGCCATCATTGGGGTTCAAATTTATAGTTGAGTTGAAATAATTCACTACCAGGGTCCATATATTTCTTAAGATGAAAATAAAAAAGGACATAACACTTTATAGTGTAATATAATCGTTCACCAAGTATAATCGCATCCCTCCTTATATGACGAGTAGGTCTGGTGCTTGGTGCTCCGTGCAAGAATAATCCATATATATCTATGCTCATAGAGATTTAAACATTTGAGAAGAAAGTCTCAAATTATTTGAACTATAAAACTAAATTCTTTTTGAAATAATTTCATATTTTTAAATAACAAATATATATATATAAACTTAACCCTTTAAATTTTAATGTATTATAATTATTTTAATAAAAATATTGAAAAAAAATGTTAAAATATTTAACATAAACTCCGATTATTCATTTCTCTATGAAACATTATTTATTTTTTAATACAAGACAATTACAATTTAATATTTTATAAAAATGTGATTATTTTTTATAAGGAGAATAAAAAGAGGAAATTTTTAGGTTTGTTTATGCCATGTTATTGAACTGTTCAGAGTGTATTGGTTCTTGCACCATAAATTTAACCTATATGGTCTCTAGCTCAACTACCGTATATACAATACAAGTGCATTGTATTGAACGAGGAGAAACTTAAAAGTGTTAAAATTTATTTGGAAAAATAAATGGTAATTGTTTAGTCTAACCGAGATGTATCATGGATTTGGGTAAAACTTTACCAGCGGATTCCTTTTTTGATTCAAAACAAACTTTCCTTAAGCAGTTTGTGGCGGTCACTTCTAGTTTACGAGATAAAAATTATTAAAGTTGGCATATATAATAAATCCATTGATATTCTATTTAACTACCATGTCGTATTATCACACTATGAGCGGGGCGGGTATTTGTACCCGTTGCGGGGACTGCCGTTGCCACTTATATAATATATATTTTCCCTTGTGTCACTTAAAATTACTTATTTTAAACGATAACTAATATATATCCCTCATATAAGTGACAACGGGTATAAATACCCGCCCGCTCATAGTGTTATTTGACCGCCAGAGGGCTCTACTAATCTTCGTAGTTATTTAATTAATTAATTTTTTAATCTTAAGTTAATAATTTGTGAAATAGTCAATAAAACATTATTCAATGGGTGCTCATTCATAACTATTATAGTTTATATGCAAACTTTAATAATTTTTATCTCGTAAACTAGAAGCGACAGCCACATACTTCTTAAGGAAAGTTTGTTCTGAATCAAAAAAGGAATCTAATCTACTGGTAAAGTTTTATCAAAATCCATCATACATCAGTTAACTAAACAATTACCAAATAAATATAGATTTTTATTTTAATCCACCTTTTATTATTTGATCACAGTATTATATCTGAAAGTAAAAACAAAACAATGATTAATAATATTTTTAAGAATTTATTCTATCATTAATTTATATCTGACTATTAAAGTATTAATATCATTTATTATTTACTGAGAATAGATTAATGTTATGTTTTATAAAGATATTTATAAATAGATATAGATATTCAGATAGTTTATTAATTTGATAAATGATTTGGGTTTTGGTCCAAGGCAGGTTTTGCACCTGTTGAGTTCTAAGATGCCATCGAAAGGGATTTGATTTCATCTGACTTACCTGAGAGAAAAACCACCCTCGCTTTTCAAAGCACTTAATTATCTGCGCAGGCAAGTTTGAAAAAAAAAACAAATATATTATGTTTCGTTTAGGGTCGACATTAGCCGACATAGCAACCTTTGAAATGCTGAAAAGAAAAATTCAGAATCCATCCCAGCGATGAAACTAATAAAAACCACCAAAGGCAACCACACACAAACAAAAAACAAGATTTGGAAAACGATTAAATATTTAATGGTGAACATTTTTTTTTTTTTGTCAAAATTCAAAACAGATTCGTTTATAATTATTATATATACTTACTATTACAATATTATATATTTTATTTAATTAATACGTATTAATTAATGTATTAATGTAATTGAATTTTTTTTTAATTTTAAATGATTAAAAGTAGATTTTTTTCTCCTAAATAGGTAATTTATGGTTTTTATTTTTATTATTATAATATTATTAGTAGCATTATTATTATTTTTAATTCTAATCTTATTCTTTCCAAATTGTTTCATTTCTAAAAACTGGATTTATATTTATTAATAACAGAGTAATCTTAAATGAACTTCAGTTAATTCAAGCTAGAAAAATTACAATTAAAATGATTGGAAGATATATCAACTAAATGATATGGGGTATGTGGTATAAGCGGGAAATGATTAGTAAGACTGACCCCTTAGAATTGCATTGAATCATGCAATTGATTTTCTGATTCATTTTGAAACATCAATTGATTTTATAACAGAACAAAAAAAAAAATATTTCTACGAATAAATTTTCTTTATTTGTAGAAAATTTTAAGTATATGCATAAATTATAACCATATCATAATTATATGTTATTTTAATCAAAATAAATAAAAAATATCTTTTGTACGCTATTTGGTTCATTTCAATATCTATATAAAACGTAAAGAAATATTAAAATATGAAGTGAAGTATATAGAGATTTGTTTATAAATACATATTTATTATCTAATGAGATAAACGAAACTTTAAATTCAATAATTGATATTCTTATATATATATATATATATATATATATATATACATTTTTACTATCTTTCCAGAGATAGTATTGCGGTTATGATATTTTCGATGTCGAGATTTTGATGTTTTTATACGTTTTGAAGGTCCCTCAGGTATTTTCACTAAGGTGTGTGTGTGTTTGTAGACAGCACGTGACATGGTGCCATCACAAAGAGTCAAACACGCGCTGATTTAATAAATATTATTTATTAATTTTAATTTAAATATAATATATGCATCGTAATAATTTAGGTTAGAAAAAATTGCTTATTGATCTAATATGTAAAAGATCAGATTGTAATAACCTTAAAGGATCCTTGTATCTTTTAATAAAGAAAAAAAAATATAATATATTATGTTATTTAATCCAATTTAAATCGCATTTAAATTGCGAGATATTCGAGTGGAGACACTTCAGATTTTCTATTATTAACGAAAGAAAATATACCTATACTAAAAGAGAAGGGTGAATGTTTTCAAGAGGGGGGTGTCCTCATTTTGAAGCAATCACACTACTCATCCTTGATTATCTCTTCAGTCACTGTCATCGTATGACATACCACTCAATACGATCAAAAATTATTTTTTTATAAATTCTATCACAAGGCTTGTGTGAATTTTCGTAAATCTCTTGAACCTATTCAACACCTCGTTCCAAATACCTTAATAAAGTGGTTATCATTCATCTTTTCTCTTCCGCTTCCTTTTTGCTATCACTCATGTCATCTTAAACATCCCAGCAAAAAACAACATTTAAATGATATTTCATGTTTTAAGAAGGGCGTCAAATACATATATATATATATAAACTGAACAAAAGCTTACTTCTTAAATGTATCATCCATTATCAAATATATCTTTTCAGAGGCGTAACACAAAAGTGATAATTTGAAGATTAATAAATTTCTCCCTTGTCTTCAGAGTCGAAATTATATAAATAATTTATCATTAGAAAAATTTAGATAATTTCATTTGTTTTGATAAAAAAAATTCGGGAGTGTCCTCCCCTAGACTTTCCCGCATATAAATAGGTAATTAGGTTATTATTATTATAACAACAATAAAAATAAACAAACTATGTAATTAATTTAAATTATAAAGTAAAATGGTTTAACACTATTATATATATTTATAATTTAAATTTACACCTAACGCTACTTGTATAGGTAAAATGTCACTTCCGGTAGTCAGATCATGATGAAATTTGGTATCTGAATTTTTTTCATATTTTTAAATCTATATACAAAATATGAAGCAAATATCTCGAAGCAAACTGGTACTTTACTTGAAAGGTAAACGCAACCAGTGTAGGTAAAGTACCACTTCCGGTTAACCGATTTTGACGAAATTTTGAAAGAAATCTACAAACTGTGAATAATATCGGTGTACCAAATTTCGAAGTCCTAGCTTGATTAGTTTTTGAGTAAATTTGCTCACAGACATTACATACATACATACATACATACATACACACACACAAACATAATTCGAAAAATGGTATTTTCCGACTCAGGGATGTCTAAAACGTCAAGATCTATCGAAATCTCGAAGTCGAAATTTTTGACGATTCCAATACTTCCCTTATACGAAGTATGCGGGAAAGTAAAAAGAATGATATTGTTTTGAAAGTAATATCAATCATTAAATTAAATTGAAATTACTTGATGGTGTACCCGAATGAAATTTAGGGAATTGGAAGAAAATTGAATTTGGATGCAGGTGAGGTGTAGGGGTGCTTGAAGAAATGTGTCAAAGAATAAATACCTAAAATCGTTATTTATTTTTACCGACCGACGATAGTAAGGGAGGTATTGTTTTCACACCAAATTTCACATGTGGAGATTTTTACATATCTCCACGAATCATGCATTTTCTTAACAGAAAAAAGTATTTTTACCATGATGTCTGTCCGTCCGTCCGTATAGATGTGTACAGCCTGAACGGCTCAACGGATTTTGATGAAATTTGGTATATTTACTTAATGCATCAGTGGGATGAATTGATCAACTTTTGGTGCAATTCCGGAAACCGGAAGTGGTGGTATTAGCGATCGACGATAGGAAGGGAAGGGTTATTTTCACACCAAATTTCACATGAGGAGATTTTTTACATATGATCACGAATCATTAACAAAAGAATCCTTAATCTCATCATATGTCATTGCTACGTAATTCTAATTTTTACCTGAAAATGTGAATTTTGAAATTTCAAAAAATACATTTTTGTAAAAGAGACTATAAATACATCACCATCTCATCACTGGAAAAAATCAATGATTTTTAAACAAAACTAACCATTCGTTTAAGTTACTAGCACCTCGATCGCTGAACATTGGCGAAGCGTCACCTATCGGCGGTGTGGGGCACCACATATATATTGAGTGAACACTATTTGATAATCTATATAAAGCAAATAGCTAGGTTGCATAAATTAAAGGCGCAAAGTGTATTTCAGTATCCTTGACTATATAAGTATATTTAATCATTTCTTTGTGCTAGTTTATATTAACTATGATTTTTACCGACCGACGATAGTAAGGGAGGTATTGTTTTCACACCAAATTTCACATGTGGAGATTTTTACATATCTCCACGAATCAAGCAATTTCTTAACAGAAAAAAGTATTTTTAGCATGATGTCTGTCCGTCCGTCTGTCCGTCTGTCAGTATGTCCGTCCGTATAGATGTGTACAGCCTGAACGGCTCAACGGATTTTGATGAAATTTGGTATATTTACTTAATCCATCAGTGGGATGAATTGATCAACTTTTGGTGCAAATCCGGAAACCGGAATTGGTAGTATTAGCGATCGACGATAGGAAGGGAAGGGTTATTTTCACACCAAATTTCACACGAGGAGATTTTTTACATATGATCACGAATCATTCAATTTGCATTGGTTTTATAATCATCTTTATTAGTTTTTTCTTAATTAAAATTATATGACGTCATCCAGCCATTCATGACGTCACAGCCTGGTCTTACATCTATATTATAAATAAAATAAAATTAAAAATATTTATGTTATATCCATATCTGTTTTTTATTACATTTATAGATATATTAAAATTATTTGAAATTGTTTCTGTAGCTGGAAATTAATTTATTTCAAACCGTCGGACGGTTCCCACCTGGCCACAGGTCAACTTATTATTCTTTACAACAGCAATTTGTGAATTTATTATCAAAACTATGAATATGAATTCAGTATACATAGAAATCACCGTCAATGTTTAAATTGTTTTTATTCTCATCTTTTTACATATATTTTTAATTTTAAAAAATAAAATAAAATAAAATATTTCCATTCATTTTGTTTCTTTTAATAACATATGAACTTTAATTGAAGTATAGAAATGAATTTAATTTTTAAAGAAAAAAAAAATTAAATAAATCCTCTAAGTAAAATGTATTTCCATTAACAATTTTATACGCTAATCCTTTCCCACCATTTTATAATTTTATTTCCTTTAATATGTATATCGTGGGGTTTAATTAAATTTAAAATAATAAGTTCAAGTACGGGAATTTCTTTTGTTTTTTTTTTTAATGATTCAAAGCTTATCATAAATGAACGAAAATTAGGAAAATATGTCAAACCTTTTCACCTTTAATTTTCATCATCAAAATGTTTTTTTTTCTTGTACTTATCAAATAAAATTAAAAAATCTCTAAATATGAGACAATTAAAAGTTTCATTTATTTTTAATGATTAAAATCCATGAAAATATAATAAAGTGTAACACAAGTCATTATCTAAAACTCACACCGATATTTACAAAAATATATGAAAACCACTGAAATATTATAAATAAATATTGTAAAATACAAATTCTATAAAATAAAGATTTATTAATAAAAAGAAAATAAATTGAACAATTTTTTCATATAAAAAATTCAGAATCCCCATAAAAAATCAAATTTGAATTATGCAAAACGAATTCTAAATACTTCACATCTATTTTATATATTTATTTTATATAATATATTGTTATATTTATTTCTGTAGAAAGGGGAGTAAAATTCCTCCAATCGACCTTACCCTGAGCCACCTCCATCCAATTCCTACCTTGTTCAAATTCTCTCACATCTTTCTATTTATTGTCTGTTTAATATGTTCTTCAAATAATTTTACAATTATTTTTCGAAAAACTGTTATCGTTTAAAATAAAATTTCATTTTAAAATTAATTTTTGTTTAATCCTGGAATACTACACTAGTTGCTGAGGACACTAATACTACACTGGCGAACTG
Source organism: Labia minor (assembly GCA_963082975.1). NCBI lineage: Eukaryota > Metazoa > Arthropoda > Insecta > Dermaptera > Spongiphoridae > Labia > Labia minor. Next base: position 67,426,943 of record OY720345.1, read on the forward strand.
TATACCCCATAGAGTAAAAAACAATTAAAATGTTTTTAATGTAACTTAATTTTAAAATAAGTTTTTTATTTATCTTTATTAATAATGACACTATTTGAATATAAGATAATACTAAGGTGACCATATTTCGAAAACACCAAACCGGGACAAACGGTTTACCTTTATTTTTTATTTTTTTTTTTAAGAACCAAATTGAAAAAATTTGGAACAAAAGTACGAAATGCCCTAAATATTTTAAAAAACGGGACAATAGGCTGTCCCAAAGACTTTTTTCGGGACGCCGGGACAGAGCACCTAAAAACCCGGAAAAACGGGACGTTTGGTCACCCTTGATAATACTATATAACTTACAATGAACATAAAATATATAAACTTTCAGTTTTGGATGATAAAACGCTGAAAAATATACTATATTATACTAAAGAGAATATTACACTGGGGAATAGAGTGCCCCTTGACTGGGTTTATTAAGAAACACAATAATTCTAAAACCCGTTCAAACGTGCAACCACAATCAGACAAGTGTTAACATCTGTAAATCAGAAAAACTAAATGATCTGGGGAATCTAGTACCCCACTATAGTATTCCAGGGTTAAATAACAACTACAAAATTCTCGATAATAGAATAAAAAGAAACAAACAACGGATGAATACAATACATTTTTGGTAAAGGAACGTATATTTAAATAGAATCTCACTAAGAATAGATAATTGTAGATATTAGTTGTCATGATTTTATCCTTGTCATAAAAATAGTCAATAAATAATATTGACAAGATGATATTTTTTTTATTATTCTTTAAATCTCCTAAGATCTTTCTTAAGTAAAGACTTAAAAAAGAACTCAACAGCTTTTTTTCATAAAGTAAAATAATATCTAAAATAAATAAAATATTTTAAATGATAGGGCCATTGTTTCATTAAAACAAATGTTATAGGGCCAAAGAAAAGTGTAATATTATTTTTAAATAAAAGTACAATAGCTAGAGATCTTCCTCAGTCATTTAATATATAATCATGCATAGAGAAGAAAAAAAAATGAAAAAAAAGATTAAAAAAAAAAATAATAAAAAATCTCCGTTATAATATTATTTCAAATAGAATGTTCAAACTTTAATTAAGTAATCTTATTCAAAGTTTCTACTCTGATGCTCACTAAATTCTATTTAAAAATTAAATGTTGAAAATAATATAAAAGTTGAATCTAAATTGGTTTAAACTTTTCGTTAAAATTCCAGGATCTCTTTTTGAAAATGATTCTTCGATGAATTCAATTGATAAGTAATGAAGAAAAATTATTGGGAATTTGAAATGTTCTAAAATAGCATCTTATAACACAAAAAGAATTTAATTTACAGAAATTAACTCTTAAACCAAATCAATTTTTCTCATAAAACTCCCCATAGTAAATGCAATTAATTCGTTCCGGAAAATATTACTATGAAAAAAAAAATGTTTTTTTCCTATTAAAACAATACTATACGAACCCGTTGCAAACGGTGTTTGCAATTTAAGTTTAAACTAAATTTGTAACTAACTTCATAAAATTACAGACATCAAATACCTAACTTCATAATGTTACATACATCACATACAAACATACGACGGAAATTATGTAGTTTGATTATTTATTAATGCTTATAATAACATATATACATATACATACCGTATATATTTATATAAAATATTAAAATAATTGTTTATTCATTTAATTTAACTTTTCTCGACGATATTGGTTAACATTGGATTTTACGATTTTTTTTTCAAAAAGAGTTGAAAATAGCCATTGCATCATGGTCAAATAAATGAATAGCCCTAATAGCTACTGCATCATCAGGATGGTTTTCTTTTACAAATTGTTTTAGCTTTATCCAAAACTATATTGAATTTGTGATGTCCTCAATTTCTTTTTCTTCCTCCGTTCTCGGCAGAAACTCGTTTAGTTCATTGTGTTGCTCATGTACTAAATGTTTCAACTCATTGATGATGAGGCTGACTCTACATTCAGGAACGAGTTCTTTGATGTCAGTTTCGTTTATACCAAGGCCTAGAGATTAAATATTTAGTAATATTTTAGTGGTTTACTTACTTGTACTTGTAAATATCAGTAAGAGTATTAGATAATGATCTGTGCTACCTTCTATTATATTTTCAGGAATTTTTAAGTTCTTGTTTCATTTAACCATGGAGATTTTTAATCACCTTTCCCCCACTTTTATTTGTCATAGGAAATATATTGAAAAAACTGAATACTTATAGAAATTCTTTTCATTGATGATTCATGCCTTTAAAACATGGATCCTGAAAAAACCTGGCATTAAACGGATTAATACTTTCGAGATGTGGAGTTGGAAGAGGTAGACTAGAAAATCCCGTGGATGGCCCGTTGTTCAAACATCTCAATTCTATAAGTTTATGTGGTTGTACGTCTCTCTAGTATTGTACTAGGGTTATGAGCTATTTTGGCCACGTAGTCCGTACAGACCGATATGGAAAGAATAATAATATAAGACAGAGTGAAGAGTAGAAAGAGGAAGGGTAGGAGTCCGGCGCATTGGGCGGATTAGGTGGGTGTGGGGTTGAAATCAACACTTCAGAAGACAACATCAACAGTCAGGAACTGATTGCGCTGTCATGCTGTGTTTAAGGAAAGAGAGGCTGTTGTTGAGAATCACGGTCCTCCTGCCAAGAAGGAATATGACAAAGATGATGAAATAGAAATTCAATTATCAAGAAAATAATGATTTGAACAAAAATAAAATTGCTGAAATGTTTTTGCAAATATAGTCCAAAAAAATTATTTTAAAAACAGGTAGGTATGTCAAGAATATGGTAAGAAGATTACACAAAATCAGATAAGAAAGGAATAAGGAATAAGGTTGTTATCACCAATAACTTTCGAGTTTAATCAATCGCTTTATCGATTATAAAAATATTATTTACATTAATATTTTTTGGAAGTTAGTAATTTGTTACTTTTAGGGAAAGAGTTTTTAATAAATTCTCACTGTAAGAAAAAAAAAATAGATTAAAATCTCCTAAATTTCATGATTCTGTTGAGAATTAAAGAATTTAATTTAGATTATGATTAATAAAGTATTATAAAAATTTATATTTTTTTGAAAATATATATATTTGAAAATACATATTAAAATTTAATTTAGCAAATATATTATATAACATTCATAATATTATTTTTTAAATATTTCAATTTATTGACAGTTTAATAAATTTTAAAAATATTTAACTGCGGTAGTGAGGACATTTATTATTTACATATTTTCCCTATAAATAATATAATGGAAGAAATTACATAAAAATTCACCTTTTGCCTTTGTAAAGTGATTTTTTTTTGCTATAAAAAAAACAATTAACATAAATTTCAACAATTCAAATTCTAGGGTGTATTATAAACTCAACTCAAGCAACCCCTCGACCTCAATTCCAATCGCCTGGTCACATTTACATATATATCAAAAAGAAAATTTTAATATTTAGTTCTCTAATATATATTTAAACATAGAAATAATTTCTTATCGATGCAATATCATTTTAATTATCCAATTTCCTAAGTTATCCCAATTCACTCAGACAAAAAGAAATAAATAAAAATAAAAACAACAACAAAAGATAAAAGAAAAACGAAATTAGAAATGAATAAAAAACAAAACTTGAAGTAACATTTTTTCAAATATCTTTAATGTGAATACAATTTATTAATAATTTTTTTAAAAAAAGAAAAACTTATAAATGAATTTTAATATCAACTTAGATTTTATAATTTCAGAAAAAAATAAATTATTTTTATTTAAATTATTATATTGGTTTATTTTATGGGTAAATTAAGAAAAATAAAGAATAGATTTTCTCTTAGAAGAAAATACATAGTAACAGGGTCCAGTTAAGAGAGAGAGGGGGCGAAGGGAGCAACCTTGGCCAAGGGCGCCATATTTTAGTGGGCGCCAAATCCTAAACTGGATAGATGAAAATTAGAAAAAATAATAAATAAAAATATAATAAGTTAAATAATTTTAATATGCATTAAAATGACATATAAATTATTTGTTATTGGTCATGGGCTCTAACAAATTAAATACACTGTTCGGAACTTCATAAATAGTACCATGGTTGATTCTTGATTCTTTTTTTACTCTATATAAACCATAAATATAATAACCATAAGATATATAAACCATAAACAAACTAATTACAACCTAGAAAGACAATATTACTAAAAATATGGATATTTTATATGTATTCATATTATATTTATTTTTTCAAATACAAAGTAAAAAAATAAACGATTTATTTTTGAGGATATCCATCGCGTTTAATATTCTGTATTTCTATTTAGATTTTAGATTTTAATTTTTTAGTGAGTAATTTAACCAATTCTAGTAAAAATTGGGAAGATGAAGTGCGCCTATTTGGTTTTTCACCTCGGGCGCTATTCTTGACACATCCCTTCATAGTAAGTAATATTGTTTAATTTAATGTTTATTTATATTATTAATATATATGTCATTCCTTTATCTAATTTGAATCAATGATATATAAAGATGTCTCTGTTATTAATATTATACTTATATTGTAAAGGGTGATGTTACCAGTTTAGAAATCTTTTCAATGCTTATTATACAATACATATATTATATGTAAAGGATATCATTTACGAATCTTTTATTGAATAAAAGATATAATAAATAAAAGACATGCAAAAATGATATTCAAGATAATATTATGTTCTTATAATTCTTTATAATCATATAGAAGAAAAAAAATAAAAACATAGAGAAAGAAGTGGATTTTGTTTATCTGTTTTCGTCTTTTTATTAAAGAGCAGACAAACCATGCAGGTGGAGGGGTTGGCCCCAGCATTAAGCAGAACAAAGCAATTAACAGGTTTCTATCTATTTGGGGGCCGGAAATGGAGGCGGCCAAGAAGAGACTCACCTTATCATTCGGCGCTAATGCACAACGCATGTACAGTCCAGGCCACCCACACCATTGCAAACGGACGTACCAAGTGCTTCGTTTCTATAAAAGTGGCATTAAAGCTTGAATGGATGCTCCTTTAAAGGAGAGAGACGACGTTCTGGGTGGGTATTGTCTCTTCTCTTTTCGACCATCGCCACGCAACCCCTTTCTCCAGTTTCTTCATCGTATTCTTCTTTCTCTTCTTCACATAGGACAATGAGAACTAATCGTTCTTTACTACACAAAAGGGCTCTCCTTTCTCCACCCTTTCCTCTTTCGCGTGGTCGAATTTTGATCTTGTGTAATTTTGTTCAATGAACAATAGACCCTTTACTCTTCTTTTTTCCCCTCATGATATATATATATATATATATTTGAAAAAAAGAAAAAAGTATCCCCTGAAAATTTTCAATCTTTTTTTTTTGTTTTTTTTTTGTTTGCTGATTGTTCTCCTAGTTTGAAATTAAAAGTATCTCGAGGCAAACGCGACGAGGGCGGAGGAGACATTTCAAATTAATTAAGCCCAATTATGTTAATAAAATGGGAAAAGTGATTTAGTAAGATCAACAATTGCACCATGAATATATTAAGGAAGCTAATTAGAAAAACAAAAGAGTTAAGTTATACAAATATTGTCATATCAAACAACACTCCTATAATAGGCTTATCTAGGTTTACATTTACAAGAAATCAATAAGAATGTTAACATGAAATAGAATCATAATAAAATTTATTTTATGAATTGAAAAATAAAAAAACAAAAAAACATTAAGATGGCGTAGGATATCAAACTGAGTGTGGGTGTTGCGACAAAGAACTTCCGAGTTCATTATAGCACCAATAGGTACATCTATATATAGTACGAATATATGACTCATATTATTTTATAGGTTAAAATTATAAACTATAACTGCGTATCAAAGCCTAAACAATTTATGAGTTTGACAAAATGGATTATTATTATTATTTGGTTGATATAATAAGTTTAAGTGTACAAAATTAAACTCAAAATAAAAATTAAAAATAAAAACTAATACAATAATTAACTAAAGAAAATGTAAAAACCAAGAGAATATAGCAATCATGAAAAAATTGACTAAGATATTTTAATTTTTTTTATATTTAAATAATCCATTTTTGAAAATTTTACAATGTGCTTATAAGTGTGTCTGCGTGAACACTATAGTGTCATTATCATTTAACTTAATTAAGTTATAAATCATCCAAAAGTGTGTTTGAATAATACCAGACTTCCCTTTCAATAGTGTAATATTTATTTGTTTTGCTATTTAAAATTTTGTAAAAATAATTTTGATTATGTAAAGAATGTTTGTTTCTTTTATATTTAGTACCGGGTTTACGGAGCCGCGCTCGGTACTTTAAAAAAATATTCCTAATGAACTATGAATAAATAAGATTGAGATTATTATTCAAAATAAATAAACGACAAATAATATGAAAGAATTTCAAATTAAAAAAACAAATAGATTATGTAAAATTATATCAAGCGTGTATTAGGGAAATAAGGCCAAAGGCAGTTGAATCTCATCCATTGGGGGTAAGCAAGAGATTGCTATGCAGGAATTAATAAACAATTGTCCCCTTCAAGCTTACAGATAAGCAAAGCATTTGAGATGGCCAACCAACATCTTTTCAATCTGTCAAAATTCAATAATTAATATTTAATTATGAAGCACCGTAAAATTATATAATACTAGTGAAAATGAATCTACTTTTCGTAATGAATATATTCGTATAGGTTTTACCTGTTGTTATAAGGCAATATTTTTTTGAAATGTATAAATAAACCGATTTTAAAATTAATTAAAAATTTCTATTTAATAATACTAAAAATCAATTTTATTTAGAATCTGGCTAAAATTATGTTCAATTGATTTGTCTTAGTCATAATTTACAAGATTTATTTTAATAAAATGAAAAACATTGTATAGATTGGTTCTGCTAATTCTCCAAAGAATACAATAAATATGACTTCCAAGTTTCCTACTAATAATATCTCAATCAGCATATATTTGAATTAACCTCCCTGAGGAGACTTAAAAATAGTCTTATAAGTGTCTAAGAATTTTTGATTTTTTTCTTTTTAATGAATCTATGCTAGGTATTCTCCTTCATCCAAATAAACTTGATTTTTTAAAGGATGAAGGGAGGGAGGAAGAGTAAGAGTAAGAGGAAATGAATTGTAAGGAGTCATCGGGTAAAGGACATGATTCCCCTCCTATGCAAGAAAGGAATCATGAGCTCACGTGAGGGCAGGGACGCTACTCCCTGAAGTAGAAATCTTTTCTATTGGGATCATAGAGAAGAAACTACCCGATACCCGTCAAAATCTTTCTAATAAGTCTTATTATATATTTTTTCTATTATTATTGATATTTTTAAGAAATAATAATTATTTTCTGCTTAAAAATTATGATATAATTATTTATTGTCTATTCTATATTTTTCAATCCTTTTGTCTATTAATCTACTTATTTTAGATCTTTTTAGGTTATATTCTTATCTTTTAATATTCTAGGATATGTCGTATAAACCAACAAATATTTTTTATATTTATATATACAAATAATAAATACATAATTTATAAAAAATAAAATAAATTTTTTATTATATTAATTTATTATTATCACATATATTCAATTTTATTATACTTGCAATAAATATATTTAGTACCTCGTTCACCAAGCCATCGCTCGGCACTTTAAAAAAAAATCTGGATTTTTAATCATGTGATTACGGTCAGTTTATAGGAAAAAAATGAAAACGTGGTAGGTAATACATACACATACAGACATTTTTCACAACCTTAGTTTAAATGATTTCAAAACGTATAAAAACATCAAAATCTCAACATCGAAAATTTTCCTGATCGCAATACTATCTCTGGCGAGATAGTAATTATTCCTTATGATCTATGAATATTTAAGATTAAGATTATTATTTAAAATAAATAAACAATAAAATATATGAAACAATTACAAATTATTTAAAAAAATTCGTCATAAAATATACAGCCCTTAAACGTACGAAAGAAAGAAAAGAATGGCCTGTAGATATAACAATATATATTTCGTAATTTGATTTCCCCGAGGCTGAAACCAATATTGATCGATTTTTCTTTATAAATATTATCTATGGTGTGAATTTCAAAATAAAACCTTAGAGCGGTTTAATACATATATATATATATATATATATATACAATTTTTGCTAGTTTAATAAGATTATAGATGATTGAAGATATTTTTCACAAATTAAAAGAATACATAACTTCAGAAAGTGTATTTCTATTCCAGATATTATACTATACTAAAGCTTAAACTTATTTAAGCTAAGAAATTAAATGAAGTAGTATATCCATAGGTTTAACTAGGTGGAGTAAAGGTATATTCTGTATATTAAATAAAAGGTAAAATTATTATTATTTTTTTTTAATTTTATGCACCTTTTTATAAAAACCACAATTTAATTTCACATAGAACATTAAGAAAATTCTTCTTTTATATATAATATATACCTAAAAGGGAATTTATAATTATTTCCAAAAGTGGAATGAATAAATTATTTATCAACCAATAAAAAGCCTTTTTAAAAGAATATTTATAAATATATATTGACTGAAATAACAAAATACAATATAGGTATAAATATTATTATTTTTATTATTTACAAAGAGAAAAGATTAGGTAGAGTGGAATTTAAGGAGTAAATCGTGGTAAAAAGGCTAATACAAACAAAAAATGTATTTACAAGAATAGTACATATGTATATAATTAAATAAATGATGAATCGAGAATTCGATGAATGCCTGGTAATATGGATAAAAAAAAATGGACTGAAGGAGATTAGGGAGGGTGAGTTGAAATGGTGTGGAACGTGTTATTGGGATTGGAGGAATGTTTCTTTAAGAGAATAATATTTACGAAGATAAACAATTAATAAATAAATATATAAGACTATAAGATAAATTACCTTACTAGAAAATATATATATATTTTATAAATATTTAATTTTATTTAATAATATTTTTAGATTGTAAAGTAATTTTTTTTTATTTTTGGAAAAAAATTCATTTATACCAAACTAGGTCAGACAACGACATGAATTTTCTACTATCTACCGGATACCCCTAATTAATCGATTTTATTGAAGTATATACATTTAAAAAAAGATCCTTATACACATATCATAACTCATTCATATTAAAAAAAAATTCGTCTATATTTAATTCTCTTTTTTTAATTAAAATTAAAATTATTATAAACCATTATCGTTAGCATAATTTTTATTTTTATGTTTACCATTAGTATTAATATTCCTTTGATATTTGATATTTTATTTGCCATTTCTGACGGATTAATTGAAATATCGGGGCTGCTATGAATATTGTATCATCTCCTTTAATAGTGCATTACTCTGAAAATCTAATGGGACTACTTTAACCTGTATTATATAACAATACATCTCATAATTCAAAGTGGAATAGATATTAGGTCAAAAAAATTGTGGATATCTTAACAATTTTATTAATTAATGTTGTATGAAGTAATAAAAAAAAAACTTAAAATTCTATTATTTTATTAAAATAAAATTAATTAACTAATGTACTAATATATTTAAGAATTTGATTAATTAAAAAAACTAAAAAATGAATAGGATAAGATTCATTTTTATTAAAATTTATACGAACCTATAGGGTGACCCAAAAATAAAGCCTTATCTAAAATGTCACAAATCCATTAAAACATATAACAACGGTGGCCAAACAGGCTCTTGTTTAGTTTATTGTGACTCAATTAAAAAATTTAAAGTCATGACACATATATATTCACCCAACTTCCCCTACTCTCCCCCCACAAAAAAAAAAGGTAAAATTTTTTCCTATTTGGCTCTTAAACATTTTCCCGAATGCCCGTTCATTCGATCCATCTCAACTACGCTCTCAGCAATACAAAAAGGCAGAATTCAGACCTGGCATGCAATTCATGCAACTCTCCCTTAAATGGCATGGCACATTTTTTAATCCACCCAAATTTTTTTTTTTTTAATTCTAATCTATAGATTAGTAGGATAAGAACATGCATCCCTCGATGGAAGTAGGAGGCAACCTCCTGAAAATCCCTAACAACAAAATTTACCCTCCAAGTGTAACGCATCGAAACTTACCAATTCTAATTAACTTTATTCTTCAACCTCCTTTATCAATCCTCAGATGTCCTATGAAATTCCGTGATCTTACTAAATTCTAAAAAATATAGTTTAAAATATTTTTCTACAATCTTTTAATGAATATTATTAAAACAAAAAATCAATTTAATTCTTCTATTATGTTAAACTTTCAGAATCAGGAACGAAGATTGAAACATGAAATAGAAGTAAAAATAACATATTAGATTAAAATTTTTATAATAAATAAATTTAAATTAAATTAAAAAATAAATTAATGATAAATACTGACTTCGGAGTTAATGAAGGGTTGATAAATCTCGCAGATTAGACTCGAAGACCAACTCGAAGATTTGAATTGGTGTTTCATCACACTCGGCTAAATATATAAGAAATTAAGTAAGATTAGATAAGATTTATTACAACCAAATAAAATACATTAATATGATTCCAAAGTTTAGATTTTCCAAATATTTATATTAAAATTGTTTAAAATTTAAAAATATTTCAGAAAAGAACACCAACATCGTAAAGATGATTTTCATTTAAAAACTAATATTTAAATATATATACTCGTATTTAAGGAAAATTATATCTTATATATTATTTTTTAAGGTTTAAATAATTTTCACAGAGCACACTGGTTAACAAATACTGGGATTTGTGTGATAAAATAAGATTGTTTTGAGAAATTTTCATTAAATTTACCATAATTACTAAATAAAACAAGAAAATCCTATCAAAAAAATAAAAAAATTAAAAATAAAATTATTCATTTTTAATATTAATTAATATTGATTAGAAACCTTCATAAAATAATAATAGGACCAAATTATTATTAAATAGGATGAGATGTTATTAAGTGAATATATTTACTTTTTTAAGACTGAATGGTAGCTTACCAACTCATTCATGTTCAAATGTTATAGATTCGAGAGTAAGAAATTGGATTCCAATTTTAAAAGAAGCGATCTGAACAATAAATGGAATTAGAAATAATAATTTCATATTTTTTAAAAAGACTTCAATTATAAATAAATTAAAAACTCTCCATTAAATAGATAACATCAATTTAAAAAAATATTTCGAAAATTAATACTGACATGTTTAAAGTAAGTTTCATTTAAAAAATATAATACCCATATATATAAATAAATTTATTTAAAGAAAATTAAATATTATTTAAGATTTTTTAAGATTTAAATAATTTTCATTTAACTTTTAATAAAATTGACTTAATTTGATTTTAAATCGAATCTATAGAATATTTAAGCTTAATTTATACTTTTGAAAGATTTTAATAAAATATTTATAAAATTTATAAAATTTAAATATAAATATATATATATATATTATAAATAAATACATATAATATTAGTAAAAAGTTATTAAAATGCATTTTATAAAATTTAATTTTTATTGAAATATTTTTTTTAAAAGTTCACTAATAAAATCTTTTAAATTAATAGAAATAAATAAATTTTTGATTGATTCTTGATTAACGAATGATTGAGGGATGATTTGGATGGAGAGGCCGGACATCGTCTTCCCCTCCTCAGCAAACGGTAACTGAAGCGCTCGAGGCAGACCGGCCGGCAGGCAAGAGGAGGTGTGGCCAGGCGGCGGAGGGGAAGGAGAGGGGCGAGAGGGAACGAGTGAAGGTGTTCTTATGAATGTTTCTCTGGCAATTTATTACAAAATAAAAATCATATCATTAAAATAATAACATAAATATTGTTTTTTTTTTATAATTAATGGTGTTTTTGAATAAATTTTAAATTAAATCTATAAATTATTTAAACTTAATTCTATTAAAAGATTTTAATGAAAAATTTATAAAATTATAAATATGCAGATACATTTAAGTAATTATTCAGTAAAAATTTATATTAAACCGTTTTATAAAATGTAATTTTTATTTAAATATTTTTTTTAATGAAATTTTTTTATTGAAATTGAAATTATTATACTTTAAAAAAAAACGTGTGGATAGAGATATGATGGTAATTGTTCAATTTTATATTATTAATTGTTTGGCGAGTGTGATATAATTTTAAATTTAATATAAATACCTAATAATAATAAAAGAATGTTAATGGTGAGAATTGGGTCTTACCTTGGTTGGGATGTAGTAGGCCGACATATCACTTAGAAGCAATTGTTGTTGGGTATTACTGCTTTCTGTGTGTACACCGCACTTTACATCAGTAAAACAATGAATATAGAAAGAAATACAATCAAATGTAAAAGAAAAATATATCACTAACTCCTTTCATAGTTCGCAATAGACTGAATGACAAAATATATTTGTATTCCATTTAAATAATTATCAGGGTAAATATCCCCTCTTTGAAAAAATATTTTTTTTTAAAAATCGAATTATCTTTTTTACCGACCGACGATAGTAAGGGAGGTATTGTTTTCACACCAAATTTCACATGTGGAGATTTTTACATATCTCCACGAATCATGCATTTTCTTAACAGAAAAAAGTATTTTTAGCATGATGTCTGTCCGTCTGTCCGTCTGTCCGTCCGTCTGTCCGTCTGTCCGTCCGTATAGATGTGTACAGCCTGAACGGCTTAACGGATTTTGATGAAATTTGGTATATTTACTTAATGCATCAGTGGGATGAATTGATCAACTTTTGGTGCAAATCCGGAAACCGGAAGTGGTAGTATTAGCGATCGACGATAAGAAGGGAAGGGTTATTTTCGCACCAAATTTCACATAAGGAGATTTTTTTACATATCACCACGAATGTAGTGGTTTTATCCTCGGGAAAAATCATCTTTATTATGTTTTTCTTAATTTAAAATTATATGACGTCACCCAGCCCTTCATGACGTCACAGCCTCGGGTAACGCCGGCAACGCCGGCTACTTCAGTTATATATTATAAATAAAATAAAATTAAAAATATTTATGTTATATCCATATCTGTTTTTTATTACATTAATAGATATATTAAAATAATTTGAAATTGTTTCTGTAGCTGGAAATTAATTTATTTCAAACCGTCGGTCGGTTCGGACCTGGCCACAGGTCAACTTATTTTAATACTGACAATTTTACTTGTTAAAAGAGCAAATTATTAAAAAATAAAATACCACTTTTTTCTTAAAAATATACCTGTATTATGTATGGTACTCGTATATAGAAAATAATTATATAAATATATTTCTAAACTTATCTTAGTATAAAAGCAAAGTTATACTATAGTTATATAACGATAGGATGGTATTCTGCCTCCAATCTCATATTTAACTCATTTTAAAATTTTATTATCTTGTAAATCTTTCTTCAATATGTTTATATTCTATCTAATAAATTAGTAAAAGTGTATTGGTTAATTTTAAATTCTATGAAATAATTAAAAGTAAATATATATATAATAATAAACTAAGTATATATTTTAAAACATAGGTTCCCAAACTTTTTTGTGTCGTAGACCCCTTGCCATGTTTTTCGGTTTTGGGTAGACCCCCTAAATTGATTTTTATTTTGTATAAACCTATTTTACCCTTTTTTTAGAGCCTTATTGAAAAATAAAAAATGTTTTAAGAGCCATGTCGGAAAAACAATTTAACTTTTTTTTTAGAGCCATATTGAAAAAAATCAAAAAATGTTTTTAAAGCTATGTCGGAAAAACAACTTACCTTTTTTTAGAGCCATGTCGGGAAAACACATAGACCCTCATAGACCCCCATTTTCATTTCATAGACCCCCAAATTTGTTATTCGATTGCAGGTTGCCATAGACGATATAGACCACTTTGGGAACCTCTGGTTTAAATTATAGGAGCAAATATTATTCTCAAAGATTTATATTTTAAATTCATTATTTACACAATATTTTGATGAAAAAATTGATCTTTCGGGGGTATCATTAATTAAAGTAAATAATTATCACACATAACACCAAAGAATATTAAAATAATTTAACGCATTTCAATGATCCGGCTGTCATATCATGTATTTATAAAAATAATTATTATTTAATTTTTAATTTCAATAATAAATAGTTTTGATAAAATACAGGATCTTTTTTATAAATAACATTAAATACATAGCATTAATAAGATTAAGTAAATCTAGTGTAATCCCATAATTATAAAATGGGATACATCAAATTTTATTAAAAAGAAAAAATCTATTAAAATTCTAAAAAAGAAAACTCAGTCATATGTTCATATATACATAGGTAATTACATTTTATGTTTCTAAAGATCCACCTTCTTTTGTTGTAGTTTATTTTTCATTCTAATGAATTTTTTCCAAAATAATGTAATTATTTTCTTGCTTAATTCATAAAAACTTTTCCATGTATGACTTCGATATAAGAATGAATTTCTCTCAGTCGATTCTTTTCTTTGGTTTATAATAAATTCATTAAAGAGTTTTATCTTTCGACAGAAGCGATCTAAAATAGGAAGAGATAATAGAAATTCAACAAGGAAATGAATATTTTTCATTGAAACATTTTCACTATTGAAATACTTCAATATTTCTTCCCTTTCTTTTATTTCAGTTTTTAAAATATTTATAAATAACAATTTTGTCACAATATAGGTATTTGTTTAAATAAGAAGATTCTACGAATCATTTATTCTGGTTTAATTCAGTAGAAGAATGAATTTCTTTAATCTTTGCAAGTGTATTTATTTTTTATTTTCAATTTTCCATTCAAAAATTTTATTTAGATTTACCCAGCACATTGTTTCGAATTCTCTAATTACCCGTCCATTTGTTTACATATTATATTATTGTATTATAATAATTATCTGCATAATTTTTCAATTTTTCTTTTGTTAATAAGGCATTCTCAATCAATTCATCGAATAATTTTTTACAAGATTTGGAATATATTCTTCTGTTTAATTCATTTTAATGTTTTCAATAAAAGTGATAACCACCACTTTGGTAATCAGTGCGATATCATATTGCAATAATAAAAATAATAATAAATTTCATAAGAATAATAATATTTATGAAGAATTTAAATCGAGGTTGCAATAGAGTAACAGCTGTTATCATGCTGTAAAAGGGTTTATTTCGTCGAAATTATTATTAAAAGGAATCAAAATTAAAATATACTAAATAATTATTTGGCATGTTGTGTTATATGGGGGTGAGAGGCATGGTCTATAACCTTAGGAGACGAGAGTAGATTTAGAGCATTTGAGAATAGGATTCTTTGCAGCATTTATGGGCCAAAGAAAGATGAGATTACCGTGGAATGCTGGAGACTGCATTACCTCTATCTCCAGACATAGTTATAGTATTAAAAGCGAGAAGGTGGCAAGAATGGGAGAGAAAAGAGTGAAAAAATATATTAGTGGGGAGCCCGATTGGGATACGTCCGCTTGGAAGACCACCCGCGGGTGGACAATGTAGGAAGGGATGTAAGAGAAATGGGAGACGGTAGGAGTTGTATTGTTGTGGCTCGGGATAGGGACACTTGAATGCTGCAGCGAATTCTGTAGAGCCACAAAGATAGATTGATAGAATAATAAATTTCATATTAAATGATAAAAGGATTGGTATGTCCATGTCGATTGAAAATCATTTTACTCCTGTCTCTTGGCAATACTTTTTCGTGGTTTACAGGTCAATTTTCCCTTTTCTCCCACTCCTTATGATCTTATGATATCGCACATCGCCAAGCACGCGATTGTCTTTAGGGACTTGGCTGGCAGGTTGCGAATTTGATGCCTTTCATTTCTACAGTCAAGCGAATATAAATTATTGAGTAGCTTTTTTTTCAGTGAAAAAAAAAGAATAAGATTCCATTTGATTTGCCAAGCCTTTTTGACTAGTTCGTGTGCCGATCGGGTTGCATAGCCTTCCATCTTCCTCCCCTCTCCACTCCCTTCTCCATTCTTAGCCGCTCGCTAAGCAAAAAGTCTTTTTTTTCTTTTTATTTCGGATCAAGTTGCTATTTCTCTCGATCCCTAAACACTGTTGGCCACCAGCAATCCATCCCGATATCCCAAGTAAAGCCCGCGACTTTATCATGCCCTGATTCTCTCTCGTGCCCTGGAAATCCTTCGGGAACATCAAATAGCCACATTGAATTCAAGTAGTAACACACGAGGCTGTTTCTAGGACATTTCATTACTCAGATAAATGCACAAATCAAGATTAATGAATTGTTATTTTATTCAAAGAAAAGCATATAAATTAGATTATATCCATAAACATTATATCTATTTAAAATTTTATATAGATATTAGAAATTTTCATATCAATTAATTTTTTCAGTGAAAGATGAAATTTAGAAAAAAATATCGTGATCATGAACATTGTACGTCATATATCATGGCATTTAATTAATTAATTTCAAAAATGTGCAACAAAGTACTACATTGCATTTTTTTTTTGATAATTTATAATATAAATAATAATATAATTTATATTATAATATAAGTAAATATTTTATAATATATATATATATAAATCTCACTCCCCTGGAGTCCTCCCAAAAGCACTGTTGTAACTGTAATTGAAAGTTGCAGCAACCTCAATCCTTCAGCCGCCCCTATCCTGAGTCAGTCCCATTCAATTCTTTTCTTCCTATAAATTATATAATTAACAGAATCATTTATTAAATATTTATTTAATTAATAAAAATGTTTTTGTTTATTTTAAAATGAAAATTTTGAGTTACAGTTATTTTTTTCAAGCAAATTATTATTGGTATATATCAAAGCTATCTTTGAAGTACGGTATTCCTGTTAAAGAACTTTTCAAAATATTTTAATATTTTTTAGAATTTTTAGTTCTAGATACTTCTAGAATGATAAGCTATTCTTAAGAAATAATATTCTTTTATAATTTTGATTAACAACATATAAAAAGATATTTAATTTATTATGAAAAATAAAGAAATTGGTAAATATGGTACTATATTGTACTATTATATAAATTATATACCTATAATATTACGAGGGTAGGTCAATAAATGCGCGACTTTTTGAATTTAATAATTCTTAAATAAAATTGCAACTATGCTCTTGTCAGCAAGCAACTATCAGATGAGTCCTGTCGAAATTTGAACCAGCTGAGTCTTTTAGTTTTAGTTTGACATTCATTAATAGCAGACTACCTCGTGATTTGGAAAGAAAATGGAAAAAAGTGAATCTCTATGAATTGGGATGAGAATTGTTCCATCATCCGCCTTATTCTCCGGATTTAGCCCTGAGTGACTATTTCTTGTTTCCAAACCTGAAGAAAATGGCTTGGCGTAAAGAGATTAGACTCCAACGATGAAATCATCTTACAAACAATACCTATTTTGATGTCCTCGACAAATATTATTTTTTGGATGGGATAAAAAAAATTGGAGAAATGTAGTAAGTATATGTTATAGAGAGCTCAAAGGAGTCTACGTTGAAAAATTTTTTATCTAAAAACCTGTGTTTCATTCAAAAAGTAGTGACCTACTCTCGTATCAATTATTAATCCTAAAAGTAGATTTTTGAACACATACCAGTTCATTATTTTTCAGAGTAGAAAAAATGGCTCTTATTATTTTAGCATTTGTTATCGTTGAATGATATTGAAAAAGAAGGGTTACCACAATCTTCACACCAATAAAAAGCATCAATCGAATCCAATCAAATCTAAAACTGGAAAATTTGGTGAATAATTATTATTTATTATTTATTTCAATTAAAAATATTTCAACTTCATTTAAATGAAAATTCCAACTCTTTTCAAAAAAATATAAATATAATTTAAGATTGAGATTGATGTGTTCTTCAATTTCCCAAGTATCGATTGAAACCTTTCAAATTTATAACGAAATAAAGATTAATTAAAAATCTTTGATGTTTAAAAAAAAAAAAAAATTCATTAAATAAAATTAAGAAAAATACTAGGGGTATTTTTTTTCTTTTAAATTTCCTTTTTATTTCATTTTAAGACAAAAGATGATTAATGAATGCATTTTTTTATTCCAGGGCTTCTATTAAAATCAGTTTTCTTTCTTTTTTTTAATAACCAATTTCATCACACCTTACTATAATTAATTTTAAAATTATGCATCTGTTCCAATAAAGTCTGAGACAATATTTCATCGTTAATTCGCTTCCATCGAATTGCCGCTGGTCTATCCACGATCTGAAATAGAATGACCTGATGAATAGAAAGTAACATAGAAGTACGATACATATTCTATGATAAATTGCCCAAAGCATCCACCTTTAATTTCAATTGAAACATTCATCCAATGAATTGAATTACGATGCAAATAAATTCTTTAAATTCATATTTGAATTTAATTTTCGATTTAACTTTCATTCCTTCTCATCATAGATAAAATTAAATATTAAATATAAAGTAAAGATAACCCAAATCGCCTGTGTCATGATCCCCTATAAATTAGTATTAATTGACTTTAAATGGAAAATTCGAATAATCTCACTAAATAACTTTGGAGTCAATAAATTCTATAACTCTCCGACATTCATTTGAAATGAATGACTGGGTACGAGTACTAACGTATTATCTCGCTCAGTTCCTTCTTTTGAAGGGAAAACTTCTCTACGGCAATGCAAATTGGAAGTTATTTATAACTGTTAAACCTAGTGGAAAATTAGAGAAATATTCCTAAAGGTAAAATATACTCTCTTTCATTTACTATATTAAATGATGGAAAGGTATGTAATCATGATATGTAGTATATCGAGTTGATTTAGTCAATAATGACGAGTTCTATTTTAGAATTGTATGTAAATTAATTTATAGCTAAATATAATTTCTTAAATATAATAGGTTGATGCATAATTATTGCGACTTTTTTCAGCGCCTTTTTTCTTGAAAAAAATTGCTATTTTGTTTATTATTCCTTCATAAAGGGATGGGATGTGCTCCCACATCCTCCATATTCACCGACCGAAGCTCCTAAAGACTACCACGTCAATCGGAAAACTGGCAAACAAATAAAATTTACGATGTTTTTGATGAATTGGTGGCCGATGTTAAAGCGTGGATCGCCTCCAAGAAGTCACTTCTTCGCCCATGGAATCGACCAACTGCAAAGCAAATAGAAAGCAGTTTTTGAAGAAGATGGTGATTACGCTCCAGAATGATTATTTAAACATGTTTTTATTAAATATTTTTTTTTTCTAAATATAACGTATCGAAAAAAGTCGCAATAATTATGCATCAACCCTATAGTATCTTGATATTATTCAACAACTTAATTCTGAAAATTTTGAAAAAAAATAAGTATAATAGAAATATTAGAATAATCGATATTAAAACTAATTAATTAATTCTTAACATTTAAAATAATAAATAATAATTTTAAATATTCACTGTTCAAATTAAATAAAAATTTTAAAAAATAATATAAGTATCATTTCTTTCTGTCAATGAATGATGACAAGGAATAATTTTTAAAGACTATAAAAAACACTCTGGCCGTATTATAAATGGGTTACACTGAATTTCCCCACTTCTTGGATGTAATAATATCAATAATACTTTCATAGCCTTAAAAAATCGAGTGCATCTTTTATGAGACCATCCAAATATTATTGATCTTTGTCTCTGCATTGAGAAGCTCTTACCTCTTTGAAAAGAATTGGTACTTATTAAAAATTCAAAATCTTGTTATTACAAAAGATAACGTTTAAAATAAAAGAAATAATAGAAAAGAATTAAAATAAATATAATTAAAATAGAATCCCTTATTTTTGTTTTAAAATATTCCGAATGTACATATATATACATATATAAGTTTTTATATAAATTATAAGGGGATATTGGCGATACATATTAATTGATTAAGGTTTAAGATGTAATAAACTGTTAAATACACTAATGAAAATATTCAGTTGTTCAATTAATTTATACAATAAGGATATTTATTTATAATACGAATTTTAATTAAAAAACTTTTTGTACACTTAACAGACAGCGCCTAAACGAGGTAAAGGCATTGTGTGATCAGTACATCAGAGCATCTCAGTCTTTATTTTGATCGAAAGTGGGTCTATTTTTTATTTCCTTATTTTAATGAAGTATTCTGAATGGATCTCGTTTTCATTTATCTGAGCTAAAGAGAAATTTCATTCCCAGGCCTGGGACTTGAACTGTAAAGCACATGGTTGAAAGGCAAGAGTGGCATCTTTACAAATTTTATATAATTTTTAATAATCCTAAATCGTAATTATTTGTTATTCATTTTTATTTCATTTTCATTTGATATAATTGTAAATATTTAGGGAGTATTTTTTTAATTACTAATCAATTAAACTAATTCTATTTCAGATGTTTAGACATTTTATAATAAATGATAAGAGTCTCGTATTAATCTATAAATACTTTCTTCAACATATTCCTTAAATTAGAATTATAATGTTTATTTAACTATATTCATTTAAATTAATTCTATGATAATTAATGTAAAATGTCTTTATTATTCTCTCTTATCCTCAAGAAAAAGACTTAGGGGGAATATTCTTTTATTTTATTGGACAGATAATGAATTAACAATTAAAATAATTTCTATTATTTGTTCTTTTCATATATATATATATATGTAGGTATATACTTATATATAAAATATAACAAAATTTCATGTTATTCATATATTTCTTAAATATTTAATTTTGGGAGAATAAGCATAAGGAGGTTTAAATAGATTGTCTTCCATTTTTATTTATTATTTCTTTAAGATGTGAATCATTATTCCAAATCTATGATTTCTTTCAAGTAGAATATTTTATTTGTAACTCGTATATTCATTATTCATCGGTGAGTAAAAAATCGATTTTATAGTTATACATAAATAAGTATATGATTATTAATAATTATTTGTAGTTGGATGGTAGGGGTTAAATAATAGATTAGAACCTTTAAATTAAACCGCAAATATCCTAAATATTTAAATAGGACATAGGATTAATGATGATTTAATCAGATGGATTATTTATTAATTCTAGGGAATATTTTAGAAAACATAAAAAGGATCTATTTTATTAAGAAGAGTAGAATCTTGTTTTTTAAAATTAAACAAATATATTTATTTTAATAATACTTATTAATGATTTTTTTTTCAGTTACTAACAATATAGTTAATAGTCATTGAATAAATAATAATAGTACTTCTGACTTCTTCTCGAAACATTAAAAAAATATTAAATAAATAATAATACTATTGTTGAAACTAATTTAATATTCTCTTTAGACAAAATAGGATTAATTAGTTTAATTAAAATTAGTTAATTTAGTATTAGTGTTATTTTGTATTTCTAGGCTCACTGATATCAGAGAAAAATATTACAACTTTTAATTGATTATTACTAATAAATAAGGTTTTCAATCATAAAGATCTTGGTAATCTTGGTAAATTATATTATAATTTTAATAATAATATAATAATATAATCCTAGAATTATTATATTGAAACTGCCCAATATTAATAAAAATAACAGTTGATTATTATAGACTTGAAATTACCCTAATAAATAAAGAGAAAAAGTTAGGATATATTATTGACATAGGAGTACTACTTTCTGAAAACATGAAAAAGATCGAGAGTACAAAAGTAACTAAATATGTTAACTTCTCCTTAGAAATAAAAAAAATATATGGAAACTATATAGAAAAAGTGAAAAATATATCTCTTTCTAATTTCGATAGAAGGAAGCGTTACAAAAAAAATTTTCATCAAAAACTTGATTCAGTTCGAACTCTCAATTAATATTTTAAAGGGAGGACAGAAAAGACGATAAACTTGTAATAAAATTCTTAAACGCGTAATATCAAATTATCGGATTTTTCAAAATAATAATAATAATATTAATTACACATCTGGAGGACAGAGAGTAGTCTTTCCACACAGTCCAAGCTTCATCCCACAACATCTCATAGGTTGGTGAATATTTCCAGTATTTATACTAAGACAATAATAATATATTTAAAATTAAAATTTCTACCGTATCAACCTAGACTCTATTCATTTTTTTCAGTTAAATTTTTATGCCACTTGAATCATTTCAATATTTTTGTTTTAAATTTATTTATACCTGTTAAGTAATTACAATAATTATGATTTTTACCAAAATAAAATAAATTTAGATTAATTTTTCTTCTTCTTCTTGTACTAGGATTTCTCCTGTTGATTTCCAGATTCTTCCCCGGAGTCTTGCCAACTGTCAATCCATCTTTTTGGAGGTCTGCCAAGAGGTCTCTTTATGGTTGGTTTGGACAGTAGGGCTTGTTTGGCGAGCCTCTCATCGTCCATTCGTATGACATGCTTGTGCCACTCTCGGCATCTTCCTCTTGTCCATTTTAATATGTCGATTATTCCACATTGATTTCGGATACTTTCATTTCGAACTTTGTCTCTTATACTGAGCCCTAAGACTGATCTTATGGTTTTCATTTCGGCTACTTGCAGACGGTTTTTGGTTTTGGTGGTTTCTGCTCTTGTTTCCACGGCGTAGGTTAAGATGGGTCGTATGCAGGTTTTATATATGCGCGTCTTACTCTCCTTGGACATATATTTATTGTTCCAGACTACGTCTCGGAGGTATCCCGATACCTTTGCTGCTTTCGTCACTTGGACCTGTACCTCCGCTGCTCACCTCGATTCCGAGATAATTAAATTTTGAGACTTGTTCTATTCTTGTGTCGTTTATCACTACTTTACATCTGGTAGGTATTTTAGATATTGCCATGGTTTTAGTCAAAATATCTAAGTTACAAAAATTCTATAAACGTTTAATTTCATAAAAAATTATGTAGACCATATGTGCCACTCAGAAGACAAAGCGATTAACTCCACATATAAACAAACTGAGAAAATGAAGCCCAAAGTTCACAGCTTGTCGGAAATTCAGGGTTATTGATTACAGAAAAATGTATATTGCTTTGGAATATTAAGATTATCATGTTCATTATTCACTTCATTATAAAATACAGAATGTTATGTATTATATAGTAATATTCATATATATAAATATATATATATTTACTTTTTAAATTTATTTTGATTTAAACTATTCAAATAAAAAAGAGCTTTTTATAAAATTGTGCAAGAATGCAGAAAGATAATATAAAAATTGATTAAAGAGAATTTGGAGAGAATTGAAATTGGAAGGATGAGAATCTAGGTAGAAAGATTGGCGTTTTAAATTCTTTTAAACAATAGAAATATCGATACTTTCCAAATTTAATAACGTATGAAATATTTTATTTATTATGTTACAATAACACACATTTCAAAAAGAAAAATAAAGAAATAATAATTATAAAAATAATTTCAAGTCAATAATAATAATAAAAATAATAATAGAGTCAACATTTTAAATGTAATCAAGTATATGTCACAAACATAAAAAATACCATAATATGGTCAAAATCACTCTTTACACTCCTTTCAATCACTTTTCAATGCCACTTGATTCTAAAATAAATAATAGAAGTTGCTGATTTTTTTTAATATATAAAAAAAAATTAATTCATCCATATATATATATTTCAAGAGTTTTCGATCAACTTGATAAAAAAAATGTTTTCCATTCATACATATATCGCTAAGTTTCAATTTGGCTCTTAATTTCAACAGAGTATAGAGAATGCAAGTGGAGGGAGAGAATGTGGAAGAGGAGGGGAGGGTGATTATTGACCTTTGGTGGTGTCAGAGCCAATGCCTGTTGTTTCATTGAAACATGATTTCCTGGTAAAAATAAAAAAAAATAAAAAAAAAAAAACAAACACGAAATGAGAAGTATTGTTTGAATTCGAAATATTAAAAGCATTTACGTTTATCAAGAATAACTTCAATATTTGTTTTTAGTATAATTGTGATATAAATATCAAAATAGACAAGTATCAAAGGACAAGATCCATTTGAAATTCATTTCAGATAATGTCATTAACAGAATAACAGTTAAAAAATATTTTAGTTGAATTATATTGAACCATTTAAAGAATTTTATTAAAGTGAATAAATTGTTTGAAATTAGATTTTATCCGAATTTGATTAATTTAAAGATATTTAATAAAAAATTATAATTTTATTTTTCAAAGAAATTTTTTAAATACATAGTTTATTATCCTTTATTATGTCAAAATCACACACACATTTTACGTTAAATTTTTTTTTATTCCATCCTTTCAGTAAATAAGATAAATAGTCATTAATTTTACAATTTCAAACTAGTATAAAATCACTCAATTTGGTTATACACAATGAATATAGTACAATTGATATTTATAATTTT
This sequence comes from Labia minor, assembly GCA_963082975.1. Taxonomy (NCBI): domain Eukaryota; kingdom Metazoa; phylum Arthropoda; class Insecta; order Dermaptera; family Spongiphoridae; genus Labia; species Labia minor. Next base: position 67,451,349 of record OY720345.1, read on the forward strand.
TTTAAAAATTGTAATATTAAGATTTTAATATTTAACGCATCTCTAAAAACGGATCCTGATCCTGATATTCAACTACACTACCAATGTATAGACAGCTCCATCTGTTATCATAATCATGAAAGTTTTGAGGTTATTTTTGAAATATTTAAAATTATTTTTTATTAATTTTAGAGTTTATTTAATTTATTAAGTAGTGTCATTAGTAAAAATTTCAAGTTATTTAGATAATATGAAGTTTGTTAAAATTAGGGTACAAATTTCCATCTACACAGTATGCTAAAAAATTATTTATAAAAATTAAAGTATTCTATAATTTTTTAATACGAATTTATTTAATAATTAAAATTTGTATAGTCTTTACATAAATAATCTTTAATTTGTATCAAATATTTAAACGTTATTTTTTATAGTATAGATACTGGCTTGCTTTAATTCAATTCCAACAGATCTCTGTATATGTTAGATCCTAATGAAAATATTGTTTTTATTTGATTTACCTTAAGTGTATTTCAATAAAATAATCAACTGATTTAATAGTAAATATTTATTATGAAGAGGAATTAACATTATATCCCTTTATTGTGATATGACCTTAAGTGCTATTTCTATTTAGATTCATCTCAATATTATTTTATACTAATGATTTTGGAAGCCAGATACATTTTGTGGTCCCAATTGATTTTCTATTAGATATACATTTGGGGTCCGGAGCCGTTATCAGAGGTTAATTGATGTAATGCAATTAAGCATTTCCGAATCAAATGCAAGGCCGATGAGGCGACATGTTGGGGTAGATGTAATCTAATCCTATAGAAAGGATACAGGCTCTGCACCATTTGGGATTAGAAATACCTAAATCATTATCCGTCCTCTGATAATCTAAATTCTATTTTAAGCAACCCATTATCTAAATAGTAAAATAAAATAAAAATTTTTCACCTATATAAAAAAAAATAAATAAATAAAAAATAAATTATAAATATATATATATAAACATTGATGTAAATTAATTTACTTTAATTTATTTTATTAGTTTCTCTTTCTCTATATTGAATTTTTGAAATCTTAAATTAAAGAAAATCTTTTATTTATTATACGAGAGTAGGTTAATAAGTCCGTAACTTTTTGAATGAAACCCAGGTTTTTGGATAAAAAAAATATTTTATTTTTCAACGTAGATGCTCTCTCTATACACTTCGTCATTTTTTTTTTTCGAGCACAACAAAATAGATTTGTTTGTGAGACGATTTCATCGTTAAAGTCAAATCTCTTTCCGCTGAGCCATTTCTTCAGGTTTGTAAACAAGAAATAGTCATTCAGGGGCTATATCCGGAGAATAGAGCGGATTATCCCAATTCATGGATTTTCATCGAAATTCACTCTTTTACATGATCTTCTCAAATCACGAGGTAATCAATGGATTTCAAACAAAAACTAAAAAACCTAGCTGGTTCATATTTCAACAAGTCAGTTGATAGTAGCCTGCTGACAGGAGCAGTGTTGCCATTTCATTTAAAAGACGGGGAATTCAAAAAGTCATGGATTTATAGACCTGCTCTCGTATTATATATCCTAAATTTAATTATTTTCTAAATTCAAATAATTTAAATTTAATCTATATGCTATATTTAATAGACAAATTTAAAAATATTTAATCCATTTGATTAACTGGATTTGTACATATTTTTAGGAGTTTTTTGTTCGTTTCTATATGTTTATCAATCCACATTGTTTATTTGTCATTAGGAAATTGATTCAATTAATTTATTAATTCAATGAAAAAAGGTAAAAAAAAATAGAAGGAGAAGAGAGAAATTATTGGGCTAAAGTCATGATTTCTCCAGACGATGACGGATTGAAAAATTATCAATGTTATGGATAGGAGGGCTCTCATATTATAAAATTAGAGAAGACGGAGAAGTATCTTAATATTTGTATTTTAAAGAAAAGTAAACATTTTTAAATTGAAATATACCAATAATTATTTATCTCTTTGTATTCCATGTTGTCAGTTTTGCCCTTCTGTTGTAATATGATCAAGCAGTGCTCTCAGCTTTCTCTTGAGTATTCAATGTACAGTTGGCCATATAATCTTGCTTCTAATCAATCCCATCCTTTAGTAGGGCCTATCCAAGAGACATTATAATTGTCATTGCGAAGCACATCCTTACTGGAAATTGGAGGTGATGAATTTAAATGAAAGATCAGATGATATAACGAGGAAGTGAAGAATAAAACCTTTCTCCTCTGTGCGACTAAAAACATTTGACTCAATTGGGTTATTTTTAGATATCTCACCTAAAGTCTCGGTAACTGTAAGTTTTTCAGTGTCATTATCAGTTCCGATCTTCAAAATTAGATTATGCTGAGGACTGCCTGAAGGATACAGAGTATGAAGATACTCTATCAAGAAGTCTTCGAATTCCACAACTGAATCCATAAAATAATGTTTTTTTTGTGAAGCTAATTGTGGAGTGGAAGTCAAGTAATTGTTACAACCTTACAATTACATCACCAGGGACATGTTAACTCCATAAAAATTGAAACACCGCATTTGTACTTTCTTATCATCAACCCTGTGGAAATAAGTTTACAAAAGTTTGTGTTCATCAGTGGGTAAAAGACTGCTATTATACTTGTAAAGGTATAAATATAAAAGTAGGTAAATAATTTATTTAGTACTTGAAATATGCTGTTGATCTCACTCACTTTATGTATAATTAATTTTAATAAAATTAATAATAATATTAATAATGATATCAATAAACAAATTGAGATAATTAAATGAAATATATATATTTTTAAAATTATTTATATATATTCTAGATTTTGTTTTCTAATATGGATTGAGTCAAAGTAATGTTCCAATGTTAAAATAACTTAAGATTATTTATAAGTAAAAGAATATCAAAACTAATTTTCAATAATGATTTCATTGTTGCTAATTTTGAAAATAATAAAAAATTAAATTATATTTTGATATTAATACTTAATAAGGTAATGGCACCAATAGATGACATTTTAAGCGCTCTTGTCGCTATTTTCTTTTATAAAACCGAAACTATACGTCTCACAAAAAAAATCTTTTGGTTATGTTAGCGGCACCACCAGCGCCCCTGGCAGCCGAGCGACGTACTGAGCGCTGGGTGGAGAAATGCACTCTCTTGATTCTGATATCTTTTCTCCTTGCCGGATGCGAAGTCGACCAACACTCGCTCTTGTGTACTGAACCTCCGTCCGAGACACACCTGTCCGCTCCGTAACCTCTGTCTACCGTTTACCGACTCCGTTATCCGATATCTGTTCACTCTCCCGACACTGACCAAGCCTTCCTGTTACCTGTATATTCTCCTGACAACGACCTTCGCTAGCTCAATATCTGATTGCTCTCCTGTACCCGACCATTGCCTGTATAACCAATACGATTTCCGATACATTACTCATACCGCCGCACCGAATCTCTGTTCCATTTATAATTCCGTTCATTCTGTCTGTTTCAATATCCTGTTATCTGTTTTTCTATTTGTATTTATTAATGTATTTGCTATATTTCATTCCAATTATATTCATTTCTTATTATAAAAGATACGTTGTTTATTCTTTGCCCGTGGCCTTCCTAGACACTTTCCGGAACACCCGACCCAAGCGATTAAATCATACCACTGTTAATTTAATTGCTAAAAGCAGTCAGAAGTGGGATATCTATCCACACGTGCCCACAAAAATCCCGAAACCTTTCTTCTGTGTCTCGAGTGGAAAAGTTTTGTGTTTCTACGCCGAATTCGAAAAATCACCGAAATGGCGTCGCATTAAAATGGCCGCCCTGATGACGCAACGCCTGTTCTCAGAGAAGCCTGCCCTGATGACATCACTCCTACGTCATCACCAACCGCCCGCCAGGAGCATGTCACGTTCGACATGAGGGGAGTGCCAGCCAGTACCCCTACCCGCATCAAGCAACCTTCCCCGCTCCTCTGCTATACCCCTCTCCGACACCGCTCCCTACCGAGACCCCTCACCCCTTCCCCACCACTACTCCGAGTTCGAGAATCACACACAGAATTTGACAGCCGTCTTCGCCTCGTTGAAAACCGCCATTGAAGCAAGAAATTCATCTCACTCGTTTGACAACTCACGATGATAGACGCCGCAGACTACTGGACACCGGACTGCGAAATGCCTCTACTCTTCTCCTGTCTCGGATTCTCCAGCTCGCCCAGGCGGGTGAGCCGATCGCGCTCTTGGGTGATCCGCCTCTGACTAGGACACATCTACCCGCTCCGCCCCTGGATACATCTTTTCTGACCACCGCCATTCTGATTACCTGCTCTCATGACACCGACCCTGCTATTCCGATACCCCGATCTCTCATGACACCGACCCTGTTATTCCGATACCCCGATCTCTCATGACACCGACCCTGTTATTCCGATACCCCGATCTCTCTCTGAACTGACCTTGCCTGCTCCGTTTTTACGTTTGCTGTTTCACCAGCCGATCCGACGCTCTGATACTCCGCATACTTGATCATTCATTTTCCGTTTCATCCACGATTCTGCCCGTCTCCCGTATTGCAATATTCCTTCGCCTTCTGATTCCGAGAAGGAATATTCAATAATCATGATCATTCCTTTTCCGTTTCATCCACGATTCTGCCCGTCTGCCGTATTGCAATATTCCTTCGCCTTCTGATTCCGAGAAGGAATATTCAATAAATCATGATCATTCATTCATCTCTCTGACAAGTAATGTGTTGAGTCCAGATATGATTCCGAAGTCTCACCACCCGATCGAGCTGGACGCTACAGATGGAAGCCTGCCGACCTCACCGATCACATCGAGCCATGTCGACGAGGACGTCGACATCGCAGGATGGCCGACTGTTAGCGGCACCACCAGCGCCCCTGGCAGCCGAGCGACGTACTGAGCGCTGGGTGGAGAAATGCACTCTCTTGATTCTGATATCTTTTCTCCTTGCCGGATGCGAAGTCGACCAACACTCGCTCTTGTGTACTGAACCTCCGTCCGAGACACATGCATCCGCTCCGTTAACCTCCGTCTACCGATTACCGACTCCGTTACCCGATATCTGTTCACTCTCTCGACACCGACCCAGTCTTCCTGTTGCCTGTATATTCTCCTGACAACGTCCTTCGCTTGCTCAATATCTGATTGCTCTCCTGTACCCGACCATTGCCTGTATAACCAATACGATTTCCGATACATTATTCATACCGCCGCACCGAATCTCTGTTCCGTTTATCATTCCGTTTATTCTGTCTGTTCTAATATCCTGTTATCCGTTTTTCTATTTGTATTTAATAATGTATTTGCTATATTTCATTCCAATTATATTCATTTCTTATTATAAAAGATACGTTGTTTATTCATTACCCGTGGCCTTCCTAGACACTTTCCCGACCACCCGACCCAAGCGATTAAATCATACCACTGTTAATTTAATTGCTAAAAGTTATTATAAAGCTTATCTTACCTTTTATCACCAGGATAAATATTTTAAACTTTTATATGAGTTTAATAGGAAATATAATTTTTTTTCAAAGTAATCAAATGGAACCTATAGATGACACCAAAAATTTTGGTGGAACCTAATGATGACAATTATGGAACCCAAAGATGACATCTACTTTTTTTCACTTTGCTTGCTCTCTTTATCTTCAACTTATTTATTTACAAAGTAAAACATCTTTCCAACACCTTGTTGCTGCTCTAACTTTAGTTATAATAAAAAAATCAGGTTTCATATCATGATACATTAGATATATTTATTGGGATTGATTTTATTTTTAGCTGATTATTATAATAAAATAAAAAATTGATTTTAAACAAATCTTTTTTTAATTATGCATTTTTAATTATACATTGAGAACAGAGTAATTTAAAAAAAATTTCAAAAATATAGTGTATGAAGTTCTGGAACAGAAAAAATTTTTCTGACAATGAGAAACACAGCGTCACCTTTAGGTTCCTATATCAATTCAGACATGCAACTTGGTGGAATTATATAAAATTATCTCCTCTTTACAGCTATTAATATAATAGACAATTTTTTTAAAAACCTACTTATAGCTGACATTGCTGTCATCTATAGGAAAAACAATTTTTAGGGGCACCTATAGATAAAACCGTTGATAAAAAAGATACTTTTAAAAATTAGGTGTTTAAATTGAAATGATTTATATCTATATTAAGTCTATTTTATAATGTAGTTGCTAAATTCTTGATAAATATGAATATAAAAATATAAAATACTAATTAAGAACATTACTTCCCTTAAGGTTATCTTTAAGATTTGTTGAAAAAATCAATTGTTGATGATTCGGTCTGCTTTTCAAGTTAAAAGAAAAAAAATAGGGCGACTTATTGTATTGTTGTAGGATATCTCAGGTAGTGGAAAAGCATAACTATCATTAAAAAAAAAAAATTTCCGCGTATGTTTTAAAATTTGCTTATTTTTTTAGTTTAAATTCAAAAGTGTCATCTATAGGTGCCATGTCATCTATAGGTGCCATTACCTTACTTAAAGAAATATCTTTTCGATTACTTATAAAAATTTTAATTTATTAATGAATACCAATATATATCATTAAATATCATTAAAACAAAAAAAATGTATGATAATAAAATTAAGAATTTAATTAAAAAAACGTAAGAAATTAAAAGTTTCATCTCTTTGTGATTGTTTACTATAATTTGTATAAAAGAAATAGACTGTTTGAAATATAACATTTCAAAAGATAAATTAATTAAATGTTAAAACTGCTTAATGAAATATCGGTGAGTGTGGTTATGTGGTCGATGGTGTCTGGTGACCGTTTGATTTCACCTCGACACATGAAATATATATATATTTGTGTTAATCCAATTGATAAGTATATATATATTTCTCGTTTCTACAAATAAGTACAAAAATCCAAATAGATGAAGTATTAGAGTCCACCTTCTGTCCCTTAAATCCAGAAGAAATTATGTAGGTAGTATATTATTTTCGATATTCACACTTTCAAATATTTTATTCTCTTCTTTGATCCCTTAGAGAATACAATAATTTTATTTAATCTGAAAAATATAATTGTATGTATATGTAATCATCTATGGTACATTTTAAATGCATGCTTAAATAATAAAGGTTTATTAATATTTTTAAATATAGAAAATACAATTAATTGTAATATTATTAATTTTTCAATTTAAAAAATTACTTGAAATAATAAGAAATCAGTTTTGTTTTCATTTTTATTCTATAATTTAAGTTCATTTCTATAATTTAATTAAATTTCAATCCGATTGTTGATATGATATACAAAAATATCAGTATTTTATATTTTTATAAATATATTTAATATTGGTAATACTTAATTCGAATATTTTTGTACATATTGTTATACCATTTAATGTTAATTAATGAATTTAAATCATTCCATTTGATAATTAATAAAATTTTAGTTATTTTCCTTCGTACTACTATAACCAAAATGTAGGGAAACTTTTATTTTGAAAATCCGCGTTCTTTTCGTAACAATACATCCATTTGTTTTTAAGTTGGTATGACTGTCCTTGAAATCTAACAAGTTTCATATGCTTTGGTTTTTCACACACAGATTAGAAATCATAGCTTCTTTTGTATTTGTAAAAAATATGTCGTCAATTTCTCAAAAAGGAAAAAATAAACAGCAAAGAATTTGAAAGTTATTAATATTAAAAATCATACTGTGTTATATTTATATATTTATATCTGGTCGATATATAAATAAAATTATTTAATATCATGTTTGTTTTAATTAACTCACCAGTTTATTAATATATTATTATTGATTTTTTATTTATTTACAAAATTTCTATTAATATCCTAAAAAATATTGATTCTATATAGAATAGATGATTTTATTGTAAAATGTATGTGTGCCTTATTCATTAATAATCCATTAGATAATTAAACTTCAACCTAAACAACTATTAGGGAAAATCAAATTTCTCATAGCGATCAATTAGTTATAATGTCCTTTGTCAGATTTCATTCACAAATCGATATAAATTATGAACAAATTAGTGGAAGCGACATTTTTTGTAATTAACTAGAAAGCTGAAGTGGTAAAAACTGAAGCGAATCAGATTGATTGGGCCCGGTTAGGAAGAAAGGATGGGGAAATGGAAAGCCAAGGAAAACCCTTCTTTGTGTAGCGATCCTGGATCCAATTAACTTGCAACCCCTATTGTCTTTCTGGGGTGGAGAACATTTAACTCTTTGTGGTTTGATCGGAACTCAATACCAGAGGCCACAGTTCTCTATTTTACAATAAGTTTAAACGTTAGCAACACACGATTGTTTGCATGATTCGATTTAATTAAACTCAACAGATTATTGAAATGATATTGATTTAGTATACTTGGGAATTTAAATTTCTTTTCTGGAATTTCGAATAACTCGAAAAAAAATGAATATGACAAAGGGAAAATATAGATTAAAAAATAAAAAAAAATCACATAAAGCTTTGTTACTTTTCATATAAAATTTTAATTTTAATTTATTCTTTCAAGTTTCTAGAATTTATTATGATTTTTTTTTCAATGATGTTTCTTTATGTATTTGTTGTAGGCGGAGTATTAAAAAAGAAAGCCAATGTCTTCTAAAAAATACAAATTGATATATCATTTTACTTCCCAGGTGCTTTGATTCCGAAATACGTGAAAAAAAGTTGCACTAGATATTTTTCTACAAAGGTGTGTGATATACTATTTTTATGGTTTATTTATATAATATAAAACAGATCTTGAAATTAAAATATTTGAATAATATTATAAAAAAAAAATATCTAAGTAGATTAATAATAAAATATTTTATTATTTTTTTAGTCTTATCACTTCTCTGTTTAATTTAATTACTATATTTAACTTTTTAGGTAATAAAATTTATATTAGAAATTAATTTACAATTTTTCTTAATATTTAAATAAATTCACATAGATTAATAAGCCAGTTGAACCATTACAATGTTTGGATTCTGTTATCCTATGATTAATTAATTTAATTAATAATAAAAAATCAATTAAAATAATTAATATAATAATTTATATTAATTAGGTGTCCTATGATCAGTGGAACAGGTCCTATCAACAACCTTTACCTTGATTTTCTTGATCGGAGCCGCTACTTTTTTATCAAGTAGCCCCACATTGATCGCTGGGTTGACTCTGTCCATTGGACACCAGATATGGAAAATGCGGGACTTGAACCCGAGACTACAAGGATATTGTTAACCACCACCCTACACGCGTGTCTATAAAGAAATCCCAGAATTTGTTTGTTTTTTTTATATAACAGCAAATTTGATAATAACTCCTCACAAGTACAAGGAATTATTTCATTTTATTATTCAAAATGTGTAACTTAACAATAAATAAATAAATAAAATATTTATATTGATAATTTGCCATGGAAAGCTTCCTATTTAGTTACGATGAGACCGTTTGGAGTTTATGGCCTGGAATGTCGATATTCTCTATTTATAATATTAACAAAAATAATTGAAAAATATTAAATTAGAATAATTAAGATATTTAATAAAATAATAAATTTTTTAATAGTTTTTTACTAGAATATAGGTGTATTCTGAATGGTTCGATATTCCTATATTAATAAATTTTTATAACCAAATAATATTATCTATTGTTCATGAGTAGTTGTTTACAATTTTTATTATGACTATAAATTCACTGTTTAACCACGTATCATTTACTTAACAATATAAAATAAGGTTTAAAATATTTCATAAAAAAAATTTAAGTATATAGATATTTCTCTTTTCAAGTTTTTTATTAAGTAATTTCAGAAATTAGAAAGCATTTCATCTTTGAAAGGTTATGATCATAAAAGTAGGTAGATATCTACTATTTTATTAAATATTTTTTATGATATCAAATTACAGGGTGACTGAATAAATTAACCACCAATACAATACTAGAAATCGGAATGATAATGTACACCTCTGGATATAATCCCTTTTGTGTAAACACCTATTGATATTTAAATTAAGTGAGTAAAATGTTATTAACTGTGCAATAAATAAAAGCTTAAATGATCATCAAATAATAATTATTAAGATGTTTCTTTTTATGTCTTTCTAATGTTCTATTTAAAAACAGACAAGATAAGAATGAAGTATCCGCCTACATTTTCTATCATCTGCGTTGCGATTATTTATTTATTACTCAATATTTTATTCATTTATTCATCAAGCCCTTTAAGATATCTTCGATTTTTACTAGATATAAATATATCAAAGAAATTGGGAGATAAACATTTTTTTTTCTTTTGGAAAATGAATTTATATTATAATAAGTTGACCTGTGGCCAGGTCCGAACCGACCGACGGTTTGAAGTAAATTAATTTCCAGCTAGAGAAACAATTTCAAATAATTTTAATATATCTATTAATGTAATAAAAAACAGATATGGATACATAAATAATAAATATAAATATTTTTAATTTTATTTTATTTATAATATATATGCAAGACCAGGCTGTGATGTCATGAATGGCTGGATGACGTCATATAATTTTAAATCAAGAAAAAACTAATAAATATGATTTTCCCGAGGATAAAACTAATACAAAGTGCACGATTCGTGGTTATATATAAAAAAATCTCCTCATGTGAAATTTGGTGTGAAAATAACCCTTCCCTTACCATCGTCGATCGCTAATACTACCACTTCCGGTTTCCGGATTTGCACCAAAAGTTGATCAATTCATCCCACTGATGCATTAAGTAAATATACCAAATTTCATCAAAATCGGTTGAGCCGTTCAGGCTGTACACATCTATACGGACGGACAGACGGACAGACGGACGGACAGACGGACAGACGGACGGACAGACATCATGCTAAAAATACTTTTTTCTGTTAAGAAAATGCATGATTCGTGGAGATATGTAAAAATCTCCACATGTGAAATTTGGTGTGAAAACAATACCTCCCTTACTATCGTCGGTCGGTAAAAATCTAACATTGATTATAAATTTTATTCACAACAGAAATTATCATCCATTTATTCTTTCAGTAATATATATATATATATATATATACTTAGTTTAAGAACGTAGCTAATAGTTACAATAGTGAATTACTTAACTTGTGGATGAAGGTTCAAAACTCACTAGGTTTACAAAAATTTAAAATTAAATTTAATTAATGAAAATGAAATCAAAATAAATAAATGAATCACTCGGCAAATTTGGGGCTTAAATCCTTAGAGAACAGTGGTTTTCAAACTGTAGTACATGGACTACCTGTATAACCTAACGTTGTTATCTACAATACAGTTACTTTTTACAGTATCATTTTGGTGGTACCTGAACTTTTTATAATGGAAGTTTCCACGGTACCAACTTTAAAAATCTGGAGTGTCTCCACTCGACTATCTCGCAAATTTAAATTGGATTAATTATTAACATATATTATATTTAAATTAAATTTAATTAATTAAATTATAAATTAAAATTAATAAATATTATTTATTAAACCAGCGCGTGATTGGCTTTTTGTTGATGACACCACGTCACATGCTTGTCAGTCAACGTGTTAAATAAGCGGGAGTGTCCTCCCCTAGACTTTCCCGCATATAAATAGGTATAAAGAGTTGTGAATGAATATTTAGAATGTGTAAACTTGGTATTGATAAAGAGCCATAATGAAATTTGGTATCTCAATTTTTTTCATATTTTTAATCTATATACAAAATATGAAGCAAATATCTCGAAGCAAACTGGTACTTTACTTGAAAGGTAAACGCAACCAGTGTAGGTAAAGTACCACTTCCGGTTAACCGATTTCGAAGTCCTAGCTTGATTAGTTTTTGAGTAAATTTGCTTACAGACATTACATACATACATACATACATACACACACACAGACATAATTCGAAAAATGTTATTTTCCGACTCAGGGAGGTCTAAAACGTCAAGATCTATCGAAATCTCGAAGTCGAAATTTTTGACGATTCCAATACTTCCCTTATACGAAGTATGCGGGAAAGTAAAAATTAATTCCGGTACTTTTAGCGATTCAATTAACCTTAAATTCTATGTATAGCAGTTTTATACACTTTTTAATCATGTGAAGAACTATCAAACATATATTTTATTTTTACGGTGAGTTTAGAGGAAACAATATGAAAACGTGGTAGGTAATGGTCCTCTTCCAAATGAGCTACATTTCTCAAAATTTGATAGAAAACTACGAATTTTGAATAATGCCCGTGTACCAAATTTCATTATTCTAGCTCAAACCGTTTTTGCGTATTTTGTCTACCCACACACACACACAGAGAGAGACATTTTTCTCAGCCTGGCGAGATAGTAAAAAGTTTGAAGACTGCTGCCTATAGCCAATATATAATAGAAAAATACAGTTTGGTGTATAATTATATTCCATAATTTCAGTAGGAAATTTTTTTAATTTTTTTCAATAGTCTGACTAATTAATTATTCATTATATTTTTTTATGAATGATGTCCAGGTGAGTCAGCTGTATCCTAGCAATTAGGGCTTGAAATAAACATCAGTCTCTTCTTATCAGATGGTGACTGACTTTTAAAATAATTATTATTTATTTTCTATTTTATTTATTCTTATAATTTGATTTATTATCCGCCAGTTAAAAGTAGTGAATAAATAATGTTAATCGGATATTGTATTTCTATATTCAATTCGAAATATAAATATATTTAGACAAAACATTAACATTTTTTTTAATTTTAATTTTAAATATCTGTTAACTATCAATATTTTATTAATCTATAAAAAATAAAAAATTAATTTTTAAAATAATATAAAATCTATACCCGTTAAGAAGAAAATTTTGTAATTATTACTTTATAATTTTGTGGAACCTTTTAAAAATTTTCTCAAATTTTAAATATAATAGAGATATTTGGTAGATATGAATGGCTTGAAATCAATTTTAAAAAATTTATATTACGAATTTTGTCAAAATTACAATATTTTGCTTTTATTATCTCTGATTTTTTATATACAAATTTTATAACTAGATTGTTTTTTAAATAAAGTAAACACTAACATCTGATCTTTTAATATCCTATGAATGGAATGCGCCTGTTGCCTCCTAAACAGGATGGTGGTGTTATGTGATCAATACAGCGGATCCTCTTCACCTTTATCTGGATTTCTTTCAAGTAACTTCCGAATTTTGATCACATAGGGTAAGTGTACCTTGTGTTTTTATTAACCCCAGCTAGAAAAAAATATTTCTCATAAATTTATCTTATAAATTAGATATTAAAATAATTGAATTATTCACTAATAAATAACATTAATTCAAACGAAACGTTAAAATGAATCAATATTTTTGGCAGATTAAACTATCAATATTTTATTAATTTATAAAAAATTAATTTTTAAAATAATATAAAATCTATACCCGTTATCACTATACTATTATTAAAAATATAATTCCAAGAAGATGATGATTAGTTGTTAAATAAAATAAATTGTATCTGTTTAGATTCTTTAATAGAAATAAAATAAAATATCAAATACAAATTGAGAAATAAATTGTCTCCTAAAGATAGAAAAAAAACACCATTTTCACTGACTTAAATGGTTTCTTCGGATCGGGATCCATCGCCTTGTAACGTGACATGTTGCTTTTATCGTCAAGGCGCCCGATTCGCTAATCTAAAGCTTTTGTCTGGCTGACTCTGTGATTATTCACTCACACTAGTTCACAATTACTATACAATAAACACAACGGTGTGACTGTATGTGTCCGCATGCCATGAATGCTTCGTAATTTATGCCTGCAGATTGTCCTAAGTTTATTGACCCATCTCCCTGCATACTTTACTTTTCCGATTAACCCTGAGCTTTAAAGGCAAATATCTATATTTATGTTCCATTATTTAGCTATCAGCAAGCCTCTTATAAATCCGTGTAGAATTACTTACAAAAGCATCCGTTAAAAGAATAATAAGAAATAAATGATTGGGGTTGCTTTTAAAATTCAGTATATTTGTACAGGGTCTATGGAGAGCAGTTTTATTGACTTAACCAAAAGAAGATGTCAAACAACACGAAATCAATCCGAAACCCAATTCTGAGTTTTATGTTGTAGGATGGAATAAATTACAATTAAATTTCTAAACCTCACACTCCATTGAATGTCGTTTTAAAGTATAAACTATAAACTATTTTATGTGTAATATTCATTCCAAGCTCTCAACAGCAAATTCAATTATTGTGTGTAAAGATGATAAGATATTATATATAACAATAAATTTATTTATTTATATATATTTTTATGGATTGATATTTATAAATATATAGGCATCTTAACGAAATCATTTACAAGTAAATAATTTCTTGTTTATGTCAGACAAAAGGACTTTATAATACATTTAACTGTAAATATCGTTTAATCGACGGATACTGTTACAATCGAATTTGTCTTACAAAAAAATCTTTACGGGACATTTACACATTGTGAGAAAAAAGTTTTAATGTCTGTTACAGACTGATTCTATATACCAAAAAAAATTCTTATCTCCTGTTATAAATTTGCTAGTATTTTTATTCGATTACTAATTATTACCAATTACTGAACAAAGCTAAAAACAGAGACTTGCAAATCTTAATATAAAGATAACACAAGAACAGAGAGAAGTTTAATTAAGATTTAAGTTATTATGATTGCAATAATTTATTAACTTTAAAATCTAAAAAAATAATAATAACATATGTGACTAAAATAGGTGAGAAAAGACTAGTGAAATACTTTTTAGTTGTGATAACTGAAGAAAATATAAAGGAGAATCTAACGTAATTTGAATGGAGATGGATCAGGATATGAATAGATGGAGGAATGTAATTAGTGAGAACTTTGAAGTTCAAAGAAATAAATTTTATTATAAATTCTATCCATTTATGTCTGAGTTTCTCCAGAATCCGAAAGTTCTTCGCCGCATAAACCATATTCCTCCAACTATCCCAACCCTGAGCCACCTCCATTTAATTTTTTTTATTTCCTATTACTATATGTAGATGATATTCCTCAAAAATATTAATTCAAAATTTAAAACCTAATTGACTCTTTTTTACCGACCGACGATAGTAAGGGAGGTCTTGTTTTCACACCAAATTTCACATGTGGAGATTTTTACAGATCTGCACGAATCATGCATTTTCTTAACAGAAAAAAGTATTTTTAGCATGATGTCTGTCCGTCCGTCCGTCCGTATAGATGTGTACAGCCTGAACGGCTTAACGGATTTTGATGAAATTTGGTAATGCATCAGTGGGATGAATTGATCAACTTTTGGTGCAAATCCGGAAACCGGAAGTGGTAGTATTAGCGATCGACGATAGGAAGGGAAGGGTTATTTTCACACCAAATTTCACATGAGGAGATTTTTTTATATATCACCACGAATCATGCACTTTGTATTGGTTTTATCCTCGGGAAAATCATATTTATTAGTTTTTTCTTGATTTAAAATTATATGACGTCATCCAGCCATTCATGACGTCACAGCCTGGTCTTACATATATATTATAAATAAAATAAAATTAAAAATATTTATGTTATATGCCTATCTGTTTTTATTATATTAATAGATATATTAAAATTATTTGAAATTGTTTCTGTAGCTGGAAATTAATTTACTTCAAACCGTCGGTCGGTTCGGACCTGGCCACAGGCCACAGGTCAACTTATTTTTTACTAAATTGTTTAAAATAATATTTCATTGGGTTAGTGAAATTATTGGTTATCTAACCATTCATCTTAGTGATTAGTTCTTTGCTTAAATTCTTAAAGCTATCTTTTATGAAAAATGGGTTAATATGTAGAAGAACAATTCGATCATGAAGTGCTAAAGATTATTTATTTTTCTAACATCTTCACCTTGAAAAAAAGAACGCTATTATCATAAATAAATTACTCTTATCCTTAATTTAATTGAATTTGATTTGCCAAATATTTAATATTTAATATACTATTAATTAATATTCAAATTTTTAAAATATTCAGTTCATCTTTATTAATTTTGTCTGGTTTTATTAAAGTAAAGAATAAACAAAAACATTTTTCCCACTCTTAATGGGTTGCAAACTAAAAATAAAATGTTCCTTTAAAAACAAAGGATCTTGTTTGTTTGTTTTTGTTATTTCTCTAAAAGATCTCTTTTATTTTTTGCTTTGTTTTAAGTTGTTTATGCAAATATTTTTTTTTTGAACAAATCCTATATCTATTATATCTCTTTTGAACTATTGAAAGTTTATTTCTTCATGCATCAAAATTTAAAAACAAATTATTCTAAAGTTTGTAAAGATATATATATATTATTTCTATCATTCTTCAACTAGCAAATGTTTAAAAGATATACTAAATAATCATCATTAAAACAATAAGACCTAATTATTAAACATTAACAATTTGTGAATATTAATTAACACCATTCCAATCCTAATATATTCACTCTTGTTTGCCATAAACTATTCATGAAGTTGGTAGAAGCTAGTTGTAGAAAAATCATCTTAATCAAATGGTAAATGTGGGAAGTTAAAACAGATGGTTTAGTTTGATATAATATATTTTGATAATATGTAATTATCAAACAAGGAAAACCTCTATATAGTTGAAATTATCATTGATATAACAAAGATATATCGATACTTTTTAAATTATTATTTCTCATTTAATATTTATTTATTTAATATATGAATAATTATTTTCAAATTAAAAAATAATTGATATTTTATTTCCTTAGAAGCTATCATTTTGACTTTACTAATATTTTCTTTGATTTAATTTAGGATATATAAATAAAATTTAAATTGATTAAACTATTATATAATTTTCTATTGTATCGAAGAGAAACAAATATAATTGAAAACATTTTCCAAGGTATAAACATTTTTTTTATACCTATATATATATATATAGTTTATTCCAAATAAATCCATACCTATACTCAATACTTAATATTTAGAATTAATACTTAATACTTACTTAATAGAATTTAGAATTTCATTCATTGTTTTCCTACATTAAATATAAAAAAAAAATGAATAAATTAAAATAGAAAATTAAAATTATATAATAATAATAAGAATAGTAAAATATATATATAAAAGATTAATAAAAATTAACAAATAATTAATAAAAAAAAAAAATAAAAAAACTATTTATTCAAAATTGAATTTAGATACTAAGAAATGCGAGTATTTCCAGGATTATTTGCAAACTCAACCAGCGTCCTTTTTTTCTCGTTCATTTAGTAATTCTACAATTCAGATCATTGACAAGATTGTGCATCCCAAAATTTTCTTCCTGTAATGTTTCATACTCAGACACAGTTCCATAAAATATTCAACTTCTTCCTTCATATAATGCAGGATTTTATTTGTCCTCTAAACGGGTATATAACCATCAAAGAATCATTTCACCACGAGTCCTGAAAATCTAGCCAATAACTGTATTCTTCAAGTACTAAATAAAATAGTATTCCGATGACTATAAAGATATCTTTCTGATCTTATCCTTGATAATCTTATCAGCATGCATAATTTATCTCATTAAAATTACAAGTAATAGATCATACAAATCTTTAATCCAAAATATTTATATTTATATTTCTTCCAAACCAATATTTCAATGTATCATTTATAAAAGATGTCATCAGGTAGACTATTGTCTATGAATATTTGGGGTCAACTTTTGATTCTAAATTAGTAGTCCGGTAGTTCCATCTTTTAATAATTGAGCAGAACCTTATATATTTTTATCTCCCTTCTCCCATCAAACCCAAACCAAGATGCATATGGAATTCCTATATTGAATAAAGTTTTATTCAAATGATTAAGCTGAATTTTGAGGCTTATTTTCTAAAATCTAGGCCATTATTTAAAATAAAGATCACATCTAGGACCTAGATGATTGATTGTCAAATATTTAATTACTTCAATATTATTACTTCTTTTGACAGTGCATACCTTTCCTAAATTTTTAGAAACTATTTTTTAAGTTTTTTTTTTCTAAGTGTCATTTACCAAAAGATATATATATATATATATTAATATATATATATTATAAGAGATAGAGATAAATAAATTGAGTTTTATCCCACTCAATGCCAGGACAATCTTAGTTGGCCACATTCCATTCTATATAATTCGACAAACCATAATTTATCCTCTCTCATTTAATGTAACAAACATTCTCATTCTATTTGAAGAACAATTCTATGCCAAATAGAATCTCTTTGATTAATTAGATGCTCAAGTTATTAAATTGTAAGGTCATCAACCCGCGTGGTCTTTAATCCAAATATTGTTGTCACTCGGTTTCACTTTCAGTACAAGATAATAAGAGAAGCATGATTAATAAACTAAGAAGATAAGATCATATCTAAGCATTTTCATACTGTCATACTATACACACTATTTCTGAACAAATCATATTTAAACCAATATTTCTTTTCTTATTTTAGATTATAATATATATATATATATATATACTAGTTATACTAGCTGCTCCGAGCGCCTTCGGCGCTCTCCACATCTAGACGGGGGCTCCGCCCCCTGTACCCCCCGAGTGGTACATAGTATTTGGTTAAGAGTATTAAAAGGTTTTCATCAATTTTGTTTCAATCAGTATATTACATAAAACATTCATTTCTTTTTGTGTTCTTATTTAAAATATATTTTAATTTAATCAGTAAATTAATTATATATATTATTATTGTATATGTTATATCTATCTGTGACTCTAAGGAACTCGCAAGTTCTTGGCCGCAGCAACCACATTTCTCCAAGTGTCCCTATCCCGAGCCCTTGTCCCATCTCTCTTACCTCCCTTCCTACACGTCCTTGGTCTTCCAAGCGGACGTTTTCCAATCGGTCTCCACACCGTTTTCCAATCCAATATCTTTTTTCTCTCCCATTCTAGCCACGTCCCCTGCCTATCGCAGCTTTTTCGCTTTTATAACCCTAACTATTTCTGAAGATGCATAGAGGTCATGCAATTAATCGTTATGCAGTCTCCGCCATTCCCCGGTGACCTCATCTTTCTTTGGCCAATAAATGCTGGAAAGAATACTCTGAATCTACTCTCATCTCCCAGGGTCATAGACCTTGCGTCCCACCCATATAATACAAAAGGCAAAATAATTGGTTTATATATTTTAATTTTGATTCCTTTTGATAATAATTTTGATGAGATAAGCCTCTTTACTGCATGATAACAGGCATTTCCCGATTACAACCTCGATTTAAATTCTTCTCAAATATTATTATCCTTCGTGATTACATTCAATTTTTCTACATATTCAAATTCTACATTTTGTATATAGATTTTGTTACTAAATATTTTTTCTTATCACTATTAATTTCAATCTGAATTAGAAGAAAATTATAAATTACCTCCTCTTCCAGCCCATTTACCTATCCAGGTATCTTAATTTCTTAACACTCCGTTTTTTTAAATTTAAAATAGAAAGAGAGAAATAGTTTTAAATTATATTCGAATGGTCTATTATATTCTATATATCAGTATTTTGTTCTGAATTTAATACCAAGTTGATTTTCAAAATTTTCCATTCGTTATGCATATGATTGATTACATGTGTTAAAATTTAAAAAAATTCAAATATTCTAATTTTTTAATTTTATATACAATTTAATATTATTTTTTTTATTAATATCATATCAAAAAAGAGAATTTATTAAAAATTAAAAATAAAAAAAAAGCCTATTAATAAAAAAAATATAAAAAAGACATAAATTTAAAACATCTCGTTTATATCATTTGTCTAAAAAAACATTTTAATTAACCAAGAAATCATTTTTGCATTTAAAATATAGTTGTAATTAATAATTGAAACAAAAACAAAAATAATATAATTTAGTCATTTTAATTGACGTTTTGAAAATATTTTTGTATTCATCAAACATTAAAAATAATATATTCTGTTTTTTTAACCTTTCACTTTCAAATAGAAAAGAAGAAATATTCAAATATATAGAAAGAATAAATAAAAATGAAGTTATATATGATCTAAATATTTTATTAAATAAATTAAAATGAGAACTTTTAGAATAAATTATTTAATTGAATTGATATTTGAATATTAGAATTTAAAATAAAAAGTGAAATATTACAATAAATTTTAAATTCTGAGCAATGTGCAGACAAAAACCTTTTTTTATATATATACTAGCTGCTCCGAGCGCCTTCGGCGCTCTCCACACCTAGACGGGGGCTCCGCCCCCTGTACCCCCCCGAGTGTCCCTATTCTGTGCTATAACCATCTAACTCCTACCCTGTCCCATCTCTCTCACGTTCCTTCCTACATTGTCCACCCTGTTGATGCGGGTGTTCCATTTTCCAGAAATATATTTAAAGGAGAGTGTTTGTATGGATGTAATTTGTTTACTTTTTTGCTGTCATAGAAACAGATATATATATATATATATAATATGATCTATCTATTTGAATGATTTTACGTAGGAATTACGGTAAAGTTTGTTTTTTTTATATATATGTGAAATAAAAGACTCAATTGCGTTTCAATCTGAAAACCAAAAGCTTTTTATTATTATAAATAAGGCAACAAAAATATATAAAGTTTATTATAATATTACCTGAAAACCAAAAGAAACAACATTTAAAGCCTTTTATTATATTTTGTTTATTTAAATATTGATTCTTTAAGATTCTTTTAGGAATATTATATCACAAATTAAACTATTTATATACACAAATGTCAATATAAATATAAAAATTTTAATTCCTCTTTTTCTATCCACTTAGAGCGCCACCATCGGTGCGCGGGGAATATTAAAATAATAGAGTAATATTACATATATATAATTAGAACCACTCTCTCTCCCTCTATTTAAAATTTTAAAAAATGGAGTGTTCTAGCCAAATTAAGAAATTTAAATGCCTTATGCAACATTGATAGGTAAATGAATTGGACTGGAAGAGGAGACATATGATTAGAGAAATTGGTGAAAAATCATCCGAAATGTAATTAAACAAAAAAATTCAAGAATTATGATACGGATACGACTTACATACAATTAACATACAAAATGTAGAATTTGAAAAGGTATAAATATTTAAATACTTAAGATCTCTAATCACGAAGGATAATAATATTCGAGAAGAATTTAAATCGACGTTGTAATTGAGTAACGTCTGTTATTATGCAGTAAAGGGGCTTATCTCATCAAAGAGGATCAAAATTAAAATATATAAAACAATTATTTTTCATGTTGATCGATGACTAGGGTGACCATATTTCGAAAACACCAAACCGGGACAAACCGTATACCTTTTTTTTAGAACTAAATTGAACAAATTTTGAAAAAAAAATTACGAAATGTCCTAAATATTGAAAAAACGGGACAGTAGGGTGTCCCGAAGACATTTTTGGGACAGAGCACCTAAAGACGGGACGTTTGGTCACCCTATCGATGACTCTGGGAGACGAGAGTAGATTTGGAGTATTTGTGAGATTAATATTGTTCGCAGCATCTATAGGCCAAAAGAAGATGAGGTCACGAGGGGATGGCGGAGATGGCATAACGAGAAATAATGTCCAGATATAGTTAAGGTTATAAAATCGAGAAGGCTGGGATGGGAAGGGGACGTGGTTGGAATTGGAGAAACTAGAAATTGGGAGAAACCGATTGGGAAACATCCGGTGGAAGACCAAGGACCAAGGTGGGTGGACAATGAAGGAAAGGACATGGGAGAGATGGAACAGGGTAGGATTTGGTTGTAGCTCAGGATAGGGACGCTTAGAGAAATGTGGATGCTGCGGCTAAGAACTTTCGAAAACTGTAGAGACACAGAATTAGATAAACATATACAAATAGCATATACAATAATAATATATAATACTAATTAATAATAATAATTTACTGATTAAATTAAAATATATTTTACAAGAAAACAAATACATGTCTTATCTACTTATACTGATTGAAACAAAATGGATGAAAACCTTTTACATACAGACTTTCAACCAAATACTATGTATCACTCGGGGGTACAGGGGGCGGAGCCCCCGTCTAGGTGTGAAGAGCGCCGAAGGCGCTCGGAGCAGCTAGTAATTATTAATTTAATAAAATAAAATTTAATTTAATAAAATTAATTTAATAAAATAAAATAATTTAATAAAATGTAGCCCCTCACGCGACCAACAGATGGCGTGTGCCTTAACTTAAACATTTATTACGATAGCAAAACATGTAAATAATGTATATATATATAAGATGGAGATTATTGTATTTAATTGATAAAACAAATAACTATAAAAATCGATTTATAAGATGGAGATTAGGATTTTAAATTAAATAACCAAATCGATGTACCTTAAATACAAGCAAATCGATTTTTATAGTTATTTGTCTTATCAACTAAATACAATATAACAAAATTTAATATTAAAAGATTTATAAATTAGAATGAATTTTCTATTAAAAGAAAAATATATCATATTATAATAACATAAACGAATTTCAGTCAGGCAACTTAAAATATACAAGAAAATTAAATAACTAACTAATTAAATAATTCAAATTATACAAATGTTATTTACATATATAACTTCCTTCCTCATCCGTACATCACAATAAGTGGTGACCCCGACGTGATATACATCACAACTCAGGGCACGGGGGCTTTATAGAAAAACTGTAATATATAAATCAGGGTATAGACCTTCCTTTACATTTGATATATAAGGCCCTCGTGCCCTAAGAGATCGCTTGGCAGCTGTATTTTCTAAAGCATATCTTACAGTTTTTCTATAAGGCCCCCGTGCCCCCGTGCTCTGTTGTGATGTACGGGATTTTGAAGGAAGTGAAAACTCTTATTCCTCTTATATATATATACATTATTTACATGTTTTGCTATCGTAATAAATGTTTAAGTTAAGGCACACGCCATCTGTTGGTCGCGTGAGGCACTACAGTACTCCCTCCCCTATTTACGATATCTAGGGGGAAAACGTACTTTTCTTCCGCATCTGGTGGTTTTTGTGTACTGCGAGTTATCTGTTGTTTGTTCTTCATCGAGGGCTGCGTTGGTATCCGAGGCTGGTTGCAAAATGAAAGCCGATCGATGTTGACTCGTTCTTTGCTGATTGTCTTGATCACAAAATTCTTTTCAGTTCGGGACATAACTTTATACGGTCCATCGTAAACTGGTTGAAGTGAAGTTCAGGCAGCATCGTGGAGAAGAAAAACAAATTCGCAAGTCTTCAAAGCTGGGTGAACGAATATGTTTTTTTTTTGTTGCTTTCCCGAAATGGCACTGGTTGCATATTTTTCATTTGTTCTCGAAGCCTGTGTATGAATGTTGGAATGTCACTGGGTAAATTTTGTTGCTCGAAAAAATCCACAGGAAGCCTGATGGGAGCGCCGTATGTCATTTCTGCTGGTGTAGTGTTGGTTTCAGGGATGACGTAAGACCGGAGCCCATTTTTGGCTATTTCTTCCAAGTTGAGTTTTGAATGAACTTCTATGAATGAGATACGTGAGCATGCGTCGGCGACGACGTTATTCTCGCCATGATTGATGATAATGAGCGAGATTTTAGTGGGGCGAGCAGTGGCGATGAAGGCCCAGAGGCGTTAGGACCCGGCAGCGCGATGATCCGGAGCGGTGATGTCGACGAAGGTCCGGAGGCTGCAGTGGCGATGAACGTCCGGGATCACGGCGTTGATAACGATGGCGGTGGTGATGACGTCCGGGACGCCTCTGTACCTTCATCGCCACTGCAGCCTCCGGACCTTCGTTAACATCACCGCTCCGGATCATCTCTGCCGGGTCATAACACCTCTGAACCTACATCGCCACTGCAGCCTCCGGACCTTCGTCGCCATCACCGGTCCGGATCATCGCGCTGCCGTCACTTCCACCCGCGCCATCAACTCCCACGCGACAACACGTGAAGAGGTAGCCGCCACCGTCCGAGATGTCATCATCGCCACGACCACGTACGCACGATGTCATCGCCTACATCAACGACGTACATCACAACAAGTCGGCGCCATCGGGACTATACCTCCCCCTGGACACACCTTACCAATTAGCGGTTTAATAAAAGAAGTCTGACATGCCCTGAGACCTACTGAATATGCATAAAAAATTTCATAAGAATCGGTCCAGCCGTTTCGGAGGAGTATCATTTCAAAGTTTTGTGACATTTTTATATATAAGATACTAGCTGCCCCGAGCGCCTTCGGCGCTCTCCGCACCTAGACGGGGGCTCCGCCCCCTGTACCCCCCCGAGTAAAAGGTTTTCATCCATTTTGTTTCAATGAGTATATTACATAAAACATTCATTTCTTTTTGTGTTCTTATTTAAAATACATTTTAATTTAATCACTAAATTAATTATATATATTATTATTGTATATGTTATATCTATCTATCTATGTGACTCTAAGGAACTCGAAAGTTCTAGGCCGCAGCAACCACATTTCTCCAAGTGTCCCTATCCTGAGCCCTTGTCCCATCTCTCTTACGTCCCTTCCTACACGTCCTTGGTCTTCCAAGCGGACGTTTTCCAATCCAAAATCTTTTTCCTCTACCATTCTAGCCGCGTCCCGTGCCTAACCCTAACTATTTCTGAAGATGCATAGAGGTCATGCAATTCCTCGATGTGCAGTCTCCGCCATTCCCCGGTGACCTCATCTTTCTTTGGCCAATAAATGCTGGAAAGAATACTCTGGATCTACTCTCATCTCCCAGGGTCATAGACCTTGCGTCCCACCCATATAATACAACAGGCAAAATAATTGGTTTATATATTTTAATTTTGATTCCTTTTGATAATAATTTTGATGAGATAAGCCTCTTTACTGCATGATAACAGGCGTTTCCCGATTACAACTTCGATTTAAATATATATATTCTTCTCAAATATTATTATCCTTCGTGATTACATTCAATTTTTCTACATATTCAAATTCTACATTTTGTATATAGATTTTGTTACTAAATATTTTTTCTTATCACCATTAATTTCAATCTGAATTAGAAGAAAATTATAAATTACCTCCTCTTCCAGCCCATTTACCTATCCAGGCATCTTAATTTCTTAACACTCCGTTTTTTTAAATTTAAAATAAAAGGAGATAAATAGTTTTAAATTATATTCGAATGGTCTATTATATTCTATATATCAGTATTTTTTTCTGAATTTAATACCAACTTGATTTTCAAAATGTTCCATTCGTTATCCATATGATTGATTACATGTGTTAAAATTTAAAAAAATTCAAATATTCTAATTTTTAAATTTAAATACAATTGAATATTATTTTTTATTAATATCATATCAAAAAAGAGAATTTATTAAAAATTAAAAATAAAAAAAGAAGCCTATTAATAAAAAAATATAATAGAATACAATAATTTTGATTTAAAACAAATTTTAATTTAAAAAAAAAATACTCAATATAAAAAAGACATAAATTTAAAACATCTCGTTTATATCATTTGTCTAAAAAACATATTTTAATTAACCAAGAAATCATTTTTGCACTTAAAATATATTTGTAATTAATAATTGAAACAAAAACAAAAATAATAAAATTTTGTCATTTTAATTGAAGTTTTGAAAATATTTTTATATTGATAAAAGTTTAAAAATAATATATTCAGTTTTTTTAAGCTTTCACTTTCAAATAGAAAAGAAGAAATATTCAATTATATAGAAAGAATAAATAATAAGTTGACCTGTGTTGACCAGGTCCGAACCGACCGACTGTTTGAAATAAATTAATTTCCAGCTACAGAAACAATTTCAAATAATTTTAATATATCTATTAATGTAATAAAAAACAGATATGGATACATAAATAATAAATAAAACATTTTTAATTTTATTTTATTTATAATATATATGCAAGACCAGGCTGTGATGTCATGAATGCCTGGATGACGTCATATAATTTTAAATCAAGAAAAAACTAATAAATATGATTTTCCTGAGGATAAAACCAATACAAAGTGTATGATTCGTGGTAATATATAAAAAAATCTCCTTTGGTGTGAAAATAACCCTTTCCTTCCTATCGTCGATCGCTAATACTACCACTTCCGGTTTCCTGAATTGCACCAAAAGTTGATCAATTCATCCCACTGATGCATTAAGTAAATATACCAAATTTCATCAAAATCGGTTGAGCCGTTCAGGCTGTACACATCTATACGGACGGACAGACGGACAGACGGACGGACAGACGGACAGACGGACGGACAGACATCATGCTAAAAATACTTTTTTCTGTTTAGAAAATGCATGATTCGTGGAGATATGTAAAAATCTCCACATGTGAAATTTGGTGTGAAAACAATACCTCCCTTACTATCTTCGGTCGGTAAAAATTAAGTTAAATATGATCTAAATATTTTATTAAATAAATTTAAATGAGAACTTTTAGAATAAATTATTTAATTTAATTGATATTTAAATATTAGAATTTAAAATAAAAAGTGAAATATTATAATAATTTTTAAATTCTGAGCAATATGCAGACAAAAACCTTTTTTTTATATATAGATAGTCGAGCTGGGGATGGCAATATGGGTTTTTCCAAAAAGAGAAAGTTACCTTCCCCCCCCCCCCCCCGAGGCCCTAGTAGGGATTAATTTAATTATTTATTATATTTCAAAGGAATATTTTAATATCATTTTAAATGAATGAATGAAAATTCAAATTTTATATAGTTTTTTATATATGTTTATTTATGCAGAAAAAATTAATTGACATAATTATTAATTTAATAAAATAAAATTTAATATTATAATTTAATAAAATAAAATTATTTTAATAATAAAATTTAATTTAATAAAATAAAATTATTTTAATAATAAAATTTAATTTAATAAAATATTAAAATAATAATAATAAAAATTAATAAATTTTAAAAAAAAATATATAATACTTAAAGAAAAAAATGTGCCTTTGCAAGTTTCGAACTCAGGGTGCAAAGTCATAAGAAGACGCGCTAGCTCGCTCGGCCAGGAACCGCTTTTGTTTAGAAGCTTCTTATAAGGGTATATATAAGATTTCAAATTTTTGCCACCAGCGCCTCTATGAGCTAGTATGGTAACTAAACTATTTTTAATTAATTAGCATTTCCTGGACACACCTTACCAATTAGCGGTTTTCTAAAGGAAGACTGACATGCCCTGAGACCTACTGAATATACATAAAAAATTTCATAAGAATCGGTCAAGCCGTTTCGGAGGAGTATGATTTCAAAGTTTTGTGACACGAGAATTTTATATATAAGATTTATATATATATATATATATATACGAGGTTTGTTCAAAGATGAATTTTGTATTATTTTGAAAAGTATTTATTTATTCATCAATATCCATTTTGTCCCTTTCAAAGTAATTCCCCTCAGAAATAATGCAATTATGACAGCGCTTCTTCCAATCGTCGAAGCACTTTTTCAGTATGGTCATCAGCTCGTTCTTCGATTCCGACTTTATCTCATCAATTGTGGCAAAACGCTTTCCTTTCATTGGTCTCTTACTTTTTGGGAATATGAAAATGTCGCAGGGAGCCAAATCTGGTGAATACGGTGGTTGATGGATGATTATGGTGTTGTTTTTGGCTAAAAAAAATCACGAACAAGCAATGATGTGTGAGCTGGTGCATTATCGTGATGTAGAACCATGATTTGTTTTTCCACAATTCCGATCGTTTGAGCGGTATTGCTTCACGCAAACGTTGCTTAACTTCCTTGTATTATTCTTTATTAACAGTACGACCTTGCAAGAACTGAAGATTCACCACGCCATTGTAATCGAAGAAAACAGTCACATTTGAACTTGGCGTGATCTTTTAAAACGCTTGTACCTGTTATAAACATTTTTTTTGAGACAAAGTAGTCTCGTCGAATGCCACAGTCAACATTTTATGGGCGCTGGAGCACTTTATTCCATTTTTAACGCAAAATTTATTACAGATTCTTTTTTAAGTAAAAAATCGAAGAACACACAAAACATGACTAACTTTATCAGTTTGCAAAAACAAATTACTAATTCAAAATGGCTGATAATGTCGACATATGAGAAACATATCTGTACTAACATAACAAAAAAAATTCGATAATCAAATGTACACAGCCCACGAAAATTCAAAATTCACCTTTTCTTTTGAACACACATTTATTGTTGCACAGGAGATTTAAACTATATTTACCCTATTTTGTTAATAAAATATTAAAGAGTAGTATTGTCAATAATTACAAAACAGTTATGATCTATACAAGTTTAAAATTCTAAATTATATTATTTTTTCAAGTTTGTTTCCAGATAATGAAATTTTAGTATCTATATCTATCTCTATATACTCAGGTGCAATTAGAAATATGATAATGGTTTTTCAAAGTTTAAAAAGTTGAGAAATGTTAACTCAAAAGTTCAATTTAAAATATGGATATTCAAAAGCAGAAGGTTTCATAACGAAAATGACTGTATTTCTAAATGACCAAAGTTTCAACTTTCAAATATTAAGGCCATCAAAAATAACTTTGCGAGAGGTGAAAATAAGATGCTAAATCATAAACTGTATCAAATAATAATTTAACATTTCCCCTTCGTTAAACTTAGCCTCAGTTTAATAATAAATTTATTATTTTATTCCAAAATGGATGATATAGGAATTTCCATTATATAAATACATCAATTATCTATCGAAGCTTCAAGGTATAAAAATGTTCTAGTCAAAAAAACGAATTTCTTTGTATTAAAAAATGTAAAGAAAAATTATTATACTATAATAGAACTAACTTTAGTATTACTATTATGAGATTTAGAATTTTCAAAACTTAAATTATTTATGATAATTAAATCTTATAATTATAATTGATTATTATTAAAAGGTAGTGTATATATCTTAAATAATTTAAATGGACTTTGAATGAATTTATTATTATATATTATTTTTTTTAAGTTATTAAATTTATTTTTCGAAAATTATAGTAAAAGGCAAAATACTCATGCGAGTGTAAAAAAGAACATTTCAATAAATTAGCTGGAGTGTCTCCACTCGACTATCTCGCAATTTGAATTGGATTAAATAACATAATATATTATATTTAAATTAAATTTAATTAATTATAAATTATAAATAATAAATATTAAACCAGCGCATGTTTGGCTTTTTGTTGATGGCACCACGTCACATGTTGGCGCGTGAGATTTGCAGTGTTAAAAAATTAATTCTGGTAATTTCAGCAAATCAATCAAGCTGAAATTCTATATATAGCAGTTTTATACAATTATTAATCATGTGAAAAATTATCAAACATATATCTTTATTTTTACGGTTACTTTAGAGGAAAAAAAATCAAAACGTTGTAAGTAATTACCCTTTTCCGGTTGAGCTACATTTCTCAAAAGTTGATAGAAAACTACGAATTTTGAATAATGCTCATGTACCAAATTTCATCATTGTAGATCAAACCGTTTTTGCGTAATCTTGGTTACATACATACACACACACACACACACACACACACACACACATACACACACACAGACATTTTCTCAACCTTAGTGAAAATGATTCAGGAACCTTCAAAACGTATAAAAACATCAAAATCTCGACATCGAAAATTTTCGTGATCGCAATACTATCTCTTAAGAAAAATGTCTGTAAAATTTACAGAATACACATAATGGAGTGCTGCATTTCATATGATTGACCTCAGTAATGTGGCATAAATAATTTAAAATTAAATTAAATTATATAAGCCTTAAGAATATTTTTTTATTATATCTTCTCGGTGTAGTTTCAAATTGATTGATATATTTGCACATTTCGGTTGTTACACCATCAGAAGTTTTCCTCTTCTCAACTCTAAAAATATATAGACAATATTCTTATTAATTGTTATATATATTTTTCATTTTAAATAAAAAGAATTTTATAAGTAAATACTTTTTCCTTAGAAAATTTCCCACATTTTATATTTAATCATTTTATTTAAAAATATAATAAATGTATGTTTGATTCTCACAATGTATGAAATATATAAAAAAAAAACAATTTTAAAGATAAGTAGTTAAGTATAGCTAACCTTATATAGAGTTGAATCAGACGACGAGGCAAACATTTTTTTTAAATATTTTGAGTCTGTGACCCGCAAGTAATAGGTTCGCCAAAGATTGTTCATGTTCCAACTTTATACAAAAGCCAATATCGAGAGCAGTTTTTATGAAACTCTATTATAATATTATAATAACATTATGCCTTAAAAAAATGGATATTGGCAACTGAAAATCAATTACTTAAATGATAGATCCATCTTGAGTGCATTATTAGAGGTACAGATCTCCTCAAAAAAAAAAAAAAAAATTAATTAAATTTTTTAAATTAACATAAAAGTTTTTTTAATTTATTTTACTTAAATTATATTGATGGAAAAAAATAATTTTTCTAAGGAATATTTTAATATTCATGGTATAATAATATTCAGCGGAAGTTAAGAAAATGACTTTTTTAAATGGTTAATTTTTAAGGACAAAACCGCGAGCTCTTAAATTTTTTTATTACCAATCCAAAGCTATTATTCTGACATTCTATTATATTTTTTTTAAGTAGGAACATATATATATATATATATATATATATTCTCCACAATGGTCCTTATTAAATAAACATTAGTTATTCATTTGCGTTTCAAATATATCAAATCGCAAATATTATTAATACTAATACAAATTAATAATAATAGTAGAACTATCACGCGAATAACATTTTCAAATATCATTTGCTTGATCCCATTCCATCCATCTTCTAGGTAATAATTCTTGAATGGGAAATCCTTCCCATTTCATTCTTTTCCAACTTAATCTGTTAAAGCTTACTTACGGGTTGTCTTCCTCCTGGCCACTTCTCTTTAAAAGCAACTCCCATCTCTGCTTTAAACAGTTTAGTATTTAAGTTTATTCGAGTGTCCTTTGAATTTCGTACCTTTCTTTCCATCAATTAAACATTCATTCAGTTTAAGTACAAATTATTTTCTTTCATACATATTTTATTTAAATGTTTTTTTTATTTTTTTTTTTTGTTTTATTTTTACTTTTTATTTAAACTATATAAAATTACAAATATTTTTTTTTATAATATTCCCTTTGAAAATTAAATATTTAGGTAAATACTATATATTAATTTTGGATATTTTTAGCTAAACATTACTTTAACTGATCCAATTCATTATGTTTTATTATTATTATTATTAATTTTATTGTTATTGATATTATTATTATTGCTATTATTATTATTATACAATTGCCAATTCCAATTTCTAAATTACACAATGGTAATACAACTTATCAGAACTGGATTACCCATTAAACAGTGAAGGCAATTGTCCACGATTTTAAAGAGCCATTTAATTTAATTAAACTTTACAATATATATATATGTTCTTGGCCGTAGCAACCACTTTTCTCCAAATTTTCCTATCCTATCCATCTCCAACCCTCTCCCATTTCTTTACATCCCTTCCTACATTGTCAACCCACCCCGCCCTTGGTCTTCCGAGCGGATTTTTCGTCATTCTTTCCTCTCCCATTCTAGCCACATCCCCTTCCATTATATACCCTAACTATGCATAGTGGTCAGGCAATTCCTCGTTATGCAGTCTCCACCAGTCCCCATAGATCTTGCGAAGAATCCTATTCTCAAATACTCTAAATCTACTCTCTTCTCCCAGCGTCATAGATCATGCCTCATACCCATATAGCACAACAGGAAAAATAATTGTTTTATATGTATATAGTAGCGTCGTCGCTCTTCGCACCTACAGGGAGCTCTACCCTCTTTATTAATAATGACAACTCGTTCTTTTATTTTATGAAAATTTATGTATAGATATCCTCAGAAAAATTAACATGGTTTAATAAACCAATTTTTAATTTATATCATCATAGGACATCTTAGTTAAAAAAAATATTTAATAAAAATAAACAAAATGGGCTACCTTATAAATTTGTACTTCTATTTTTAATGATATGTACAACGAATACAAAGTAATAAAATATGTAAAGAAATAAATAATTCTATAAAATCACATATTGTATAGAATTTCTTGAAATTTACATACTTATTTTACTTTTTTGCCGATATAATCATGGCCTTCTTTCTTTAGCCAATCGTCGTTTTCTCACATTTGGATCTTCGTTTTCACTCAAATTTACAAATTGCATTATTTTTCAAAATATAAATTTCAATATAAAAAATATTACTAGAATTATTAATTTTATATTGAGTGTCAACTTCTTAACTGAGACCCAGAGGCGCCACATGAAGCGGTTGTTATACATATATAGAAGGATCTAGACTGATATATATATATATATTATGAACATAGAATTCCAAAATGTTCTAAAATATTCACTGTAAAAAAAATTGAGAAAACCAAATAATTTATTATAATTATGAATTTTTTTTTATTGAATTAAAAATATTTAATAATTATCTTTTATTTATAATTTATATTAAATAATAAGATGATTTCTTATTTTTTTTATTTTTGTAGAATAAAATTAAGGTACTATTTTGCATTAACATAAATTGAGAGAGATTCATTAAATGAGTAGGAAGTGAGAATAAATCCATTTTGTTTAATCTGTAACACTGCTGTTAAACAAATAAATTTAAATTATTTCTTGGTAGCTTTAGAATATGAATTATGGAATATTCAGGTTGTATTGAAACAATAATATAATTTTATTTAGATAAAAATGCTGAAAAAATTTCAAAATATGTGAAATAATGAAAAAAGTGGGCAAAACTTTTAAAGAAATAAAAACAAAAAAAAGATCTGCAAAATATGAACACAATTGGATACGCGGTGCAAAGGCGATAGTTTACATTCACATAATATATATATATAAGAATTTATTTTTGGGTTTTTTCACGTTTGATTGTAAGATTTGAGTCTCGGCGCGAGAAAAATTCTGAGTCTTACAATTAGTCTATTTGACCAAGAGTCTATGTTGGGATTTTGGGTTGAAGGGGTGGGTGAGATTTTGGACTTAATGTGTTCTTGATGTAAAACTGGCCTCGGGCTGTCGACAAGACCCAGAATCTGCAAAAATCATGCTAAATAGCAGTGTCCCCGCCAATATGAGCGCCGAAACGCCAAGACTCAAATCTCACAATCAAACTTGAAAATAATCTGGAAATAATTTCTCATAATAATCAAAACTTCCAAAGGAATTTAAAAGAACGAATATATATAACTATATATATAGAGACTGTAAAGAAAATAGATAATTGATGAATCCATCTTCATTTAAAAAAAAAATCTAGAAATTTTTAAATTAATTGTAATGTTATGAGAATAAAATGATAAAAATTTCATCTTTCTATTAGCTGCCATTAAAGTTATAGATCACGATATTTTCTAAACTTTATTAATCCTTTCGACTTGATTGAAAATAACAAATGAACTGGAATGCCCCAATTTTTAAATGTATAGTTGTCCTACTTTAATACAATTTGCACGATAATTACTTCTCATAAGGAAAAATGGCTTGCATTACCAATCATCTCTCTCTCTTCCCATTAACATTCAAATTAACAAGACTTTGCTATTTTTAATTCATATTTGAAGTATTAAAAAAAAGTGAAATTTATAGTTTTTTATCATATTCTTCTTCGTTGTCGATAACTTCCTAGCGGAAGTGTCGTGGCCCTAATAACTCCAAGGAGTCATAGGGTGTTCATGGGAAAATTTGACCGAAGTGGTTTTCCCTTGCCTTCTTCGGTGAGGCAGCAGATGTTAAATTGAATTAGATTTTTATATTTATTATTTATTAATTTATTATTTATTAAATTAAATAAATATATAATCTTGAGTTCTATGCTGGGATTCGAACTCAGGCTTCCTGTGTAGAAATCTAGTACTCTACCCATTCAGCCATGCTGCCCCTATTATCATATATTTATATATAAATCAATCGTTTATTAATATTTGAATTAATTAAAAATTATTAAATAAATCAATTAATCTTGGAAGAATAATTATAATTTTATAATTTTATAATTTTATTATATTTATTTTAATTTTAATTTAATTATATTTTATTTTATTTATTTATTTGTTAAACTTTGAATATATTATTGCAATCAACGTATTTAAATACAATATGAATTAATAAAAACTAATTAACTATTATTAATTAATTTTTTTTTTCAAATTTTCATTTAAATAAATATTTATAATAATAATAAATGAGATGAAATTACCATTTATAGAAAAACCATATAAAGAAACTTGTTTAACAAGCGAATAATTAATTAGAGGTGTTTATGTATAAATCATAACGCCATATGTATATATCTACATATTTAGTTATGTTAATTAAAAATAAGATATTTTTTTTTAAATACTCTTTCATGAATGACTATAATCATAAATATATGAATATTTATATAAATAGAAAAACTTATGAATGAAATAAAAATTTTTCATTCAATGACTTAAATTGTATTTTTATGCTATTTGTATTTTTATTCTTTAAGACAAGGCTAGTTATCATATGAGAAAATAATTAATTACTAGAAAATAAAATTAAAAGATTATAGTTCATCTATTTTGTAAAAGTGACGATTATTTAATTCCTGAAAATTATTTTCTGTTAGATCATTTGACAATATTTCTAATACTCATAAATTTATTTTATTTTATTTTTAATTTCATTTATAAAAACACTTTTCTGTAAATGTTAAATATTTTATTTTCCATATTGTTAAGGTACGAATCTAAAATTTAACTCAAATGTATCGATTTATTTATTTATTTTTTCATATTATTACTACTGTTGGTATTAAGAGTAATTTTTTTTCAATTCATGTAATTCATCCGAAGGCCATAGTCTAACAAAAAGTAATGAATCAGAATATAATTTAATATTTAGCTGGCTGTGCCTCCGTCTAGGTGGCTCTAAGCTATTTCATTGAAATATTTTTGGTGGGATAAAAAATTGATTGAAGTCAATTTATGATGGAGGATGAATGAGACCACAAATGTATAGTTATAACAAATTAACTTATTTTTTAATTTACATTTTTTATATAATTATAATTTAGTAATTCTATAGATTTGATTTTTTTTGTTGTAGTTTCAATATTTTAACTCTATATCACAAAAAATCATGTTTTTTCAATTCATTCAAGACTGTTAATATTACATATTTTTTTTATTATTTCTGATTTAAATTGAATTCAAATTTTAAGTATATAATCAAATGAAAAAGTTAATAAAAACGGATCTAATAACGTCCTCATTATTTGTTATTTCAAAAATATATTTCTCAAAATATAACATATATATATATATATAATACTATATATAATACTAAAGCAGAGTGGCCAATTGTGATCCTGTAAGCGATTCTCGATAAATTAAAATAATTTTGTTATTCAATTTTCAATCAATTTTAAACCAAATTTTCTTTAAATTACTAATTACTTATTTATTAATTTAAATTTTCAAGTAATTATTTATTGACATATTATTATTTTGTAATAAATGACAGGCCAATAAAATTGTTATTACACATTTTTATTATTATTTTTAAATATTTAAAGAAAATTAAATATAATCCAAAATTAAAAATGTCAAAAATTAATTCAAAAAAATAAATTAAATATATAAATTAAAAAAACAAATAAACAAACATTAAAATTAACTTTAACACAATCAATATACCAGATGTCTCTACATATTGCACATTCACAACATTCTTCTTTTAATTATACTCTTGCTACCAAAAATGTTGGCGATCCACGTAGGGATACCTGAATGAAAATAATTATCTATTCTAAGAATGTATTAACTTGACGAAAAATTTTAAAAATTAATCCAATCAAAAGTTAAACAATAAAACAATGTTTTTAAAAACACTAATATACAAATTTAGTACCTGATTTAATTAAAAAAACAAGAAAATTTTATTTAACAAGATTTAAACATATAAAATTTTTGTTTATGAGTCATTAATTTTCTTAAGTCTAGTTTACACAAGTGTAGTACTAACATAAGTATTATTTACTTTCCAATTAACTAAGAATATTATCTGGTTAGTAGTAGTTCACACATTTTTGGTTAGTACTATTATTATATAGATCTATTATAGTTCAACTTTCACTTATCACTCTACTTTTTATACATGTTTGAGATTTTCCCCAGAGATTAATTATCTATTTCGTTTTTATTATATATTTATCTATCTTTTACTACTGATAACTATTTAAAATCTAAAATAAATGAAATTAAAGTCAATTTAAAAGAGGTCTTTTATAGAAAACTCGCCATTTAAGCTAACCAGACAATTTTAAAATGAAAAAAATATTTCTGATTTTAATAATAATATTTACCATTTGACTAATACTAATAAATAATTTATATTCTTGTTATATTGTTGTTTAATAATACTATAATGTTTTTTATATATAAAAATTTTTAAATTAATTAATTTCGAAATAAAATTAAAAATATTTTAGAATCAAATTACGAAATATATTATATTATCTCTCACTAAAAAAATCTAAAATGTATTTTATTTGTCTTGCAAACATTGTAAGATAAATTATATTTCTGTTTCTCTATCTTGAAAACATTATTATACATATTATTTATGATGTCTTAAAAACAATTTCTTCCTTTAATTTATATTTATTTAATATCTTATTCAAAATATATTATTGAATAAATATGATCTAATAATATCAAATACAAATGGAAAAGCATAAATAAATAATATTTTAATTCCTGTTCCTTTAAAATATTTGAAATTTTTTCATTTATTTTTTTAATTATTAGTTAATAATTATTTTATTAATTAGTTATTATAATTTTAATTATTTTTTTCTCTATAATATTTTAAATTTTTTAATCTCTTTTGTCGTTAATTTTTTGTTAATTCTTATAGATTTTTATTAGTTAATTTTATTATTTATTATTATTGAGAACCCCAAGTTCATTCTTTAAATCAGATTAATGAAATGATGTAACATTGAATAATTGTAAAAAATAATTAAAGAATTATATATAAATATTTTTTAAAGGGTCGAGCGATAGCTCGGTGTTCGAGGTACTTCTATATAAAGTATTAAAAATGATGATAAATAGATCTTGTTACTACAAAGATATTTTTTTACAAATGAATTTTTTGGTAATTTTAAGAAGATTTTTGCCCACTCCCCCAAGTAAAATTTGAAATACCACTGTTTATAATTTATTTTATTTTAAATTATGTAGGTGTATATGCTTTTTTTATTTATAATGGTATTTCAACAGAATCGGATATTTTCAGGTGCTAATCCCTTTCAAAATGTTGAAAATAAATTTTCGTTTAATTAATCAGACATAATCTACATGAGATATTGATGTTTTTTCATACATGTTAATTATATATACTAAAGTATATTTGTTATTTTTCAATAAATAAATTTAATCCTTTTTTAAGTGGGATTATGATTGTTTGTGATTAAGTTGGACAGTGGTCTTCGATTTTAATTAACTTTCAAACGAATTTATTAATGTCATTTTGATCCCACTTCTCCTCCCCCCACTCCAACCTCCATTTTCGGCAATATAAATAGAGGCATGTGTTGTTTTTTTTTTGTTGTTGTTAAATCTGCGGCTTAGAAGGGGCTATGTGTTGTAGGCTTGTCGAGGGGTGTTAGCTGTTTATTTATGCGCTTGGAAGGGGTACAGGTGGTACCGTGGATCCCACGGGATAACATCAGACTGGACCTGGCCTTGTTATGACTGGATGTTGAAACTCGTAGCTCCGGCATGGCCCACCCACCGAGTGAACAAGTCTTTGATTTCAACGAAAAAACCTCCTGAAGCTGTTGGGATAGAAAAACATTCAACAATTGGCAAGAGTTTGGATAAGAACCACATTTACGATCCATATATAATTGGACAAACATCAATTAGATCCCAGTTAATAAATACGGATTGGCAGAGGCTTTTTTTGAATTGCTTAATAAGAGATAAATGAATGGGTAAATGGACTGACTTGGCAGATAATAACGATTTACACTCTAATGAATTATTTTAGAGATCAAGAGGTCTAAAAATTCACCACTCAATAAAAATAAAAAAAAAATGTTTCACAAAAGATTACATATCGTTTGTATGTACTCAAAAATAAACTTTTCTTTGCTTACCTGATCAATTAAATCAATTAAATTAAAAATGGATTCCATTGGAGTCACCTTTATTATTATTTAGATCATTTGATTAGAATTTCTAACTTTAATTATATTCAAGACAAGTTAAAAAAAAAACAAACGAATGATAAATTTATACTTTATTTCAATTTATAAATTTTAAAAAGACAATGTCGAACTTTGACAAGAGTAATTAAAAATTCCTTTTTTTCACTTAAAAAAAGTTAAATGAAAATGTTTAGTAGTAAAATTAAAAGTATTATTAATTATACAACACAAGAAGTTAGTTGTCTATAGTGAATATGATCCAATGATTAAATGAATCATAAGAATTGATCTAGTATTTTTAATTCTATTTTTGAATTAGACTTTAAAGATAGTACTAACTTGAAGGATGAACCATATATGATTAATTTATTTAAAATTTAATTAGTTTTTATAATTTATTTTTCAAAAATAATAAGTAATATATTAAGTTGACCTCTATGCATCTCCACGCATAGTTAGGGTAATAAACTCGAGAAGAGTGTGTTGCTAGAATGGGAGAGGAAAGAATGGCGAAAAATATATTGGTGGGGTGACCGATTGGGAAACGTCTTCTTGAAAGATCATGGACAGGGGAGGGGTGAATAATGTAGGAAGGAATATAAGAGTGATCGGGGTGGGAAGGAGTTGGATGGTTGTGGCTCAGGATAGGGACATTTGGAGGAATTTGTTTGCTGTGGCCAAGAACTTTCGAGTTCCGTAGAACCACAGAGGTAGATAGATAGATAGATAGATAGATATAATATATTTCGTAAATTGAAATAGCAAACATTTACATTAAATAAATAAAAAAATAAAAGGAAAAAAAAAATATTTCGAGCTAGATAAAAATTTTTTTTTTTAATTATTCTCCTTCAAGAAAGCAATTTTTTTAATGAATGAACAATTATTTTTATGATTTTTAGAAGTTTCTCACTCATTGGATTGTAAGAATATATAAATAGATTTTTCATATACTAGTATTGTGAATATCTTGTAGTTATAAATGTTTTCTATGTTTATTTGAAAAGAAATATCTAAGAAAAAAAAAAAGTCCAAAGGGACAGATGATTCATTGACAATTAAAAGAAACAGACGAATTGAACAGTTCATGCCAAATAGAAAACGGGATTGAAAGAGATAGCAGTCGGATTATTGGAATCTGGCATTTGAGAAGAAATAGGGCGCCATTAAGTTAATCAAATCCAGAGAAAAGTCTGGCAAAAGGGATTGGGAGTAGAAACAGATGGAAAAGTTGAAACTGTGGGGAAACGGTTTCTGGTATTTGCTTCTTGAACGATTCTAGGTACATTTCATTCAATTCTGTATGTTAAATTAAGTAAAGTAATTTAGTAAAATGTTTAAAATCACAAAAATATACATTAATATTAAACTATTGTTCTTGCAATTGAAACAATATGATTTTTTTTTGTTTGTTTTTGAATAAAAAGAGATTATATATTAGATATCAGATGATGACGTGGTGCAGAGTTAGGTGATTGCTATATTAAATAAATATTTTTATATATCTTATCTTTTAATTAATTTAAAAAAAATTAAATAATTAAAAAAAAAAGTCTTTGTGATACAAAAAATAAATATAAATTAAGTCAGGTACATAGAAAGGGATCTTGTCGCAGATGATTTCGATTTTATAAAATGTCGGTCTAGTAATCTGAATTGGATTAATTAACATATATTATATTTAAATTCAATTATAAATTAAAATTAATTAATAATATTTATTAACCCAGCGCGTGTTTGGCTCTTTATTGATGGAACCACGTCCCGTGCTGGCGTGTGTTTTGGAGTCAAGGTATTAAAAAATAAATTCCGGTACTCTCAGCAATTCAATCAAGCTGAAATTCTATATATAGCAGTTTTATACAATTATTAATCATGTGAAAAATTATCAAACATATATCTTTATTTTTACGGTCACTTTAGAGTAAAAAAAATCAAAACGTTGTAGGTAATGACTCTCTTCCGGTTGAGCTACATTTCTTTAAAGTTAGAAGTTTCTCAAAAGATAGAAAACTACGAATTTTGAATAATGCACGCATACCAATTTTCATTATTCTAGCTCCAACCGTTTTTGCGTAATCTTGTCTACATACACATAGACACACATACATTTTTCTCAATCTTAGTGAAAATGGCTCAGGGACCTTCAAAACGTATAAAAACATCAAAATCTCGACATCGAAAATTTTCGTGATCGCAATACTATCTCGCATTGATTAATGTGATATCGTGTCTTGATGACCCTTACCGCAATTTGCCATCACGACTAATCGAGTTCTGTGCACCCGAGGCTGTGAAATAGATCATAAATTATTGTCTGTAAGTTCCAGACTACCTTTGATTCATCTTCCTATTATTAACACCTTGTATCTCTTCCTCCATCTTACTGTTCAATAAATTTTATTTATTTTCAAATAATGTTTGAACAATATTAATTTATAATATAATTTACAGTGCAATTTTCGAAAAATGTTAAAAATATTAATAAGTTTTGAAAATGTCTATTTGTTCAGTCGTGAAGTCTCACGCCATCTAGTGGTTCTTGCACGATTCACCGTTCCCCCTCTTGGCCTGATTCCGGCCGGCCGTCGACAGAGCTAATACTTGACTCCCACCTCTCTTCGCAACCACATCGCCTCCTTGAATACCTTGTTTAAAGGAATCCCTCAACCGCCATCTTCGTTTATCCCTTTTACTACAATTATTTATCCCCTTTTTATCACTCACCACATTACACCACCCCCTCGTCTCTCAGCCAACCCTTGTTGCTGAGAACTCCACCGCTTCCAATTACGTTTTCCAAGTCTCTCATTATACACATCCACACAACCGCTATCTCTCTCTCTCTCTCTCGCCCTTATATACCACCCGATTCGCACCCTATCACCTTCCCCTTTGTGTCCTTTCTCTCGTAATTTGTACATAACTCAACTCGCTGTATATATAAAAACCAGGATTGTTCAAATAAACAATTCTCATCACAGATCGCCTTTTTATTTTAATTTTGCTTTTCAGCCGGCCTCCGGCCCTTTACATGGTCCTTCGAGCCGGATACCAGTTGGAAATACAACTTCTATCGCTAGGTAGCTATTTCAAATATATTATTATTTCTATCAAATAATAAAATGTTTAATTCTTTTTATGTATAAAATAAATACAATTCTATTTATATATAATAAGCATATTATATATTTATCTTCTTAATACTTATATTTAAAATTTATAAGCTTTCATTTCAAATATTTTCTTATATTATATTTAATTTCATAATCTTTAAATTCAATTCTCTTATATATCCCATTGTTACATTGTTTAATTTTTATATTATATAAAAATTTCTTATTCGTTAAATACAATTCTATTATATACCATACGCATATAGTTACCTTGTTAATTCCTTATATTTGAATTGTATAGTCTTTCATCCCGAATATTTTCTATATATATATCTAATTTCACATACGCCATGGCTCAACCCACAACTAAAATTGCCAAGCAAGAGCGTGAAGGCAACATTTGTGAAATGGAGTTGGAGAAATTGTTGTCTTCGGTCACTTACCTGTCGTCTAAGGAGCAGGAGATCACTCCAGCTAACGCACATTCCTTCCAATCCATTCTCACCCGGCTTTGTAATATGTTGGATCAATTAGATCAATTGACAAAGCGGTGTATAGCTCATAACGCCTCGGTGGAACCCGAGAATCGAGTTAAATTCTCCAATATTCAAATCCAAATCCTACAAAAGGTGTCGGATTTTGAACTCACATATAATCAGAACTCTGGAGTTCATAATGTTATCCCTCCAGTTCCTCATTCTGATCCTTCTCCTCGACTGGCTGAGCTAATGCTTCCAACCTTTTCAGGCGGTTTTCGTGATTGGCCGCATTTTAAACATATAGTTTCCGAAGTGCTTCTCAATCACTCCACCGCCTCGGAAGCTCAACGATATAATTGCCTTTTTTCGTCAGTGCGAGGGGAGGCGCGTCAACTTATCACCTCTTTGGGTATGGTCGCTGACTGCTTCTCCCGGGCATGGAAGGTGCTTAGCCTCCGATATGATCAACCCAAATTGATTAGCTATTCATTCATGGACGCTTTATTGAACATCTCCCCACCTTCATCGCAGAGTCCTGCTCAATTACGTCCGTTTATTAATTCTTATTATGAGAATATGGAAGCCCTTCGAGCTCAACCTACCTTACAGACTGTCGTCGATTCATGGGGCATTCTCATTGGCCGAATCTTAATGCGACAACTCCCCGGTGAACTCCGAAGGAGGTTCGAAGAGTTTTACGGCTCAGAGGCTTTACCCACAGTCAATGACATATTGTCATTTCTAGAACGCATCTGCCGAGCATCAGAGGAAGCTTCAGTCACAAAGGTTCCTATTGTTCCATCTCGATCGAACTCGTGCAACAAAACTCAGGTATCCAAAACCTCTCCACCTTCCATCCCTTCCAATTACTCATCAGTGATGCAAACGAGGCATTCGTTGAGGTCCAGTAATGCCACTAACTATGGATTACCCTGTGTGTTTTGTCAAGGTCGTCATCATCTCCGACAATGTCGTGAGTTTCGGAGCTTGACTCCAGGTCAACGCGCACAACTTTGTGGAGAATTTCAGCGATGCTTTAATTGTTTAGGTTCACATCATATCGATCATTGCCCGTCCCATGACAGATGTCATATTTGTCACGCACATCATCATACTCTCCTTCACACTCCATCACCTCAATCCTTACCTACAAATCCTGCGACTCCCCCCTCACAACCCTCTATTCTTCCGATGTCACCTCCTCCTTCCCCGCCGTATATATCTGAGCCGTTCGCTGATCCCTCCACTACGTTATCTACCCCTTCCCAATACAATATAACTAATAGTCCACCTCCTCATCTTTCACAACATATTGTCCAACAGCATCACCAAACTTCACAAATGATTAATCAACAAAATCCTTCCCAATTGAGCAGTCAACAACAAACACATAGTTCACAAACTCATCAGCAAGTTTCACAAACTTCTCCTCAACAACATCTTACTCAACATCAACAGCCATCTCCACATTTAGGCCAACAAGGCCCTTCTTCGCATATTGGTCAACATCAGCCCTCTCAATACCTGGTTCATCAAGGAGGAGGTGCGCCCCCGTTGCAGTGAACGTTGGATCCTATCATCAACGTTACTTCGGGACCGGATGGCGTACCAGAAGTCTTCTTCGCTCAAGATCAAGGCACACTCA
Source organism: Labia minor (assembly GCA_963082975.1). Lineage (NCBI taxonomy): Eukaryota > Metazoa > Arthropoda > Insecta > Dermaptera > Spongiphoridae > Labia > Labia minor. Next base: position 67,494,920 of record OY720345.1, read on the forward strand.
CCCGCGCAGTGTTAACCCCTGAAGAACAATGCCCTCTTCCTCAGCAATAATAATAGTTGAAAGAAAACTCATCTTTCAACGGCCGGGGAGGATGTTCAGTCGTGAAGTCTCACGCCATCTAGTGGTTCTTGCACGATTCACCGTTCCCCCTCTTGGCCTGATTCCGGCCGGCCGTCGACAGAGCTAATACTTGACTCCCACCTCTCTTCGCAACCACATCGCCTCCTTGAATACCTTGTTTAAAGGAATCCCTCAACCGCCATCTTCGTTTATCCCTTTTACTACAATTATTTATCCCCTTTTTATCACTCACCACATTACACCACCCCCTCGTCTCTCAGCCAACCCTTGTTGCTGAGAACTCCACCGCTTCCAATTACGTTTTCCAAGTCTCTCATTATACACATCCACACAACCGCTATCTCTCTCTCTCTCTCTCGCCCTTATATACCACCCGATTCGCACCCTATCACCTTCCCCTTTGTGTCCTTTCTCTCGTAATTTGTACATAACTCAACTCGCTGTATATATAAAAACCAGGATTGTTCAAATAAACAATTCTCATCACAGATCGCCTTTTTATTTTAATTTTGCTTTTCAGCCGGCCTCCGGCCCTTTACACTATTTATATCAAATTATTTTTTTTAGAAATTTATTATTAAATGGGTATTGTTCAAGTGAGAAAAAATGACAAAACAAAAATTAATTTTTGATCAAATGAAACAACTTCTCTTCAGTTGATAAATGAAACTGTTTGAGAAATTAAATAAATATTTTCCCCTTTGGCTGAGAAACGATCAAATGGAGAGAGGGAAGTTCAATCCAATACTCAATCAAAAAGTATGTTTTATGAATTGGTCTACGATCTCAGGCTGTTCTTATCTCACTGGTGGCCCATCCCAGCCGAGAGACCCTTCGAGAACAATTAGCGCGTGATTCTGCGATAAGAAACCGCCCTTGTTCACTCATCGCTTCCCTCTCGATCCTCTCTTTATGGCAGAGCACAAATAGATCGAGGCATTGCAATCTGAGATTGATCATCGTTTGGTCGGAACAAAGGGTCTGTACGTTCGGCCCTTAACGAACCGCGGACCCGGACACAAGGCTACTACAGTCATCGGGGCGGAACGAACCCTCTCTACCATGCCAGAAGTGATAGAGAGAAATGCAAGGGACGTTTAGCAGCATTCCGAAACGTCCTGAAGCCCTTTACTCGTCTTCTCCAACCATCCTTTCACTATTTCAGATAGAGATATTTGAGATTTTTGTGCTTTCGACAAATAGATCCCTTCTTTGTGTGATCAAGAATTTATGGAAATATTTATTAGAATTCGCTTTTTATGTCAGTTGATAGGAATATAAAAATATGGGGTCGAATTCTTGCATGCGAAAATCACATACACTCACATCCCATCTAAATAATTTCAAATATCGATAAGCACTTCAAAACAGCATCAATCTTATTATTTATATGCTAATATACTTATTATATTATATATACCTATTATATTTCTGTTATTTCTAAATATTTTATTATGTATTTTATTATTTAAACATTAAATAAAAAAAACCTGACATTAAAAAAAATCTGAAATTTCTTCACGCGACTATCTCCCAAATTTGAATTGGATTAATTAACACATATTATATTTAAATTAAATTTAATTAATTATAAAATATAAATTAAAAGTAATTAATAATATTTCTTAAACCAGCGCGTTTTTGGCTCTTTGTTGACACCACGTCTCGTGCTGGCGCGAGATTAGCAGTCAACATATTAAAAAATAAATTCCGGTACTTTCAGCTATTCACTCAAGCTGAATTTCTATATATAGCAGTTTTATACAATTTTTAATCATGTGAAAAATTATCAAACATATATCTTTATTTTTACGGTCACTTTAGAGTAAAAAAAATCAAAACGTAATGGTACTATGATCTACATTTCTCAAAAATTGATAGAAAACTACGAATTTTGAATAATGCACGTGTACCAATTTTCATTATTCTAGCTCAAACCATTTTTGCGTACTTTTGTCTACATACACACATACACATACCTAGAGAAAATTACTCATGGACCTTCAAAACGTATAAAAACATCAAAATCTCGACATTGCAAATTTTCATGATCGCAATACTATCTCAGGCGAGATAGTAAAAATGCTATAATTAAGATAAGTTCAATAAGTCATAATCTAAAACGTTTTCATGAAGTTAATTAAAACTAATACAAAACAAAAAATCCTTTGAGATAACTAATTAAAATTCGATTATTAATTTTTTACCGATTTTTAAATTTATAATAAATATTAAAATTCAGAATGTGGTTAAACAGCTATTCTTGTGTCATTATTAACTAAAGAGAGTTTACATGTTAATTATTATATTTAAAATGATTTATTTAAAAATTAAATATAATATTATGAATATATAATATATAGTACCGGGACCCCGAGCCTCGGCTCGGTACTTAAGTTAAAAAAAATGATTCATTATTATTGGATTTGGCTGGTAATATTAATACCTGGGACACCGAGCTCTCGCTCTACCCTTTAAAAAATATTGATACACAATTCTTTAATTATTTATTACAATTATTAAATGTTACACATTTGCATCAATCTGATTAAAATTAATGAACTTGTGCTCCTCAATAATACATAAATATATAATATATAGGTACATATATTTTTTTTCTATAGTGTTTTTTTGAAAAACTGTTTAGCGCCCCAAGTGGTTATAAAACAAACTAAAGACAAAAAAACGTGCTTTGCAGCTTTTCGGAATTAAAAAAGCAAAATTGGCAGTCGTGGGACTGGCCGACAGAAGTGAAAACTTCTGCGTAAGAAATTTTAAAACAGACGAAATTCGCGCTATTTCACGAGAAAGATGAATTTCATATGCATGTATATATATATAACTTATATATTATTTTAAACATATATTTTAAACAAATTTGTAACTTATATTTATATATATATAAATACACAACTTTGTTTAAAATATTGCAATACGAACTGTTTTATAATTCTTATCTCTAACATAAAATATATATTTATTATGTGAAGTTCATTTCGTATAATTTTGATTATATATGTATATATGAAATGAACTTTACATAATAAATATATATTTATATGTTAGAGATAATTTATAAAACAGTTCTAATGACAATTCAAATTTCGCGCTCTGTTATAAGAAATTTGAAAGCAGATGGTTTCATGGTGTTGGTCACGATCACGCGAGTTCTATACTTTTTCCCCATCCCGCAAAAGTGCTCAACGCCGCTAAAGAAGTTTTCACTTCAAAAATTATTTAATATTTGGAAATATATCTGACTTATAGAAAAAATGAATATTAATTAAAGAAAGAAATAGTTTTTAAAATATCCTGAATAATATGTAACAATTTTCAAGATAGAAATTTATTACAATATTACAATTATTAACTGTTGCATCATTGCATCAATCTGATTAAAATGAATGGAACTTCGGGTACTCAATAATAATAAATAAAATAATATTAATAAATATATTGAATAATATTTTATTGAAAAAATATTAAAACTTATAAAACTATCTAAAACTTTATTAATAAAAGAACAATGAATAAATAAATATAGAATAGTAATTTATTAAAAAGTAAACAATAGATAAAAAGAAAAAAAAATAACAAAATCATTATTTTCATTTTTAAATAACGATTCACCCGGCGAGTTTCGAACCGACGAAATCCACTCGTTAAAACATCAGTCCAACCGCTGGACTATATGTATTTAGATAAAAAATTGTCATTTTTTTACTGTCTTAGCAGGCAGTATTAAAAATTTTGACGTTTTCCATATATAATTTTCAATTAAGAAATTAATAATGAAGCTGTATGTTTCAAGAGATATCATCAATAAAACTTAATTTTTCTTTATAAATACTATATCTAGTGTGAATTTGAAAAAAATCGTTAGAGCGGTTTTTGAGAACCAATATATATAGATAAATACATATATACAATTTTAGCTAGCATAATAAGATAAGATAAATATTTGTTTAGGCTCTCGTGAAAGTTTTTATTATGAAAATTTATTTTCGGGTTATTTTAACGTTTTTTTTGTGAGATTTGAGTCTCAACATTTCTCAAAATTTCCGCATCAAAATTGTCTTGAAATTGACGCCAAAGTTGTCGCCGAAACGTTGAAACTCAAACCTCACAAAAACAGGTGAAATCAATTCAGAATTATTTTTAAGTATATGTTACAGTAAAACTGATAAATCGGTGATTATATAAAATTACTACTTGTACTGGGTGAATAAGTCAATGATATTTATCACATTTACCAATAAGATTAGGATATTTTCCAAATTTAGTAGTGATTATGATAATAAGTGTAAATTTCGTAAAATATTTTTGTAAAATAAAAAAACTTATCACATTCCTCATTACGAGTTGGGGACTTTATAAACTAATCGGTAAATTTGATAAATATGAAATAATTTATTATATTTACTAAATTCAGTGGTGATTATGTATAATCACCAGTAATTTTATATAATCACCGATTTATCATTTTTGCCTTTACATAAATATATATATATATATATAGTTCATGAAATTGGTTGATTGGATGAATATGGTTACTTCAAATTTTAAAAGTACCACAAATTTAATATATAAAAGAGGGTGTAGTTTAAGAAAATATCGTATTAAACCATTATTTGTATAAAGTCATGACATTATTTCAGCAAAATTGAAAAATCTTTTTTTTTTTTCTAAATATCTTTTATCTCTAATTTTTCACTAAACACAAACAATATTACTTTAATAAAATAGTCAAAAATAAATTATGTATATAAAAGATAGAAAAACAATTTCAAGAATGGAAATTTTTACACAAAAATAATTAAAAATACACATATTTAAAATAGAATTACTAAAATGAGTGGTTCAGAAATAAATAAGAATTGTACATAAAAAAAATATACAAAGAGAGAGAAAAAAAAAAGAAATGAAAAATTAAATATTTATGAGAGTTGTATATAAAAATAAACATCATGTCTTTCAGATCATAAATAAAATATGTTCATTATTATTATTATTATTATTATTATTATCATATTCTGTTATAGAACCAAGATAAGGGACATTTAAAATTCAAATTAAAAGAATAATTCGAAACAAAAGAGTATTTAATATTTTTCAACAAGGGATTTTATGTTTGTGATAAATCTAACTGTTAGCTCCTTTCAAGACCACATTCAGAAGTGAAATAGAATGGACCACAAAACCTTTCCCTCGAACGGTTGTCTTTTTTTTAAACTATGACAATATTCAACAAAGATCTAGAGCAGGGAGGGAACCTTCAAAGGAACTCCCTTCAGGATTCCATTCTACAGTTATTGTTGTGGTTATATCAAAACGCCTACATCCTTTAAAATTCACACAGTTAGATGATATCTAGATATTGTTTAGGAATAATGTCCCTATTCCCTTCATATTATAGTATATCCCTTTAATAAAAAATAATAATAAAAAAATTTACAATTGAATTACGAGAAGAATAAAATGGTTTCTCGTTTCTCTTCAGAAAATAAATGAATAGTAATTGAATTATACCATATTTTTTAAGAATTCAAATATAAAATAAAAATTAAAACAAAATAATAATATAATTATAGTTAGTAAATTAATAAATTTTGTTGACATATGTCAGACTTGATCATATATAGTATACAGTTTCAAATAATCTCGTGGGAAATTCGATTTGTATTTCCATTCAATATTCAATTGAATCCCCATATAGATAGATAGATAGATAGATATAGATATAGATATATTGTTATATTATTCAATATTATATATTGGATTAGACGTAAGAAAAATTTGTATTTGTGGTGTCAAGTAATTTTTATTAAATATGAATTATTTTTTTTTTAAATATAAATAATTTTCTATTATAGATAAAGAGGAAACTTAATATCACATTTTTCCCTATTCGAGGTCGTATAAGAGGAAAAAGTTTTATTTATATTTATAATGGAAGGTTCTAGATATACTGGTAGGCAAAACCGCTGGATGTTGACATTGAAAGGTTGCTGAGATAAGGAGAGATAATGAATTTTCTAAATATCTGGGATCGATTTTAAAATTTTTAAGACCAATTTAGAAAAAAAAGCCTTTAATTTCGAAAAAAAAAACTCAAATTTTTTTCCAGGAACGAATAGTTTTCACAACTAGATAAACTACAAAATTGGTAACCAAGCTTGGGTCTTGCCTACTAGTTGACGTCACGATTTTTTCTCCTATATCAATGAATTACACAAAAAGTCCAAGTCAAAATTCATTAAAGAACCTCGAAAATGACCCACTCGGCATATAAGTTTAAAAGTAACTATTATGTCTGGTCCATTTCAGAGTGCTTATTTTTAAATAATAAAATAAAATAATTCAATAATAAATTATAAATTATATATTTTTTATTGGTAGAAATTATTCGTTAAAATTTTATTTAATTTTGATTAATAAAATGATCTTTTGAATTAATCTAAAAAATTAAAAAAATCAGAGATATTCATTCATCTTTATTTGACTGAATATGATATTTTTGATGAAGAGAACAATTCATAATTCGAGCAAGAAATGAAATCATAAACGGGTCCTGACCTCAAATGAGAGGTTCATTTACATTCTAAATGAATAAGCAAATATTTAGAATCTCAACTCTTTAACGAACAAGATGTTAAAAGGCATCTATCCTATGTGTAAAGTTGTTTTTTGGGTAATGCAATGAGAGAGAGAGAGAGAGAGAGAAAAAAAACAAACTGTGAAAATGTTTCATTTATTCATTCAGTCGAACACATTCAACTCTTTCACAATTTATGCTTCTTTCTTCGAATCATTCAAATCACAAGATAGCGGGATTTCTACGATGTGTTAGTAAAAATTTCAGAGAAAGAGCAGTAGAATGCCACCACCTCGCCATGTAAATATTTATTAGAAAATATATGTCTTATTTAAATATCTCTGTTTGTGTATTTATTAACCGCATGTGTGCACAACGGTTGCAGAGTCTCAAAACATATCTCTCAGTATTGCCAATTATATATCGAGTAGCATACAAACATTACAATTGGAACCCAGGAATAGCATATGTTTATCCCGAATGTTTCTCTACCGCCCCTTCAATACTGCTTATGAAAACACAATTGTAACTAGATAAATATTTACTTATTGAGGCATTTAAAGAGAACAACAACTAATATCAGAGAATGGTATTAGATCGTCTTACTTATTAAATATGTCTGACGAAAAGGACATTGAAAAAATAAATAATATCTAGGCCTATTTATAGGATCTTCTGTTTAAATAGTTTGCTTAGTAGAAGCCAATTGTATCCAAAATGTCTATATATTAACTATTACGTATATAGTATATAGGAACTATTCCTATCTCAACAGGAAACCCTATATATATAACAAAGAAGAGCAAATCTTACATTATCCATGTAATTTCGAAAGCAATTAACATTACTTAGTATTGTTAACATAGCAAATAGCTATTATTTAAGAGAATCATAATTAAAATATATAAACAATTATTTAAGGTTGAGTATTTGAAAGTATTCTGCAAAAGAAAAATGAGGTCACCGGGAAATGACGGATACTACATAACCTCACATCGTTAGAGTATTAAAAGCGAGAGGCGGCAAAAATGAGAGAGGTAAGACTGGTGAAAAATATATTTATAGTCCGATTTGGAAAGGTCCTCTTGGAAGACCCAGGACGCCGTGGGTGGACAATGTAGGAAGGGGCGTGAGAGAGATGGGAGAGGGTAGGAGTTGGATGGTTATGGCTCAGTATGAGGATTCTTGGAGAAATATGATTGCTGCGGCCAAGAACTACAGAGATAGATAGATAAATAAATAAATAACAAAATCTGTTTGATATTAATTATTATTTAAGTTGGAATTTTAAGTTTAAAATTTATTTTTTTCTTAAGAAAAATATTATATCAACCTTATAATTTCAGAAATCAAAAAGTTTGAACTAAATTTTTTGAATATACAAATAAAAGATGGCAAATCAAAACTATGTGACTAATGGACAATATTTAGTAACAATTATTTTAATATAGTATATCTATATACTGATATGATTCCAATAACGATACTTTCTTTTCAATATCTTTAGTATCGGATTTCGATACTTGTTGGAATATATATGGTACAGTTACTAAAGTTGCGAATCAAAAGAGTTCTTTTGAGTTAAAAAAAAATCTAATTCAACAACTAACTCCATTCTGTGAACGATGATAAAAAAAAGCTCAACAACAAAGTAATGATAAATTAATATATGTGGAATTTCATATCGGTATTGCAAATATCGAAATAAAAAGATGATAATAACTAAATAAAAGGTTAATTGAGCATTAATAGATAGGTCTAGAACCAAATCAAATGATCTTTGTTATCGTTTCCGGGAGAAAATTAGTTGTGGATATACTTATATGATTCGATACTCTTGTTTCAATCCGATAACAGATATCGATACAATCGTGGGTATTGCAAATCATTAAGTATGTAATCAACAAAGAAATATTTGAACAGAATGTTTAATTTTAGTATAATACTAATTAAAAAATATAAATAAAATAAATAGTATAACATAAAGGTCCATGTTATTTCAAACACAGAAATAAACAAGTTTAAGTTTAACAAGCTTTAAAGAAATTTAAATTAAAGTTATCAAAATCATTCCCTAATTTTTTCAGAAAATAATATTGAAATACCGCTGAATTAATTGTATTATTATAAGTTAATAATATCAAAATATTTTTTACCTGGATTCTAACTAAAGAGATTTTTTCTCTTTTAAAGAAAAACAAATTAAAAAAAAACCAAGTCCTAAAATTTATCTCGTCTATTTATTTTATTTATTTATTTTTGTTACAAGTACTCATTTTAATTTCACAAATTGATCCAGATTGTCCATGTCCAATTATCGCCCCGTAATTATTCGATATTAATTTTCCACTTCATTTACTGCGTAGTCAATTTGTCTCTTCCCACTTCCTCTTCTTTCTGTATTTATTTCACTTTTGCAGTAGCGATGTGCTCGAGCACTTCATCATCAACAACGAAGACAGTAGACATTAGGACTCGCAAGGCGGTCATCTTTGACAAGTGGAATTAATCTTGAGCCACTATCACTCAGCCGACAGTAGTGAAAGGGTGAGGCGAGGAAAGAGGAGGAATGAAGCAGGACATTCAGTCTGAAGCTCGGAGATGGCCTGAAAGGGCTGTGTTAACATTTAACAGGCTTCACTACTATATCTTTAGGCCTGCGTATCTTCTGTTCGTGGTCGATCTCAATAGACTCCAGCCCCTCACTTGAGCTCGTCTTGCAGATCTTAAACTGATAAATTATTCAGACATTTAAGAGTATGTAGGGGTCGGAGAGAGAAAAGATGGCAACGAAAAGGAGAAGCTGCCTGTTGGGCGTAGAATATAACCTCGCTTAAGAGAATTTCTGGAAAATCGAACATCCATAAAAATATTTATAAAGGAGTCGATAAGATAAACTCTGATTAGGTCGACTAAATAAAAAACAAACAGTGTTTATAACATAGAATAAAAATATCTGACTATTAAAATAACAAATTAATCCATTTAGTTGTTTTCATAATTTATATCCAAATATACCAAATAATTAGTAATTTTTTTTTATGATTTGGGTATAAAATATTATTCCACAATCATTTATTCAATAAATTGACCTAACAAATCATTAATTCGAATTTTCTTATAGTTGAAAATATAATATTAATTTCTGATGAAAAATAACCATTATTTATAATATATTTTTCAAATTTGTCAGAAACAAATATAAAATGACCAATCAAAACGTTTTGATTTTTATAAAATTGATTAATTCATATAGATATTAATCATAATTACATTTTTTTTTATATTCAGATCCTATTAAAACTATTTTTATTTGTAAAATAATTTTAATTATTTAATTAATAATATGATTATTTTATCATTTAGTAATTTTCTTATTCATTTTCTCATAATTTATAATCAAAATAATGTTGAAGAAAAAACAAATAAAATGATAATTGTATATAAATCATTATAGAGTTGATGTTTTTCGGTTTCATAAAGAAATCTTCTAATTTTTAAGATGAGAACACATTTCATATTTTTATATTTATAAATATCGAGGTTCACGTGATCAAAATTGAGAAGCTAGTTGAATATAAAATAGCGACCTTCAATCATGAAAATCAAGATAAAGATTGAGATGATCCGTTGAACTGATCACATTACACCTCTACCCCGCTTAGGCAGCAACCGACATGACAGGCGCTGTACTTTCGAATCATGTACAAAGTCAGAAGTTTTTTTATTTATTTATGCACTCTTTGTAAAACTGTTTTAGGTTCTATGCATACATAATACTTAATAAGTAAGTTTTATATAATATATTATAGTAAATTAAAAAAAATCATTATAAACATTAAATCATTATAACATGAATATTTTTTTTAGATCATCATAAAATTAATTTAATATCTTATTTATATTTAATATCATACATTTCATACATAGTTTTGACAATTGGTTTCATTTAAACATTCAAAAGTATAATTGTTTAATTTTCAACTTCCTTAAATTCATTTCGAAATTTTAACAAAATTATATTTTAATAATGCTTATTATTATAATAAATTGAAATAAATGATAATTTATAAAATTTTATTGATAAAACAATTTAAAGGAAAAATTGTATCCATAACTTCAGCATATACAGTCGCATGAAAATTATTAGATCAGTTTGGAGTTATGATATAAAAATATATTATTAAAATTCTTTTTTGAAAAAAATAGTTACTGAAGCTTTTTCTTTCACCCTTTGTACGAGCCTGTATTCGAAAAATCTGAAGTATCTCCATTCGAATATCCAAATTTGAATTGGATTAATTAACATATATTATATTTAAATTAAATTATAAATTAAAATTAATTAATAATATTTATTAACCCGGCGCGTGTTTGGCTCTTTATTGATGGCACCACGTCCCGTGCTGGCGTGTGATTTGCAGTCAACGTGTTAAAAAATAAATTCCGGTATTTTCAGGGATTCAATCAAGCTGAAATTATATATATACCAGTTTTATACAATTTTTAATCATGTGAGAAATTATCAAACATATATCTTTATTTTTACGGTCAGTTTAGGTAATGGTCCTCTTCTCAAAAGTTGATAGAAAACTACGAATTTTGAATAATGCACGTGTACCAATTGTCATTATTCTAGCTCAAACCATTTTTGTGTACTCTTGTCTACATACACACATACAAACACACATATACACACATTTTTCTCAACCTAGTGAAAATGACTCATGGACCTTCAAAACGTATAAAAACATCAAAATCTCGACATCGAAAATTATGGAGATCGCAATATTATGTCTGGCGAGATAGTAAAAATGGTATTGTGTTAGTTTCTGTCAGAAGATGGTCATTATATTATACAATATATACTTTATATATATATATATTATCTACATATATAATTATTCTAGTTTCAATTAAATTATTATACAGATATGGTAATAAAATTGCAATTAAAACCAAAACCATATGTTTGCTATTAAATTAATCTATTTCGCTTAATCAAACTAACAAATTGCTTGAAATATAATCGAATATATAGATATAGGTACTATAGAAATGAAGAGTATTTTATGATAAAATCTATATAGGTATAAAAACGGTATATTTGAATTCGAATAATCATTTAATGAAAGATAACTTAATGATAGCGGGTCTGTAACTCTAATCAGTTCACTGAGTGATTACCTGTATTAATCGGAGTTAGGCCTATGGCAGATCAGATTATAGAAAGCACTGCCCTGGCTCCAAATGATTGGCTTTACAATTACGCATGTTAATTAGAATTGCCATTTGCTTGGCGGTATGTTAATGACGGGGCAATTGAGGTGTTGGTATTATAACGGCCATTTCTCTAGTCTAGACAATGATTATTATATCAATCGTTATTTCCCTCCGCTGACCCCACGACATGGATGTTAAGCTAACGATATGCCCTTTAATGAGGTTATCACGCATAATTCATTTTCATGGCTTTGATGTCAAAAGTCAATAAGAATATTAACATAATATTCTAATAATAATTAAAATAATTAATTGATTAACACCAAGAAAGTCAAAGATCATTTTCCCCATAAACGAACTTTTGATCTGTATAATAATAGGAATAATTAATGAAAATTTTAACAGAAAAAAAATATTTAAATATATACCATATCAAAATTTCTATATGTATAATAATAATAATTATTATATATTAAAATAAAATAATTCTCTAATATTTAATGAAATAAATAAAAATAGAATATTTTTTATTTTATTCAAGATGAGTCTCTAAAAATTGTAGATCATCTCTAAATCTGAACAATGATTCTAATATATCTTATCTTATTATACTAGCAGAGAAACTGTATATATATATACCTATATATTTGTATATTTTTGAGATATTAAACCGCTCGATTAATTTTTTTGAAATTCACACTATAATTAATTTTACAAAGAAATATCGATCTGTATTGGTTTCAGCCTCTGGAAAAATCACCTTCCGTAGTTTTTTCTTAATTTAAATTTATATGACGTCACTAACTACGTCATTTATATTTGCCTCTTGACATTCTTTTTTAATTGATATTATTATTATTTATTATTATTGAGGGCCCCAAGTTCCATTCTTACAATCAGATTGATGCAATGATGAAACATTTAATAATTGTAATAAATAATCAAAGAATTGTATATCAATATTTTTAAAGGGTCGAGCGATAACTCGGTGTTCCAGGTTCTGATTATTATAAATAAACCAAAGGTATAAATATTTATTTATTTATTATCTTCTTTTGTGACCTATTAGGACTTTTTAAGGAGGAGCATTGTTTATTCTCAGATAAAATTACACAATAACATATAAAATTTACAAACCAAAAAAAACAAAAAACAAAAACAAAACAAAAAGAAAAACAAAACAAAAAGAACAATAATCAAAAGTAAAATAACAATTTATTTACAATCTATTCTAGCTATTCTAAACGACCTTAGTTTCAACAGAGAATTCATAAAACAATAAATGGGCTGAATAGCCCTTAAGGGTGTTCACCCAGTTAGAGTCCTCAAACCAATAGTATCTCAATTATTTTCCATAAATTGAACATCTTGTAAATATATGGACAAAAAGTATAAAAGATGCAGTTATATTCAAGTCCTTTAATATATAAATAAACTTTCTTCTTTATGAAATCTTAATTGAATTGATAAAATAAACTAAATATGTAACAAGAGGGCTCAGTGAATTTTTCTTTGAAAGAAATTTTGAAATAATTTTTTTTCAGATTTAAGACATGATATCAATTTAAATAATCGATTCCAAACTTGTATTTAAAAATTATAAATTAATAAAAATATCATTTAAAGATATTTTGTTTAGAAATGTCGATATTTGTCATGTGATTTTATGTGATTAGATTCATAAATGATGTCACGCAATAGTCATTTTAAACGCCCTCCCCACTATTGAGTCTTTTCGAACTCTCTCCCAAAAAATTATTTTTTCTTCAAGCCCCCTTTAAGTTCATAGTGAAAATTAAATTAAATAAACAAATCTTATTTATTAGATACTACACAGTTTAATCAACTTCTCTAAGTAGATAAACAACATAATAGTTTATATAAAAACATAACTATATATTATACTATAAAATATATAGTCAAGTTTAACTTTATTAACTTTTATTGTAACATCACATCATCTTTACCACTCTCCCCTTTTTGTCCCAAATACAACTCTCTACTAGGGGACGTGATATTTATGGATGAGCCCTTATGAGCAGTCAAAAATACACTTTTCTTGTAAAAATATTAATAATTGAAAATACACACAAATAAATTACAATGTCTCTTATATCTATATTTTATTAATTTAATGATATTTGTTTTTTCATTTTTGATTGATTATCCAATCAAACTATTTTCTGTCTATCATATTTAATGTTGCATATGATTTTAATCTTAATTATAGATTATAATTACTACTAATATATATATATATATATATATATATAAGGTGGCTTTCAATGGGAGAAAGTTTTCTTCGGTTTTATGTGATTTTATTAATTCTAAAAGAATATTTACAATTATTATATAATTATTAGAATATTTAAACATTTAAATATACATACCTAAAAGAATAATTAAATTACACGTTATTTATAGAATATTATAAACACAATCAAAATATAAACAAACTGTTTATCTTACATTAATAATTAATAAACAATTAATAAGCCCTCTATAGTAAACTATATATACTAAGGTTAAAACAGGGCCGCCCTAACCACAGGGCTAATTGGCCTATAGCCCTAGGGCGCAATCCTTCTGGGGCGGCATTTTTTATTGGATTATATATTTTTTCTTATTGTTAAATAGTAGTTTTATAGTAACCTCCAACCCGGAGTGACATCACTTCAAAGATTTTAATCATGCACATTCAAAATCCATATCTATTTTTCTTATTCATTATATCCGTATAAGCATTGAATAAATAATTTTAATAAGAATCCTAACAGCAGCGATAATTGTGCAGTTTGAAAATGTTGAAATATAACATTTTCAACACAAATGACACTGTTTCAAATTTTATTGAAGAGTGTCTTTATTTTACGTGAATTTTTATAAGAAAATTTCTTATGAAAAGGGGCGCAAAATTTTAGAAGCCCACGGGCGCCGAAAATCTTAGGACGGCTCTGGGTTAAAAGAAGCTTTAAATATAATTTATATATATATGTGCGAAATATGTAAAACTATAATATGTTGTTAATCTATGAAACATGTAATTTGCTATTTTATTATGTTTTTTTATTATTTATAATGTTTATTTATTATTAAAAATATGGTAGCAAACATATTTAAGGATGAATTATGTATATTCAAATATATGAGAACATGTTCATAAGAGTTCTACTTCACCCCTTGACAACATTAATTAAATCAAAGTGAATAATTTATTAATATTTTAATAGCAGCTTATATTTAGATGTTACATTTGTATGTTATGATAAAAATTTTTAAAATTCATTGATAATTTTTTAGGAATGCGAATGTAGTGTAAAGGAATATCATTACATGTGAAACAAAAAAAACAAAATCAGATTATGTGATTTTAACATTTCTTTACCTATTTTTATTGAAAAATAAATTTCCATTAAAGTAATATTTTCCTTCGAAAGTAATTAAAGCATCATATTCATAATCGATGTGACTGTCTCAATCATGAATACCAAAATTCAATTACACGTCCCAGGTATTTGATCGAAACTAGATAATTATAGATAGATAGAAGGATAGATAGATCGATAGATAGATAGATAGATATAATAAATTATAAGAAAACAATCAATTTTTGATTAAATAAAAAACAAATTTTTAATAATTTGACGTAGTATTTTATATAAATTGAAATCATTCATATTTTAATTTTTTATAAGTCATTTCAATGCTCTCATGGCTGTGTATCGATGAAGACGGCTCTATATACCTTAATGTGTATTCTTTGATATAAATGAAAATGAAAAGAGATAATTGACAAACAATAAATGATTAAGAGCACTCAATTAACTGCTAATGTTCCTTAAAACTCCCAATAAAACTTGTTTAGCAAAAAAAAAAGAGTTAATTTAAACCGGAAAAAATGCTTAGGCGTAAAATAAAATATCATCATTAAATTAATTTTTATCATCTTTTCTAATCAATTTGGATCAAACATAATTTTCTTTAAATATTTATTTTTTGATTTTTTTCCCGTTTACAAAAAAAAAAATGCAAAATTAAAAGTAAACCTTTATTAAATGATAATAAAAAAAGCGATTTTTTTTTTAATCTAGAAAATTTTCAATTAAATATCAGATAATAAGATTGCAAGGGAAAAAAATAATGAATTTGAATCTTTTATTCTGTTTGTTGATGAAGAACAATCTAATTTGATTTAGGGCAGAAAAATGTTTTGTACGTTCAATTAAAGCCATTAAAAAAAAACAAAAAAAAAACAACAACAACAACTAATGATTGAATTAATTTTAATGAAGTTCCCTTTTCGTCGTTTATCAAACAATCCGAATTGATGAATCGAAATAAAATATGTATATAGGAAGGCCTTAGTGTTGTCAACACTTGAACTATATATCCAGGTTGTCAAACGGGTTCGTTTCTCTTAACTGAGACTGGAATCAGAGATCGGATTTCATTGAGGCCGTGCAAATTGACAGCTAAAGTAAGCAGTCGCAGCCCAAGTGGACGGACAGCCAACAACACAACTAACCAATCAAAATCCTATAAATATTTATTGATTGTACTTTTCAATAGAATCGGATGAAATGCTTAAAAAAAAAATAATAATTTGTCATGATATCCGTGTTTTTTGAAATTAATTCAATTTCTATTTCTTAAAAAAAAAAGAATATTATTAAATGAAATTAAACATCTCTTTTAAATTAGAATGAAGGTGTGTGTATCTGTATGTATGTGTTATTCCTATACTATAAATTTATATTCTCTCACATGTAATGAAAGAAATCAAAGTAATTAATTTTATTTAAAAAAAGAAGAGAGTTAAATTATAGTAATAATAAAATAAATTGTTTTTTACTTCTTGATTTATTCATATTTTCATTTATTTATTTTTATCTTAATAAAATATAATCATTAATCTTAACCAAATTTGCAACTTATTTTTTTGTTAATTAAGATAGTCGAATTTCATTGAATTTCCACATAAAAAATGACTACAAATGGAACCAATTATTTTGAAATGTAAATAAAAAATTCTATCAACTTTACTGTGCAATTATTATTATTATTATTGGAAGAGAATAGGATTCTGCGAAGCATTTATGGGCCAAAGAAAGATGAGGTCACCGGGGAATGGCGGATACTGCTTAATGAGGAATTGCATGACCTCTATGCATCTCCAGATATAGTTAGAATTATAAAATCGAGAAAGCTGCGATGAGCAGGGCACGTGGCTAGAATGGGAGAGGAAAGAATAGAAAAAATTTATTGGTGGGGAGACCGAGTGGGAAACATCCGCTTGGAAGACCAAGGACGCGGTGGGTGGATAATGTGTAGGAAGGGACGTGAAAGAAATGGGAGAGAATAGGGATTGAAGGGTTGTGGCTCAGAATAAGGATACTTGGAGAAGTGTGGTAGCTGCGGCCAAGAACTTTCGAGTTCCGTAGAGCCACAGAGATAAATATATTTAAATAGATAGATATTATTATTGGAAAAATATTAATTTACATTATATTCATTAACATTACGCCTATCATCCATAATAAAAAATAAAATTTGATTTAATTAAACTACCTAAGGAGTAGGCACCGTTTATATTCATATCCAGTATTTTAGTAGGCAAAATTGAAAGATAATGGCAATGGAATTTGAGATGAATGAATTTTTACTTTATCTGGGACTGATTTTAAAATTTTTAAGACTCAATTATACAAAAATTTAGTGTAAATGCTTTGAAATATAGTAAGTTAAAATTATTTACAGGAAAAAATCAATTTTCACAACCATAAGTTACATAATTGGTGACCATGCTGGTTTCTTGCCTACCAGTGACGTTACTATGTTTTCTATATATTTGATAAATATAAACCTCTGACAAGGTAATTTACAAAAATAAATAGATAAAAATTGAGTTTTTATCGTTGTTAAGAAACGTTACTTTACAACGTTCAAATATTAAATAATATGTACTCCAATTTATTATTATCATTATTTTGATACTTCACATTTTTAAAGATAAATTTTAATTAATTTACCAATAAAATTTCATAATCAATTAATAATAATAATAATAATAACACTAATAATATAATTTTTATTGATGATAAATGAAAGAAAATGAAAGTTGACTTTAATATATAACTGCCAATTGCTTTAATGTTAATAAAAATTAATTAAACTTATGCAAATTAATGATTTTAAAATAATTATATATTATATATATATACAAATGGTTAGTAATAGTTAATATCAATTTAAAATTAAAGTATATATATCGACTTAATTAATGAGTATACAAAGTTCATTCCTTCTTAAATTGAAAACTTTTTTCTTTTTTCTAATACAAGGCCTTAAAAATAATTATATTTATTAGTATCTGGTAATGATAATAATCATTATAAGTTGATAATAATAATAGTAATAAATATTTATTTTTATAGGGATATATGTTTTTTAATCCATCTTTTGATTAATATTTCCCGGATATGCAAATCATTCGTTTATCGTTAAGTAAAATAAAATCCAAATTAATGTTTAATGTCAAAATATATATAGAAACATTTGCTGATAATAATTACAAAACGTAACGCTCGAATAAATTTTTAAAAAATACCTCTAATAATATTATTGTAATAATGTATAAAATATATTTGTATATAAATTGAAATTAATTGATCTTACTTCTATTAAATAGAAATTATAAAGGAATTTAACTATCATATAAAGTCACAATATTATCAAATAACAATTATTTTTATTATACAAGAATAACCTACACCCTTACAGTGGAATATCGGCTTACGAATTTAATTCGAGGACGTAATTCGAAAATGCTCGAAAAAAGTTTTCCCATAAGAAGTAATGTAAATGTAATTAATTCGCTCCGTACTCTAAAATATTACTATGAAAAAAAAAATATATTTAATAATAAACAATATTATTTATTAATGCCATAATATCGTAAAATATGTATAAAATATTAAAACAATTGTTTATTCATCGAATTATATTTAGAAGACCTCGTAGTGCTATGACGGAGAGAGGATCAGTAGCTGCTGCTGTTTACTTCGATCTACTGTATTTCGGTAAAACACTCAAAAGCTCCACTTTCTTTATCAGTAACTTTAATTATTTTCGTTGATGTTGACTCACTATTTTTAAGGAAGTTGCAATCTGCAGCTGATTTGAAATGAATTATCACAATATCATAATATATAGTAAATTTGGTTGGGAGGCATGGTTCATGACTCTGGAAGAGGAGAGTAGATTTAGAGTATTTGAAAATAGGATTCTTCGCAGTATTTATGGGCCAAAGATAAATGAGGTCAGCGGGGAATGGCCGAGACTGCATAACGAGAATTTGCATGACCTCTATGCATCTCCAGACATAGTTAGGGATATAAAATCTAGAAGGCTGCGATGGGCAGGACACATGGCTAGAATGGGAGAGGAAAGAATGGCGAAAAATATATTGGTGGGAAGACCGATTGGGAAAAGACCGGTTGGAAGACTAAGAACGTGGTGGGTTGACAATGTAGAAAGAGATTTGAGAGAGATGGGAGAGGGTATGAATTGGATGGTTGTGGTTCAGGATAAGGACACCTGGTTGTTACGACATAGAACTTTCGAGTTCCGTAGAGCCACAGAGATAGATAGATAGATTATTAAATATTAGTTTTCTGAAATAGAACTTTTGAATTATATTTAAATCTATTTCACTATATTTTTGTTTAAAAAAAATTTAACCCATTTTAAACGGATTATAGTTTATCGAAAGTAAACCTGAGCCCACAACTTAGCTATAGATCACTGGATAGCTCCCCTAAGGTAATTTCAAAGTAATCCAACCTTTTTTTTTTGGGTAGCCGGGGTGGACGTCGACCTCGTTCCTCTTTCTCCTGTACCGATGGCCCAGCTAATGTCTCGAAGCGAGACACGGTAAATCAAATTGAAACATTTAGGCTGAGAGAGCGAGTGAAGAAATGGGAGGACTGCATAAAAAACCGATGCTATCGGCCAAATGAGAAAATGAGATCCGGAATGCTCTTTTTTTTCTATAAATCACTTTATATTAAGATATCTTGGAAATAGAATAGGTAATTAAATCGGTAAAATATTTGTTTTTAGTGATCCTTTTTTTGTTCTTTATTTTCTTTCATAAACCAGGTATTTTATTCAAAATACATAAGAGAGAAAAAATTTATATTAAAATTGAAATAGAATTTTTATTTTTAATTAAAATTTCTTTAGGTAATATTAGATATTATGTTTAATAATAAAGCAAAACTTAATTAATTAATCATTACATTACTTTAAAATTTATCACATTAAATATTAAATAATAATTTTTTAGTCAATTGGGTCATTTAATTTAGCTTTGGGTCACTGAATCACAAGTGTGATGTAATTTTAATATATATATATATATATTGTATTCCTTGTATTTTTTATATTTATTTATTTTATGTACTTAAATAATAATAAACTATTTTAATACGATATTAATTGCATTTGAAAAGATTTAATTTTTTTTTTAAATTTCAAATTATATTAAACATATATTATTCGTATTTATTTTGTGTATTCTACGAAATATTAAAGAAAAAATAATAATTAAAATTTTAAATAAATATATATTTAGAATTTAAATAAATTGAATAATAAAATCAATAAAAATAAAATTCTAAAATAAATAAATTATTCATATATATAAATTTCTTTATAGTAAGTTTTCAAGATTAATTTATTATATAAATTTAAATAAATATTTACTAATTTGAAACATTTCAAATTTTAGATATTCAAGTTGAAATACCTTAAACAAAAAAATGAACATAAATAAATATTATGTTTATTTATTTTTGATGTCACTTTACAGCCACCACATATAAATTGATTTGTATTATATATCTTTTATTGAAAACATGCGATCTATCGAGGGCAGATTTATATGACAACTATAAATTAAAATTAATTTGTTTAACTTGATTATTTCATTTAATATTCCCAATTTTATTCTAAACAATTAATTAGTTTGTAATAACAATATTTAATAAAAAGAAGATGAAATTATATTGTATTTTATTATTATATATTAAATTATACTCACAATATATATTTAAATATATATTCATATATTATACATTGTAAACTTTATATTATTATTATTATTGTATATAATTCTTAATTAATTTTGTAGAAATTCGGATGTTAGCTACCAGTGGGCAGTGACAAAATATACATATTTTATTTATTATACTACTATTAAATGAAATAACAAAATCTGGAGTGTCTCCACTCGACTATCTCGAAAATTTGAATTGGATTAATTAACATATATTACATTTAAATTAAATTTAATTAATTATAAATTAAAATTAATAAATAATGTTTATTAAACCAGCGCGTGTTTGGCTCTTTGGTGATGCCACCACCTCACGTGCTAGCGCGTGATTTGCAGTCGTGTTAAAAAATTAATTCCGGTACTTTTAGCAAGTCAAGCTGGAATTCTATACAATATCCGTTTTATACAATTATTAATCATGTGAAGAACCATCAAACATATATCTTTATTTTTACGGTTAGTTTAGAGGAAAAAAATGAAAACGTGGTAGGTGATTACCCACTTCCGGGTGAGCTACATTTCTTAAAAGTTGATAGAAAACTACGAATTTTGAATAATGCCCGTGTACTAAATTTCATTATTCTAGCTCAAACCGTTTTTGCGTAATCTTGTCTACATATACACACACACACATATATTTTTCTCAAACTTACTGAAAATGCCTGAGGGACCTTCAAAACGTATAAAACATCAAAATCTCGACATCGAAAATTTCCGTGATCGCAATACTATCTCTGGCGAGATAGTAAATATTGGTATATTGATCCTTTTGAAGCCTTTAGACAAAAATATATTTGATTCATAAAAATTTCCAATCCTCCATTATATTTAGTATTTAAAATATTTAAATATTGTACTTAAAATCCAAAAAAAAAGTTTCAATCAATCTTCTTCAATTTAGAATGACTTATCTAATATTATAAAAAAATATAATATTAAATTATATAATATTATTATATTTCTTAAAAATAAAATAAATTTATAATAAATTTTACCAATATGATCAATTATTAAAATTATTATTTAAAATAATTAATTTATTAATTATAATGCTTATAAGATAATTAAAATTATATTATTAAAATAAAATCTATTTTAACTATTATATTCATACCTGATTTTAAATTCAAAGTAATTATTGTAGATTATTATCATTAGTAATCAACATTCAGATTATGCTGATATTTTCGATTACAGCAAAATTTACTTTAATCTCTGTTTGTTGGAATAGTATTATTTGTTTGATTAGATCGCGCGTTAATTTCACAAACAGTGAAGCTAATCGAACCATTTATTGAACAAATCAAAATCATTTTCATATTTAAATAGCAAATATTTGTACTTAAGATGGATTCCTTTCCATTTTATTAAAAGTAAAAAAATGTTTTATTATTATTGTTATTATTATTATTATTTTCTAATAAGGAATTATTTATTAACATAAATATTTTCAAATGGATTCCCTGATTGAATTTCGATTGACAATTGTCTATCGGGATGTTCATCTATATTCTACACCATTTTGATTTCCATTAATGATAACATGCGAGCAACGCTGTCGCGATCGAGAGATAACTTTTCCGGTAGAAAAAAAAATCGCTTCATATTTATGATCAAATCAGAAACAAGTTTTGATTGGGTTCATAAATCATAGATGCACGCCCGATATTATTCAAACAACATTCATATGCCTGTATAGTTTGCCATTGTCATCCATCTGCAGGCGTTAATCAAATCGAGAGCATGTAAGCATCATTTCGACTCCGAGATCCCTATGAGTCAATTAGACGCAAAGTGAAACGGAATCAATCAACTAGGAAAGAAGAGAGAGAACGAGGCGATACATTTCAATTCATATCATAATGACGGCACCCTTCAAGATTCTCTTCTAATAGGAATTTTTATTCGGGAAAAAATAAACTGAGAGTCAAGGTATCAAGTCAATAATTTCAGTTAAAACATCAGAAATTAAAATTAGCTGGAGTGTCTCCACTCGACTATCTCGCAATTTGTATTGGATTAAATAACATAATATATTATATTTAAATTAAATTTAATTAATTATAAATTATAAATAATAAATATTAAACCAGCGCATGTTTGGCTTTTTGTTGATGGCACCATGGCACGTGTTGGCGCGTGAGATTTGCAGTGTTAAAAAATTAATTCTGGTACTTTCAGCTAATCAATAAAGCTGAAATTATATATATAGCAGTTTTATACAATTATTAATCATGTGAAAAATTATCAAACATATATCTTTATTTTTACGGTCAGTTTAGAGGAAAAAAAATCAAAACGTTGTAGGTAATGACCCTCTTCCGGTTAAGCTACATTTCTTAAAAGTTGATAGAAAACTACGAATTTTGAATAATGCTCATGTACCAAATTTCATCATTCTAGCTCAAACCGTTTTTCCGTAATCTTGGTTACATACACACACACACACACACAGACATTTTTCTCAACCTTAGTGAAAATGATTCAGGAACCTTCAAAACGTATAAAAATACGAGATAGTAAAAATAATAATTAATCAAATTAATTTATTAATTTAATCTTTAGTCAAGTTTTTAATTTGTATCATATTTCTTTATAGATATTATTGTCAGATTTATCCGGGTTTTTATCACGTATTTTTGTGAGGTTGTTGTCTTGTCGTTTCGGCGCCCATTTTAACGCCATTTTCAAGAGGTTATTTACGCGGGAATATTTTTCGAGAAAACAACCTCACAAAAATACGTGATAAAAACCCGGATAAATCTAACAATAATAATAGTAATAAAATTCACGGAAATCTAAATCAACATATATATAAGTGTGAATGTGGAATAAAAGTCTTACTCAATTCTATATATGTATATATATATATATATATATATATATATTTCTTGTACAAATTTCCAATGATTATTAAATACATTTTCAAATTTAAATATATTTTTCTTTTAGATTCAAATAATATAATAAAATTGAAGATGAAAATGAAAATTTAATTTGGAAAATATAGCAAGCGTGTGTTAGGGAAACAAGGCCAAAGGCAGTTGAATCTTTTTAGATTTTATGGCTGAAACCAATACAGATCGATTTTTCTTTATAAAATTTATTTATGGTGTGAATTTCAAAAAAAAATCCTTAGAGCGGTTTAATCAAAAATACAAATATAAATATATACAATTTTATAATAAGATTAGATATCATTAAATATTTTCAAAACAAAATCTCTAAAAGTTATTTAAATGTTTTTAAAAATATGATTTTATCATATATACCAGGGGTGGCCAACACGTCGACAGCGGTCGACCGGTCGACCGCAAAGGCTTTAAAAGTATTGCTTCATATATAAAAACAATAAAATTATTTCCTTCCTTTTCAAGTAATTTTTATGTTATTTTAAGTTATTTATTTTTGAATATAAAATTTGAAAATAGAATAGAATAGCAGGAAAAATGTTTCAATGTTAAAATACAAAAGAGAAGGAATGATTGGGATGGAAAAGTTGGTTAAATCGATTTATTAATATAATTCGTATTAATTTATTTGTCGTATAATACGTAGTATAATTAATTTGTATATAATTTCATTTAACGAAGGGGAAATAATATAATTTATTTTGAAAATAAAGTCAAAGGCAGTTGAATCTCATCCATTGGGGGTAAGCAAGAGATTGCTACGCTGTCCCCTTCAAGGTCACCGAGAAGCAAAGTATTGGAGGTGGAGCGAAATTTATTAAATATATTAATATAATTAATATATCAGTAAAAAGTTAAAAATCTATATTTTATAAAATTAAATTTTTATTTGAATCTTTTCTAAAATTTATTAAACTTCATTTAAATTAATAGGAATAAATAAATTTACAATTAATTCTTGATTGAGGGATGATTTCGGTGGTGACGCCGGTCAACGTCTTCGACTGGAAAGGGAATGCGAACTGAAAGCGCTCGAAACTCACCGGCAGGCAGGCAAGCAGGCCGACCAGGAGGGAGGGTGGGTGGGAGGTGAGAAGAGGTGGCGGAGGGGGGCAACATGGCGGCAAATCTTTTCAATCTGTCAAAATTCAATAATTAATATTTAATCAACGAAGCACCGTAAAATTATATAATAGTAGTGAAAATGAATCTACGTTTCATGATGAATCTATTCGTAAGGTTTTATCTGTTGTTATGAGGCAAGATTTTTGTTGAACTGTAAAAATAAACGAATATTAAAATTAATTAAAAATTTCCATTTAATGATACAAAAAATCAATTTTATTTAGAATCTGGCTAAAATTATGGTCAATGGATTGGTCTTGGTCACAATTTATAAGATTTAGTCAAAAATTTTAATAAAATGAAAAACATTGATTTGATTGGTTTCTCCCCTAATTCTCCAAAGCGTTCTATAAATATGAGTTCCAAGTTTTTTATTAATATGAAGCGTTGGAGAGGTGGGTCCTCTCAGAGGCACATAAGACATGTCTCACTCGTGAATATAGTGGGTTTTGCTAGTCGAAGGGTTGACGTAATCTGGATATATTTGAATCAACCCCCCGAAGGGGGGTTGATTCAAATATATAGGAAATTCTAAAGAGTCTCCTATTAATAGACAAGATTTCAATTTTTTTTTCTTTTTAATGAAGCTATGCTAGGTATTCTCCTTCATCCAAATAAATTTGATTTTTTGAATGATCACGGGTGGGGGGGAGAGTAAGAGTAAGGGAATGGATGGAAATGAGTCAATGCGAGTAAAGGACATGATTCCTCCAGGTAGAAGAGGGATTTAGAAGAAATCATGAGCTCACGTGAGGGCAGGGACGCCAATCCCTGAAATAGAATTCTTTTCTACTGGGATTATAGAAAAGAATCTACTCGCTACCCGGGATATTATTTTTAAATTTATTAAAAAATAATTTTAGATCATAATCATCCTATATGTTATTACATCTTTTATATACCATATATTTATATTTTTCTTAACCCGATAATTTATATACTTATTATCCAAGGGCTTCCCTTTCTCAAAACACCGTTTAGTCCTAGACTACACTACTCTACCCACATTTCGCCTCTACCTCCCCCTCCTCTCATATCCATTCCAAAATGAAGTATTTATTTTAATTGAAGTTATAAATTTAAATGAAAAATAACAGCCCCTCCATTTACAATTTTTTTTTATTAATATTATATTATTATATTAATTAAAACTAACATATCTTTCATATATCTAAATCGGCGATATAATGTCTTCTTTAATTATCTTCTAGAATTTTAAAATTATTTGCCCATATCCATAGTCGACCGCAGACTATATTTTATTCAAAAAGTAGCCCCTAAAAGCTAAAAGTTTGGCCACAAATGATATATACTAATAGAAACTTACACTTAAATTACTTTATTTATTTTTTCTCTCAACCAGAAGAAAATAATTTACAATTCTAACACAACTTAATGTTTTGGAATTCGATCCTGTTCATCTATTCCGTTGATCTTTTGGTATTAGTAAGATAATCATAGAGGAAGAAGCTAAATTAAATGGAAAGAGTGAAGGTAATCCACTCTAGATCAAAATCTAAATGCATGTTTGTGAATAAAAAACATCGATATATAAAATACTATATGAAATTCTAAACAAGTTAAGTGACACTAAAATAGCATTCTGTTACAATCTTTTAATAATAATAATAATAAAGATGATTTCAAAGTTTTTTTTTTTTTTTTTTGTTTTTAAATAAGAACCATATTTAAATGCTGGTGCCAATGTCTCAACACTCTCGATGATAGAGGATTTGTTATAAAACTTTTTAAAGAACAACACGATTATAGATATCTGATCAGGGATGTAACTTTGGTGGAACGCTAAACCAATTTTAAAAGTATAGGATGTCTCCTAAGAATTGTTATTCGGAATAACAACATTGGTTTATCAAAAATCTCAAAAATTAAGATAAATTGACCTACGCCTTGACTGTCATTGAAGATCTATCTCAGTAGCTTAATTGACTTGGAACGGGGCCGGTTCTGCACAACAGGGCCTATTAAAAATATCTCGATCTTGTTTTGATATCGCTGACCAAGAGTTGAATCATTTTCACTTATCTTAGACGAGAAGAGATTCTTGTAATAAGGCAACTTTTTTTTTAATGAAAAATTTAATCAATGCATAACACCTTCCAAGTTACATTAAAAAAAGTATTATATAAAATTTAATTGAACTCTTATTTATTCATGTACAGTTAAGGAAAAAATAAAACGCCAGAGGTGGCGCTGTTATTTCGATCTCCTACACAGCGACACCCCTGGCGATTTCCTACAACAGCGACACTCCTAGCGATTTCTTTTTTCCGTCAATATAAATGTAATTTATATTTATTTGAGGGCTTATATACAAATAATAAAGATAATTATTTTGACCCATAATTTAATAGGAAAACATTTTTTAGGGGACTCAAATCAAAACGAACAGAAATGTAAAGTGAAATTAAAATTATCATCATTTGTAAATTTAATCATCTTGTATATTGTTTTTTAATTTTATTTATTCTCTTTATTATCGGATATTATCTCTTTATTATCTTTATTATCGAATATCGTTAAAGAAAATAATGTGGTAATTTAGCACCAGATATTTTTTTTTATTTTCTAAGACTCACTACTACATTAAATTTTAAATGATATATAAATTTATCCAGATTTCATTTAATAACAATACACTTTAATATATATAAACTTTTATTTAACTTGTTTCGATGTTTGTTGGTCCGCATTTGTTTATTTATGTATGCATATAAACCTCTAAGAGCAATGAAGTTAGTATCGCTATTTATATATATATACCATAAATATATGAATGTTATTGTTTTAATAATTATTCATAACTACTTAATTCAAAAAAAATGAAATCTAAAAAAGGGCATAATGAAAAAAAAAATTAAAGGTTTGTGTGTAGATTGTAAAAATTATATTAATATGTGTTTTTTCTTTATTTATTTTCGTTTATTTTTTATAGGTAATTTTTATTTTTTTTTTTTTAAATAAATATAAATAAAGGTCCTTTTTTAAATAATTTTATATAAATTTTAGTATTATTTTATTAAAGGGATTTTTATTTAATAGCCACATTATTTGTAAATATTATTTATTAAAGGAAAATAAAAATTGTTCAACGTTTCGATTGCCTATTTTCCCTTTAATATTTATAACAAAAATCTCAAATACAAATAAATATATTAGTAATTTATTCATTTTTATATTATTAAAATTATATTTAGTTTATTTATTAATTATATATTTTAATTTATTTTTGATGTTATGAAGAAACGGAGTTCGATATTGCAATTTTATGGTTTTAAAGTTTATCAAATTCAAATTAATTGAATCGTCTATGAATTTGGTTGGTTGAAAATAAATTTAATATTGAATAGTATAAAGAGCTAAACTGGGATTCCAAACCAAGTAAGTAATGACGTTGGGTTTTGCGGGCTTATTTGCCAAATAGTCGATACAAATGATGACTTGAGCTTGTCAGTCAAGAGAATTTCATTACGTCTTGTCTAATTGTAGACATAATGACGTCACACATTCCCAAGTTAACTTTATTGACAATTTAATTGTTTCTCGAGGGCATGTGAAGTCGTAAGCATCGACCATAGTAATAAAAACTAAATTTTATTATTCTTGAAAACAATAGTCAATTTGTAGCACAGATTCTGCAAATTAAAACATTTTTTTTTCTTTAAAGAAAAGTTCTCTGTTAAATTGTGATTTATTAATTGATAAATTCTTTGAGTTAATAATTGTACTTAACACAATGAATTTAAGAATGCATTTTATTATTTGCCTGGCTGTGCCCCGGAAAAGAAGGATCTATTCACTTTGAAGGGGTCTTTGAAATATCTATATAGATAAAAAAGGTTTTTGTCTGCACATTGCTCTGAATTTAAATTTTTTTGCATATCTTCGCGTTTCATAATCTCTAGAATCCAAAAGTGATTTTAAAATTTTTCATGTCTATCTGTCTGTGTGTCCAGAAATTCTCACGTTATAGACTCAAGATTTCGATGAAATTACATCACAATATTCTTACATACCTCTATTTGCTCAAAGTCTATACGATTTATTAATATCTAATCAATAACCGCGGAAATTATTTTTTTTTTTAAATTTGATACATACATGTCATTCAGCAGCGCAAAGAATACAATACAAAGAATGTTTATTATATTTTCATTTTTCTAATATTTACAATATTTCAATTGATCATAATGGCCTTTTTTAACTTATTTATCACACTGAAAACATTCACATTGCGACTAGATTACCTCTAAGATTATATGAATGAATAATTTTAATTTTGATCTCATAATTGGATTTTTAAGTTTTTAATATATATATATTATCTATATATTTAATACGATAGTGTCCGTCTGTACGCAAAAAACTCCAGAGCCTAAACTACAAGGAGTAAGGTAACCAAATTTTTCTGAGGTGAAGGGTACCTCAAATGATGAAAAATAAAAAAGAAATTAGAATCTTAGGTAACTCCTGAGCTGAGCTGCGGGTGTTCCATTTTCCAGAAATATATATAAAGGAGAGTTTTTGTATGTATGTAATTTGTTTACTTTTTTGCTGTCATAGAAACAGATATATATATATAATTAGAACCTCTCTCTCTCCCTCTATTTAACATTTTAAAAAATGGAGTGTTCTAGCCAGGTAAATGAATTGGACTGGAAGAGGGGACATGTGATTAGAGAAATTGGGGGAAAATCAACCGAAATGTAATTAAACAAAAAAATTCAAGAATTATGGTACGGATACGACTTACATACAATTAACATACAAAATGTAGAATTTGAAAAATTATAAATATTTAAATACTTAAGATCTCTAATCACGAAGGATAATAATATTCGAGAAGAATTTAAATCGACGTTGTAATTGAGTAACGCCTATTATTATGCAGTAAAGGGGGTTAGATCATCAAAGAGGATCAAAATTAAAATATATAAAATAATTATTTTTAATGTTGATCGATGGCTAGGGAAAACATCAAACCGGGACAAACAGTATACCTTTTTTTTAGAACTAAATTGAAAAATTGAAATTGAAAAAATTATGAAATGTCCTAAATATTGAAAAAACGGGACAGTAGGGTGACCCGAAGACATTTTTGGGACAGAGCACCTAAAGACGGGACGTTTGGTCAACCTATCGATGACTCTGGGAGACGAGAGTAGATTTAGAGTATTTGTGAAATTAATATTGTTCGCAGCATTTATAGGCCAAAAGAAGATGAGGTCACAGGGGGATGGCGGAGATGGCATAACGAGAAATAATGTCCAGATATAGTTAAGGTTATAAAATCGAGAAGGCTGGGATGGGAAGAGGACGTGGTTGGAATTGGAGAAACTAGAAATTGGGAGAAACCGATTGGGAAACAGGTGGAAGACCAAGGATCAAGGTGGGTGGACAATGAAGGAAGGCACATGGGAGAGATGGGACAGGGTAGGTTTTGGTTGTAGCTCAGGATTGGGACGCTTAGAGAAATGTTGATGCTGCGGCTAAGAACTTTCGAAAACTGTAGAGACACAGAGTTAGTTAAATATAACATATACAATAATAATATATAGTTAATTTACTGATTAAATTAAAATATATTTTACAAGAAAACAAATAAATGTCTATTTATACTGATTGAAACAAAATGGATGAAAACCTTTTACATACAGACTTTCAACCAAATACTATGTATCACTCGGGGGTACAGGGGGCGGAGCCCCCGTCTAGGTGTGAGGAGCGCCGAAGGCGCTCGGAGCAGCTAGTTATTATTATTATATTATTTTTAACTAATTTCTTTATTATTTTATTTTTATTGTTTACTTTTTGTTTTGTTTTTAAATAATTTAATCACATTTAAAGTAGCATAAAAAAATAATCGAAGCAGGAAAAGAGATGGGGTTTGGAATTAATAGTGATAATACAAAATATTTAGTAACAGAGAGGAACAGTATTAACATACAAAATCTTAATATACAAAATTTAGAATTTGAAAATGTAGAAAAATCTGATGTAAAAGGATAAAATATTCGAGAAGAATTTAAATCGAGGTTGCAATCTGGTAACGCCTGTTATCATGCAGTAAATGGGCTTATCTCTTCAAAACTATTATCAAAGGGGATCAAAATTAAAATATATAAAACAATTATTTTGCCGGTTGTAATATATGAGTGTGAGGTATGGTCTATGACCCTGAGAGATGAGAGCAGATTTAAAGTATTTGAGAATAGGATTCTTTGCAGCATTTATGGACCAAGAAAGATGAGGACACCGGGGAATGGTGGAGACTGCATATCGAAGAATTGCATGACCAGAAATAGTTAGGGTTATAAAAGCGAAAAGGCTGCGATAGGCAGGGTACGTGGCTAGAATGGAAGAGGAAAAACCTCTTGTGTTGGAAGACAGATTGGAAAACGTCGGCTTGGAAGACCAAGGAGGCTGTGGGTGGACAATGTAGGAAGGGACGTGGGGGAGATGGGAGAGAGTAGGAGTTAGATGGTTATAGCTCAAGACAGGGGCACTTGGAGATGTGTGGGTTTGCGGCCAAGAACTTTCGAGTACCGTAGAGCCACAGAGATAGAAACAAAGATAGATATAACATATACTATAATAATATATAATTAATTTACTGATTACATTAAAATATATTTTAAATAAGAACACAAAAAGAAATTAATGTTTTATGTAATATACTGATTGAAACAACATGGATGAAAACCTTTTAAATACAAACTTTCAACCAAATACTATGTATCACTCGGGGGTACTGAGCAGCTAGTTAATAATTTGGGAACAATGAGAGCTATTTGCCTTAGCTGCAGATATTCCCTTAAGCTTTTTAATAATAATAATAATAGATTGATTTTCCATCAGGTGATATCTTATAAAATATTGTAGTATTTTTGGAGGCAAGTGAATTAACTTAGAAAACTGATTATATTAATGACTAATTTCTTTTTTCTTTTTTTAAACTTATTTTCCTTTTTATTGAGAAATTAATTTTAAGATAAATTTATAATAATTTATACAAAATTAAATCATATTTTATAGTTTAAAATCCTGGCGATTAAATTCTGAAATTTTAATTTTAGTATCAAGAAGAGAACAGAAAATATATTTTTTTTCATTCAATTTAATTATCTTTAATTTATTTCTCGACTTCTAACATCTACACAAAGGAAAATGATAAAAACATTTGTATAATTAATTTATATGCTATTTTATTGAAATAACTTGATTGAATAAATTAATGAAACATGGGAAATTTCAATGACTAAGTGGCTATAATAGATCTTTCATAACACAATTTTATTTTATTTAATTTCCATTAAGATCACATCCTGGATATTAACAAAAAATGCAAATATTTTACGATTATGTCCAAAAATATTATAAAGTGTAAAATACTATAATAAATATTTAAAAAATTAAATATTGAATCCCTTTGATAATATATATTAAAAATATTTTAATTTAAATAATATAAACTTTTTCAATTTTATGATTTTTAATTCTTATCTTTGTATTATTAGTATTGCACTTTGGGGGATCTAAGCACATTTTAAGTTATTTACGTATTGATTTAAAAATTCATCACAATAAATTAAAAATTAAATATAAAATTAATTTTTTTTTTCTATGTTTGAGATTTATGAAACCTCCATTAAGTATTTTCTCATTGAACTTAAATTTAATAAAAATTTAATTTCTTATAAAAAAACAAAAATAGAAAAAAGTATCCGAGAGCAATGAAAGTGGTTTACAATGGATGTTGATAAACTTACTGGTCCTGAGGTACTAGCAAACAGCTCATGGAATATTTAACAAGGTGTTCCATTAAAATTTCATAATTGAAGCAATGTTCCATCGTAGGTAAAGTTGATAAAACGATCCATTATACAAGCCTCTTTGGGACGTGGATCATAGGTCTTCTATTTATTTATGTATACCAAACAACTATTTGTATTTAAAATTACAAAATTTATAATGAGATAAAAAAAGAAAAATATTATAACAAAAAAAATGTCATGTTTCTTCAACCTTCTCATTTCATCTTTTCATTTTCTTTAATTATAGATTAATATTGAATGATGCCCGACACAAATAACTTCAAATTGGAACTATTCTCGAAAAATAAGATTCACTCCTCATTCTCTAAATTATTTAAATTAAATCATTGTTTAAATTTTTACATACTAATTTCGTTTTCATTACGATTATTCCTATATTTTCATTGGTAGAACCCTTCCTAATATTAGAAGAGAGTAAGGGCAAGGCAGTTTCTCCTTAGACTCCCATAAAGTCGTCCAGTTTGCTCATCAATGATGCATTTGAGCTGTGCTCAGGACTGGAGGGTGGCGTTAAGTGAAATGGATCGCTGGGGCAAGAAGAACATGGGGAGCAAAGCGGACGCTCTTCAAAGTTTAAACCAAGACAAACAGCAGTAATACGACCGAAATGCCCTCTATGGGGACAAACATTTCGTTGAAATACACTTGGAACTTTATGTTTTACTTTAACTATCTGCGCTTTATGTTATATCTCACCTAGAATTAAGTTTCTATTAGGCGTCACTTAGACATCTCTTAATGGAATAAATTTACAAACAATTCCAAACACGAATGTAATTTGTCTAATTTGTAAAAATGTATAAGAAGAAATAATAAAATATAATTTGATACAGAATTATAACAGAATAATAGAAAAATAAGAAAAAAAGAAAGATTAATTACTTAGCTGCTTTAAGAAGTTTTTGTTCTCCTGGACATATAAAAACTTTAAATAGAGTTTTACAAAAACTAATATAAAAATCAAATGAAATCGTTAAAAGGTTTTCTTTTAATTTAAACTAAAACATTAATTACAAAAAAATTAATAAGGATCATTATTAATTTTTCAAATTTATTTATTTTATTACTTTATGCGCATTTTATTAATATTACTAATTTTATAAAAAACAACTTATAGTGTTTTATATAAAAATGGATTACTAATTAGAATTAAGTTTTATTGCTAATTATAATAGTTAAATGTAGCCTAAACCTCACATAAAGGAAGGCGGGAATCTTACTAAATAAATAAATATCATAAAAATATAAAAATATATATATAAATAAAATAAATATAATAAATATAAATATAAATCACACAATTAAAAAAAAACATTAAATTAAAAATAATTTAACAAATTTAAAAAAGAGTGGCTAGAATAAGTGAGGAATGATTGAAATGAAGCTTATTATTGGTGAAGGATTGGCATAAAGGATCGCAATGGTTAAACAATATGCAGGCAGATTAAGGGAATTGGGAGATTTGATTGGATATATTTCATAATAAAGACAGTAGGAGGAATGAGGTTGCTGCGGCCAAAATTTTGAAGCGTCACAGAGAAAAATAGAAAAGCATTTCAAAATCATTAATTTTCAAATATACATTTACTATAAAATTAAATTTAAGTAAAAACTTCCCTTAGAAAATTTGAATCGATAATTCATGCAAATGTTGCAAACATTTGACGACATCATAAAAACTTAAATAGATTAATAAGAAAAAATTTTCATATGAAAAGAATCCACTTCTAGAAAATCTACTTCTATTGTTATCTTTATTTAAGAAAGTTGGAAAAAGTCCATTCGGAATCAAGCCAAATGAATATCTATAAAACGATCATGCATTAGAAATGGAGCAACCAAAAAACAACACTGCAACTTTATTATCACAATCTTAATAAAAATTAATGAAAGTCTTTTAAAAATTTTATAAAAAAAAAGAATCGTTGAAGTTAAAGTGAGACACTATCTATTGTTTTTATGTTACGAGTTTTTATTAAATCTCCCATAAATATAAGTTTGAATTTTATATTATTTTAAGAATAACCTAAAATATATACATTCGTGTAGATATTCATGAATTATGATAAATGTTACATAAAAAAATTTAGTTTCAAAACAATAAAAAGAGTTATTATAGGAAAATTAAAACTCATAAAAATAATAAATAAATAAATAAAAGTGTTTTATTTTCTTTATAAAAATCAATAGAAGAGACCACACAAAATTAAACGAAAATCTAATCGATATTGATCAATTGTGGTTTAATCATTTAATATATTGTTAAAAAGTTTTAATATTGAATTGTAAAATAGACATAAATTTTAATTTTTATTTAACTTGTAAATACATGGATGAAAATACTTAAATAATTTTATAGAAGGCAATTTTACTTACTTGAAAGAAATTTAAAATAATAAGTTGACCTGTGGCCAGGTCCGAACCGACCGACAGTTTGAAATAAATTAATTACCAGCTACAGAAACAATTTCAAATAATTTTAATATATCTATTAATGTAATAACAAACAGATATGGATAGAACATAAATAAATATTTTTAATTTTATTTTATTTATAATATATAGCTGAAGTAGCAGGCGTTGCCCGTGATCATAATAAGGAGGCTGTGACGTCATGAAGGGCTGGGTGACGTCATATAATTTTAAATTAAGAAAAGCATAATGAAGATGATTTTTCACGAGGACAAAACCAATGCATTCGTGGTGATATGTAAAAAAATCTCCTCATGTGAAATTTAGTGTGAAAATAACCCTTCCCTTCCTATCGTCGATCGCTAATACTACCACTTCCAGTTTCCAGATTTGCACCAAAAGTTGATCAATTCATCCCACTGATGCATTAAGTAAATATACCAAATTTCATCAAAATCCGTTGAGCCGTTCAGGCTGTACACATCTATACGGACGGACAGACGGACAGACATCATGCTAAAAATACTTTTTTCTGTTAAGAAAATGCATGATTCGTGGAGATGTGTAAAAATCTCCACATGTGAATTTTGGTGTGAAAACAATACCTCCCTTACTATCGTCGGTCGGTAAAAATTGATATACCTTTATAAAGCTTTCATTATTTTAAAAACTAAATTCTATTTTAGAATTGAATTAAATTTTAAATTAAAATAATAATAATAAATATGTTTTAATTTTCTGAATTTTAACATTGACTGATGAGACAGACAGATACAAGCACCGACACCGATCTTATATTTGTTAATACCACTATAGTATAATTTTAAAAATATTAAAAAATTTAAAGAATAAACAAGAATTTCTGTAGTATTCATACATATAAAAGACATTGATTTCTTATCTTAGTTAATATAAAATTTCTACTGCTTCTAGCATTTCTAGGTTTCGTTCTTTGTATTTCATACATAGAAAAAAGTATACCTTCATATATATATATATATATATT
Source organism: Labia minor (assembly GCA_963082975.1). Lineage (NCBI taxonomy): Eukaryota > Metazoa > Arthropoda > Insecta > Dermaptera > Spongiphoridae > Labia > Labia minor. Next base: position 67,531,245 of record OY720345.1, read on the forward strand.
ATTTAATATAGAATCATCAAATACTTAATCAATAGCTCTAATAATATAAATGTCTATTAAGCAAAATTTCTCCCACTCTCTCTCTCTCTGTGTTAACAGATATTGATTGATTAATTCTATATTATGTTTGCTCAGCTATGTAGCCTTCGATCAGCAAGTCTTCACAAGATTATCAAGGATACAGATCATTGAGTCTAGTCATTTTACAGGTTTATTGAAAGTTAATCTAGACCTACAATGATAGAGAATTATAATTTAAATAAATGGTTATGAAGATTAAAATTGGTGTATTTATTTATATATTAATGAAAGCCACTTAAATAGTGTCACTTTAATCTAAAATCAACACCCACAGCACCTCAAATTCTATTAAATCGGTTTCTATATTGCCATATGAGGGGATTCTTCTTTTTTTTTGTTGATTGGCTTTTAAATAAAAAGTTTTTTGCCAACTTTTCTTTTACAATACTCGTACTCTTTATATTTTTATTATTTTCTGAACAATCTTTATTATATATTTCACATATATTTATTTATTTTTCACCTATAAATGTTATTATTATTATTTCCAAGGAATATCTTGAATATATTATTGTCTGATAATGTCATTGACCATGCCTCATATTTATATCTACCTAAATAATAATTCTCAAATTAATGGATTTATAATTTTAATGTTAATATTTTAAATAAAAACAATTTTAATTTAAGGTGTAAATTTAATTTTTTTTTTAAAATTAATATATTTTTCATTTGTTATTATTATGAATAAATATTTAAATTTATTTATATTTTTCAAATACGTATATTGTACTTTAATATACATAAACTTACTTATATACCTATGCATATATTTTTTTTACATAAGAATGATAAATTATATAAATATAAATATATATTTAATTTTTGATTATACTTGGTAAATGAAAAATAAATAAAATTTTAAAAAATTTTTTATTACCAAATAATGTTTTAATCTATTATTAAAATTGCTAATAAACAGTTAATAAAATTTTACTTTTTTATCCACATAAAAATTGTAATAAAATTGTTTTAAATTCTTTTATGATTGTTCTATTTTAGCGCGATACTTTGGGCAATAAACTAAAATAACTTATAATTAAAAAAAAAAAACGTATGTGGCAAGATGTAATATGAGCTTAAAATTGCTTCTTTAAGTTTCGAAAATTTATTTCATGAGATTTTAATTTATATTACCATTACGTTAAAAAAAACGTGTTAAAAGAAAGTAAATCTACTGGATTGGAGAGAGAAAAATGTTTTGAAGTGGATATTAAAAAAGATTTGCCATCCAGCTCTTATATATATATAATAATTTTAAAACATGGCTACAGAAGATAAGAAGCCTATATATATATATATATATATATAGATGGGCCACGTGAAGGCTAGCAAAGTTTTATAACATAAAGTTAGTCTTTTAAGAGAGGGTGAGATAAGATTGAGAAAATATTAATATGACTAAAACTGAAGTGGCGAACAAGATGTCGGAAGGGGTTGGAATTTGTAAAATAAACTGGCCTTGGGCTGCGTAAAAATTATAAATTAAATATATTAGTAAATGTTACTGAAAACGGAATAAACCTTTACAAAGGGAAATCAAATTAACAATCTTTTAGAGAGAGAAATCTGACTCACTAAATTTATAATGAAGTTTGGTTTAAAGGAAACTCTTTAAAAGAAAACTTCTCCTGGGAATTTCTTCGAAGCAGGATGCAAAATATTACCTCGTCAAAGCATATATAAGTAATATTTCATGGTTTATATGATTATAATTCATATTTAATAATTAATAACCATTTCTGGTTCATTGAAGTCGAATATATTAATTATATTAATTTTTTTTATATATATATATTATTTAAATTTACTTTTTCTCAACGAAATTTATTATTCGAAAATTGGAAGTAATTATCGATTTGTTTGTTTTTTTTTGCTTAATGAATGAAAAAAAAGTAACATGTGCAGCATCGTACACGTGGCGGAAGTGAAACTTCTTACAATCTAGAGAATAAGATAAATTTTAGTTGAGAGTGTGAGTGAGAGAGAAATAGAGAAAAATAAAGGGATCATTTCGAAAGACATATAACAGTATAAAATTTTCGTAACAAATATTCGCTTTATTATTATTATTATCTACTCTATCATCATATCTACATTGCCTGTACTATTGTCGGTTGGTGCTTCAATTGGTAATACTGATATTAATGGCTTGTGATAACTAAAATAAGATATATATGTTCGTGATTCTATATTTTCTATATAACGTGTAAAAACAGCATCTATTGTAGTTCCAGATTTTGTTGTTGATTCCTTGGGATCGTTATTTAGAAGCAGACCAAATGTTTCTCGAAGAAAGTTGATCAACGGCAACGAATCATCAGATCCAAAATTTACATTAAAATCTCCCCCGAGAATTAGAGGGATTTTATCTTCGCCTCGTTCAAGTGCATTAGCACCTGTGTGGCTATAAACCAGTAGTGAACGGTGTATGAATAAAATAATATCGTCTAAATTTTGATTTGGTGAGATATAGATGGCTGCGATGACAATAATTTTTTTTATTCATAAAACTAACTTATACTTACATCTCAAAAACAGCCAATTATATGTTTACCTTACCCACGGTTTTAATGGGTAATAAAAAGGTAAATAATAAAAGGCAATTTTATTTAAGAAGAGTAAGAAATTTATTGAGTTTGAAGATACAAATTATTTAATCATACAAAGACCGAATAGGCAAATGCACTGGAACACACTCCAGTCTGTACTCACTATATCTCTCGTCTCATTACATCTGGTTTCATTACATCTCTAGTTGCTAGTCATGCTTTTTTTCTTTTATATCACCGAAATAAGGGATGGAGAAAGGTAGGGGTGAGGGATGAAATGAAGAGTGGTCTTTCCCAGGCATATGTTGAAATTTCTCCTCAAAAGGGTCAGTGCTTGACAGCAACTGCAATAAACCACACTGCCCTCTCCTACAAAGAATATTTCCAAGCACATACAATTAACAAGTCCACCCTTGCAATTTTCAATTGAATGACTCTCGCCAAGTGTTTTACCTGCTAAATGCTAAGAACCTTAATTTTAAGAGGTTGATTGATACATTGCAAATTATGTCGAATCATAAACTTACTATTTCAATTGTAATATTCACATGTGGAAGTGTGAACGTGACAAACATAACTTACTTATTCTTAATTGTAATGGACACATGTGGGAGCTTGACATTATAAGCCTTTCTGGGAAATTGCAAAATGTGTTTATTTTTTTATATAAATAATGATCATGCAAATTACACTAAAAATTAAAAAATTATTAGCTATAATAAACTATTATTGGCTATAAATTAATTATAATTAATTAAATTAATAAAAATAATTTAAAGATACAACTCGTTGAGAAATGAACTTATAATTAACATTTCCTTTAAAACTGTTTAAAACCCCAGAGTGGACGCTGACAATTTGGGTTTTTCCTGGTAAGACTGTCCCCCCCCCCCTGGTTTTTCCCAATAACAAAGTGAAAGAAAATTCCCTTATGTTGCCTCCCCTTCCGACCCCCTAAGAGGGGTTATTTTAAACGAACAATCGGAAAATAATTTTAAATGAATGAATAAATGAAAATTCAAATTTTATATATAGTTTTTTATATATGTTTATTTATTCACAAAAAATTAATTAAATTGTAATTTAAATTCTTATAGTTTTATTAAATAAATCATTTTTAGTTATAATTTTATATAAGCATTTTTTAATTGAACCTATTCAATCTTGTCATTCCCTAATCAGCATACGCGGTTTCAATAACCCTTTTAATTATTCTAAATTCAATCTTTAATTAAATCTAATTTAACACACAACAATTCCGTCTCATTATTGTAATACAAAGTTAGAAATATTAAGTTAATATAATTAATATTATTTATTTATTAATACCAATTAATAATATTAATTACTTATAAATAATTCATAATAATAATAAATTGTGATACCAACTTATAGGAATATTAAAATAATATAATTATTATTTTACATATATATGAATATAATATAAATATTTTTAATTTTATTTTAAGAATAGATATATATCTAAAAGGCGGTAACTGTGAGGTCACATACTAATTTTTATTCTTTGACCCAGCAGAGGCTGAGAAATATTATTCCGCGTCAACGTACTAGCGCGCATGCGCGCCGTGGACTTTGGACCTAGCGAGAGGGTATTAGAACGAAAGACAGCACAAAACGAAGACGCAGATAGCCTCTTTCTCAAGAACGAAAGACCGGACAAAAGGAAGACGCAGATAGCCTCTTTCTCAAGAACGAAAGATCGCACAAAAGGGAAACGCAGATAGAGGCTATCTCATTCCCACTCGTTATATCTATATCTTCTTTCTCTCTTGCGTTACGAAATTTCAATTTTTCAATTCACTCTCCATTCTCAACCAAATGTCAGGACGCCGCTAAAGAAGTTTCACTTCAAAAGTGTATGCCGTCTGTATTGAGTTACCCTGAGAATTAATTAATTATTATTGTAATGAACAAATTATTTATATTTTTTTTATAAGAAATAAAAATACAAATTTATATAGTATAAAAATTATTTTTGCTAAAATTAATATTAATATTTTTATGTTTATTCTCGGGCATAACTAGACTGGTTCTCTATCTCTAAACCGATTCGAATAAACAGCACTGGGCTTTCAATAACATTCAAAATTCAAGAATAGATTTTATTATAAAAAAAATATTAAATATAAATGTGTCTATTGGGGTGCACGCATCAAATAACATTTACTTACTTACCACCCAACTTTTTAAATATATTATGCAGTTTTTCTTAAAAGTATAAAATATGGTTATAGTTTATTTTATTCTAACTTTTAATTAATATCTTTTCAAATATCTTTTCTAAATTAATATTAATAACGTCAGAGCGATAATTGACTAAAATAAATACTCGTATAAATCTTTATTTTATATAGATTATATAAGTAAATATATGAAAATGAAAGAAATAAATTGACCTGTGGCCAGGTCCGAACCGACCGACGGTTTGAAATAAATTAATTTCCAGCTACAGAAACAATTTCAAATAATTGTAATATAACTATTAATGTAATAAAAAACAGATATGGATATAACATAAATATTTTTAATTTTATTTTATTTATAATATATATGTAAGACCAGGATGTGACGTCATGAATGGCTGGATGACGTCATATAATTTTAAATTAAGAAAAAACTAATAAAAATGATTTTCTCGAGTATAAAACCAATACAAAGTGCATGATTCGTGGTGATATGTAAAAAATCTCCTCATGTGAAATTAGGTGTGAAAATAACCCTTCCCTTCCTATCGTCGATCGCTAATACTACCACTTCCGGTTTCCGGATTTGCACCAAAAGTTGATCAATTCATCCCACTGATGCATTAAGTAAATATACCAAATTTCATCAAAATCCGTTCAGCCGTTCAGGCTGTACACATCTATACGGACGGACGGACGGACGGACAGACATCATGCTAAAAATACTTTTTTCTGTTAAGAGAATGCATGATTCGTGGAGATATGTAAAAATCTCCACATGTTAAATTTGGTGTGAAAACAATACCTCCCTTACTATCGTCGGTCGGTAAAAAAACAATCAAATGAACAAGATATAACGGATCTTCATAAAATATCTAAAAATAATTAAGGGTGAGTTTATACCATAGATTCTCAAACTTTTTGTGTCGTAGACCTCTTTCCATGTTTTTCGGTTTTGGGTAGACCCCCTACTTAATCTGAAATTGATTTTTTTTATAATTTTTTTTTTTAGAGTCAAATTGAATTGAATTATAAGATAATATAATGTAAGTAAATAGGCTTGATATCCACTATCGTTAGGGTGACCATATTTTGAAAACACCAAACCGAGACATTTTACCTTAATTTTTTAGAACCAAATTGAAAAAATCTTGAAAAAAAAGTACGAAGTAACAAAAACGGGACAATAGGCTGTCCTAAAGATTTTTCAAGACGCCGAGACAGAGCACTTTAGGTGCGGGACAGTCCCGAAAAAACGGGACGTTTGGTCACCCTAACTATTGCAGACCCCCATTTTCATTTCATGGTCCTCCAAATTTTTTATTCGCTGACGTAGACCCCTTGCAGGTTGCCATAGATCCCTGGGGTCGATATAGACCAGTTCGCGTATCACTGGTTTATACCAATTTTATAATATTTATGGGCCCTGATTTAGATAGAAACATATGATATAAAATTTTGCCACAAGAAATTTAAAATTTATTAATTTTGATTGGAAAATATTACTGTTATAATTCACAAAATATTTCATTAGATACAATTAATTTATATTTTCAAACAATTTATAAAATTTTCCAATTGATACAAAATTAGTTTCAAATTTTGAAATTTTTTTTATAATATAAGGAAGTTGATGTCAACTGATATAAAAGAAATATTGTTTTTTAAATCATTTTTAGTGTATACTATATATATTTTAAAAATACATCATTCTAATGAAATTCTTTATATAGAAAATTCATTTAGAATAAATAGTATCATTTATTAGGAATTTTTTTTTATTTGAAAAAAAATTAAATAATATTAAATAATTTCTAGATTATTAATTCCCTTTTATCAAAAAATATATAATATTCTTTTATTCAATAATTAGTAATAATTTAAATAATAGTATAAATACATTTATCTCTAAATATTTATTTAATAATTTATTAATTTTAAATATCTAAAATTTACATGACAAATTATTTTTTTTTTATTAGAATACATATAATTATTCTCTATGGAATATAAAATCATCGAAAGTACTTTAAATTATAAATATTTTTTGAAATATTCTTCTGGTTTTGAATAATTTACTTGTGGTGAAAATAACCTCCATTTGTAAAAGAGCACCTGTTCTTTCCCTAAGTATATACAAATCAATTGGCTTGAAAGCAAGGGGTTGTTCATCAATAATGAAACAAGACGTGTCTCCACGAATTCGGTTTTTTTATATTAATATTATAATGATTGGAAACCAATAAGGAAGGCACTTGGGGCCCATTCGCATCGAATCTCGTTCAAAAAATTCAATAAAGTCACTTAAAACATTTGATATGAGACAAAAAGACTATCGATATAGAATTGGTTTAAGGAAATATTAATAATAATAATAATATAGGTTTAAAAAAATATAAGGATAAAACTCAAATTAAGTAAATAGATTCATTTATATTGCTATATATTTTATATTTATTATAGTTTTTATTATAATAAAAATATAATTTTTGTAATTAAACGTTTATTTAAAATTATTAATACATTGTAAAAGAGAAACAAAAATTTAATATTTTATTTATCTAATATAAAAATTCAAATTGAAATTTGACTGATGATGTTTTATACTCCAAAAATTCTCTTAATAATGTATTGTAATTGTCTTTCAGTACCTTAGCCGGGGCCGTCGATTGGTGCTGGGACACCGCTTGCACCACTCACGGCTACTATTCTGTGATTATATATTATAATAAAATTTTTAAGTTTCTCAACTTAAAATTGATTCTTTTAATTGAATTAAATACAAACGATCTTTGGTATATATATGTCTAATGAAATATCAATATAGCAATTGTATACTTGTCTATAGGAGAAATTTTTTAAGGGATTGCAAATCATTAGGGTAATATTTAAATCAGGGGTGGCCAGCCCGCGGCCCGCCGTAAACATTTTTGCGGCCCGCGAGATTAATCACACTTTTATATTCTGCGCCCTCATGAAACAAATATCGCACTAGTGAAATAAATATGATTTCATTTTTTTTATTTCGTTGTTTCTTTTTTACTTTCCCGCATACTTCGTATATTACTTTCCCGCATACTTCGTATAAGGGAAGTATTGGAATCGTCAAAAATTTCGACTTCGAGATTTTGATAGATCTTCACGTTTTAGACCTCCCTGAGTCGGAAAATACCATTTTTGGAATTATGTCTGTGTGTGTGTATGTATGTATGTATGTAATGTCTGTAAGCAAATTTACTCAAAAACTAATCAAGCTAGGACTTCGAAATTTGGTACACCGATATTATTCACAGTTTGTAGATTTCTATCAAAATTTCGTCAAAATCGGTTAACCGGAAGTGGTACTTTACCTACAATGGTTGTGTTTACCTTTCAAGTAAAGTACCAGTTTGCTTCGAGATATTTGCTTCATATTTTGTATATAGATTTAAAAATATGAAAAAAATTCAGATACCAAATTTCATAATGATCTGACTACCGGAAGTGACATTTTACCTATACAAGTAGCGTTTCCTTTTTACCGACCGACGATAGTAATGGAGGTATTGTTTTCACACCAAATTTCACCTGTGGATATTTTTAGGTACATATCTCCACGAATCATGCATTTTCTTAACAGAAAAAAGTATTTTTAGCATGATGTCTGTCCGTCCGTCCGCTGTGTGTCCGTAGAGATGTGTACAGCTTGAACGGCAAAACGGATTTTGATGAAATTTGGTATATTTACTTAATGCATCAGTATGATGAATGGATCAACTTTTGGTGCAAATCCGGAAACCGGAAGTGCTAGTATTGCCGATCGAAGAGAGGAAGTGAAGGGTTATTTTCATATCAAATTTCACGTGAAGGCATATCTCCACGTGTTATGCACTTTGTATTGGTTTTATCCTCAAGAAAAATCATCTTCATTAGTTTTTTCTTAATTTAAAATTATATGACGTCACCCAGCACTTCATGACGTCACAGCCAGCCCTTATATATTATAAATAAAATAAAATTAAAAATATTTATATTATATCCATATCTTTTTTTTTTACATTTAAAATATCAGTTAACCGGAAGTAGCACTTTATTACATTCTAAATATTCATTCACAACTCTTTATACCTATTTATATGCGGGAAAGTCTAGGGGAGGACACTCCCGCTTATTTATTTTTAGTATTATATATTTTTTACAATGTGCATTCAGTATCATTATTATTATACTATATATGTTGATATGTAAAAATAATAGTAAACATAATAAAAATTCATTATTTTTCAATTTGTCACACCAAACAATATCTATAATGGGTCTAAATCTAATATGGGTATGTATAATTTAGATAGTTTTTGTCCTAACATAACATAATAGGCTATACCTACAATAACTCTGTATGATAAGAGATAGAAGGCGCCACTATCGGAAATATAAATATTTTTCAAATGATAGTTGTGATCAGGCGATTAGTTTGCGAGATATAGCATTTCTCACGAAGCAACTTTTGTTATTTCCAAAACAATGAAATTTGCATGAATTGGTTCCCCATCCATGATATTTCATAAACCTGTCTCTCAGCGACTATTTGCTGTTTGTAAATATCAAGAAATTTTCGGTGAATGCACGAATGAACAAATCGCTGAAACTGAGGTTGAATGTTCAATATAATCGATGTAATTCCGGCCTATGTTGAATAATAAAATTGCATTTTTCCAAAAAAAATTTTTTAAACTTATCCTACAAACTAAATGATTCTTTCTTTTTCTTTTCAAGCATGATGATATTCAATTTTATCAACTATTTGATGACTAAAAATTATTGTTTTTATACTTTAAAATCAATAATCAAAAAATAAACAATATTCTTTAAATGTTTATTGAATTATTTTTAAAATGAATATTTATGTATTAAGAAAATGACTGATGGGAAAACCCGACTACTAAGTTCTCATCTTGTGAGAGAACGACCCAAATCCACTCTTCCCTTTGGATCTAAATATTTAATTTTCATTAATAATTTGTTTCTGAATACATGATTAATTTAAGTCAATCAAGGTGGACGAATCCCCGGAGCTAGCTGCTGAGTGAATGGCCTCCTTTGATTAATTGTAGTGTGTAGAAAATAAATTAGGTCCCAATCAGTCTGATTTAAATCATATGTTTTAACGAAAAGAATCTCATTAAAAATATACAAGGACAAGAGTAAAAATTAGGGCTATGGTATTAAGTTGAGAGGATAAATTTCTTAAATAAGATTATAAATTGAAATTTTTCATTGAAAGTGATTTGTGTAATTAATGTGAATATCATAAGTTAAGAAAATATTATATATATATATATATAAATGAAAATTATGTTATTAAAGTTTTGGAAATACTTTTATTATTAAAATGCCTATATTATAGAATTATTAATTTATATCACAATCTACTAATTCCTATTTATATAAATAATTTATATTGATCATTCTAATTTCATAATATATGGAGGAAACATATTTATGTAAAATTGTATATTTATTTATTTCATTTTGACATTGTATATTAGAATCGTTTACATTTATTTTAGGACGATTCGTCAATTGGGATGTAAAATATTATATACCCTTGGAGTGGTATATTATATTTTGTCGAAAGTTTTTGGGAATATATTTGCTTTCCTTTTATTGCGTTAAATTATTAGTATAATTCGAAATTAATCGATTTATTGGTAAGATTAGAAAATGAGTCCACCAATGGAAGCAACGAATCCTCTTCAAATCTCTAACAATACAATAATTTTGAAACGAAAAGTCACTTGAAAAAAACTAGCACACAATGACTTCTACCCCCAAAAGAAGTTTTTAATTTTCAATCGAAAAAAATTTCTAAGTTTTTTGAGAGTAAAGGCTTAGTAATCCCGATTGATTGCCGATATACATGTTTTGACAGATCTCCACGTTTCAAGTCATTCTGAATCCAAAATAGTGGTTTTCCTGTTGTCGTATGGGTAGAAATATTATTTAAATTATTCTAAATTAAGGAAATTCTAAAATACAATTCAATATATTTATATTTATTCTCATAAAAATTGTATTTGATTGCGTCTAGGTTGTAATTTCAAAATGATTTCATCTACTTACTATTATAGTAATTAGCGTTAATATTTATTTATTTTAGATTTAAGTCCAAAATAAATAATGCCCAGAGTAAATCCTTTACTGCCACTTAAGCGTTAAGGTATTTAACTATTATTTATTTATTTGTTTGTTTATTGCTAAATATACTTATTAATATTTGAAAAAAAAAACAATTATTTCTAATTAAATTATTTGATGTTAATTTTATATTTTCAAATTAATAAAATTTCTCCAAATTTTTGAAAATCTAGGTGAATAAACAAAGACGAAAACCTACAATTTTATGCCGTTCATTCATTTATTTCATTTAGTAATACAAAATTGACATCAGTAGCAGTAGGCAAGATAATTGTTACAAGTGTAAGAAAAATAATGGCGACTAATAATAAAAATAAAAATAGAAACGGATTAAATATAAAATTATATTTAATTATTTACAATATATTCAAGAACATAAGTGATAAAGAAACGCATAAACAACATAAAAAATCACATAAGGGCTTAACATAAGTTTTATTATCATAAAGAGCGTATGCAATTCTTTATCATAACATAACATCTAAAAATATAACGAGACAGCTTCAACTCGAAAGTTCGAGAAGGTATCCCATCATTCCGTGCGCTTTCTCCCGCACGAATTCAAATGACATATTTTTAAATTTTATATATTAACAAAAAAAGGAGGCAGGGTAGCCGAGAGCGTTGGATACCAACTTTCCACGCAAGAAGTCGGAGTTCGATTCCAACTAAGAACAAAAATTTTCAATTTAATTTAACATCAGCTGCCTCCGGCAAGCCCCACCATGGATGTCACCTTGTCGTGTTGGGGGGCTTCGACTTAACTAAAAACATCCACGTCTCGGAGATGAGACTAGCAATCTACTCAAGAGACGCAAATCACAATTGCTCAAAGAACCACACACAGCCTCGAAAATTGGAATGATTAACACATTGACGACACGGCAACGAACCTATTACGGCAAATGGGTTAAGATTCGCCGTAAAAATGGAACGAACACGTAGGAAGAGCCAACGCGGAAGGGCTCTTGAGAATATAGCCCGGGATGGAAGGCCAGCAACACAATTGACCAAGCCACCGAAAAAATGGGCTGACTGCTGGGCGTACTCTTCCCAAAAAAGACCTGAGGATAGTGAAGAAGAACAGGCCTTAGGCCTATAATAGAAGAAGAAGAAGAACAAAAAAAAGCTTACACAAGTTACACGAAATGAAAGAAATTTTCAAATAAATTATTCAAATTGATTTAAAAAAAAATATCATATCTTAGAATCATTAAAGGATTAATTAATTAATTAATTAATCTTGTTAATAAGAAATAAAGAAATTTTATATTTTGATTACGTAGTTATATAGACTAAAATTAAAAAAAAAAATATTTTAATACATCTAACTAAATGATATTTAAAATTAAAAAAATGTTTATTTTTTATATTTATTTTTTGATTAAACACAATTTATAAATGTAAATAAATACAAAACTTTAATTTTCCTCTCTATTGAATAATTTTATTTAATAATTTATCTTACAAATAAATTTTTGGCTAAAATAAACAAATAATATAAAAATGGAAATAATAGGTATAAAATTGATCTGATAAATAAATGTGTTTATAATTGATTGCAAGACGGTTTGCTGTTGGTTATATGATTATAGTATCTGGTTACTGCCACTTTAAAAAATATTGCAATGATTTGTAAATTTACTTAAAAGACCAGCAGAATTGTTTGATGAAATTAAGATTTTTAGGGACAGAAATTTAAATATATTCCGGGAAGAAGATTCTTTAAATATTCTTTAATTCATATATGATAATAATTAAGATTCTGATTTTTCAAATTTGATCATTACTATAAAAATTTTACTTATACTTCTTGTTTCCGTAGCTCGTATTGAACGCTCCTTTTCGGAATTGATCTTAATCAAAAATTATTTGAGATCAAAGATTTCTCACAAAAGATTTGTTAGTTTATCACTAATTTTTAATTGAAAGTGAATTATGTGACAATATTGATGCAAGCAAAATTTTTGAGGAATTTATGTTAATATCAATAAAAATTATTAAATCAATTTTTTTCCTATGCTTATTTGAGAAGCGTCAATTACTGTTCTATATCAGTGAGTAGTAATCATGAGCGGGAACTAACTAGGACAGGTTGGATGAGAACCCTAAGTAACTCAGGAAAGGTAAACGAAACACTTATTTAACAAATTAAAAATTTCGGTATTTATTAGGGGAATTTGTTAATTTATTAATTATTTATTTAATTTATATTATTATTGAGTATAGATAACAATTTTATTTACATTCACCTGAAATATTTTCAACAATGACAAAATGTAAAATATTATTATATTTAGTATGTTAAAAATAAATAATAATGAAAAAATATATATTTATAATATACCTATATTTTTGGTGTTAGAATTCAAATTTTAAATTGAGAAACAGTAAAATCTTTAAAGGATATCAAAAATATCAAAATATTCAATTTTTTTTTTCATTATTAATTAAATAAAATAAAAACAATTGAATATTTAGTAGGGCCTCCTCCTCTCCCCATAAATTAGTCCTACGGAATTTGGAAAAACAAATGAAAAAGAATGTTCGTCTTAAATGCTCAATTTTACTTGAATGTCTTGTATGCACAATTTTACTTGAAAACTTACATTTCCATTTTGATGAATTAATCAAATGTACACCCATTTTAAAATGTGGCATGCTAAATAAATAACGATGATTACTTACATTTGGTGAGCTGTATAGATATCATTTCATCATTATCTGGGATGGAGAAGATAATTAAGAATTCCAAACATCCTTCAGTAGCAGGAACGAAGATTGAAACAAGAAATAGAAGTATAAATAACATATTAGATTATAAAATTTTATAATAAATAAATTTAAATTAAATTAAAAATCAAATTAATAATAAATACTAATCTCGGAGTTAATAAAGGGTTGATACCTCTTGCAGATTAGACTCGAAGATGAACTCGAAGACGAATTGATGTCTCATCTCTCTCACCTAGATAAATAAAAAATTAAATAAGATTAGATAAGATTTATATCAACGAAATAAAAAAAAAATATAACAATAAATTAATAACATTAATATGATTGAAAAGGAGTATATAGATTTTTAAAAATCATTGCGTAAAAAATACTACCTTTCAAGTTGATTTTCTTGAAAAAAAATATCTTTATAATTATATATTTAAGGAAAATTAAATTTTATAGTTAATTTTTTAATGTTTCAATAATTTTTATTTAACTTTTAATCAAATTGAATTAATTAATGAATTCTTAAATCGAATCGAAAATTTATTCAAGGTAAATTCTATATAGTCAATGATTTTAATGAAACATTTATAAAATTAGAAATAGAAAAAATGGGATAAAAATTGTTCAATTTTAAATTATGAATTGTTTTGCAAATGATAAAAGAGTTATTCTTAGGTTGCAAATTTCGATTTTCACACCTTATCATTAAATTTCTCTTCATGAGACAATTTTAGTTTTAACTATAGTTTGTTAAAATCTGTACAATATTGACATTTTTGTTAAAATGACGGTACGGTCGAAAAATATGAAAAAAACGGTACTGTCCCGTTCAAAACGATACGTAGGGTCACCCTAAATAAAATATACTAACAAGTGAAAGATGATAGAAACCATTTTTGAGAAAATAAATTTATAGAAAAATGAACAGAACTGATACAGTAAAAGTTTTTTCCAAGTAGAAATAAATAAAATTTAAAATACTTACTTCTTTTCATCAGTTAAATAATTAAGAAAGAATGATATTTGATATATTTGATATTCATCTATGAAATGATTCGTTTAATGTTGTTAAAATTAAAAAACATAACTATAAAAAATAAATCTATTGGATCATTCACTTCTAAATACGAATATAATAGAAAAAAAATTTGATTCATTGCTTTAAGCGATTGAATAATCTATTATAAGCTGCTAAGTCTCAGATTAAGAAAAAGGTGTTCTATTTACCTCCTTTTTGATCATCTCTTTTCTTATTATATCAAACAAAAGAAGCAATTTATCTCCTCACTTTCTTAAGAATGTAATCTGAATCTAATAATATTTTTCAATTAGTTGCTATAGAATAGCATAAAAGCGGCGTTCACTCAAATTGAATACAATATCCGCCATCAACATATGAAGAAGTCAACTAATTAAATCATATCCGAATTAGAATTTTATATTCAACGAGAATTGAAAGTTAACGTTAATGAAGGATTAGTCTCTCATTGAAATTTATCTATAGAACTAGGTCAATTCACAATCGGGAATTATTTTCCTTAATCTTTTCTCTCTCTTTATATGAAATTTGACTCAATATTTCAATGAATATATAAATTCAAATTAAAGAAATTATTTTCACTTTTCGAACACACTAAGAAAAGTATTTAAAATAATAATAATAATAATTCTGACCTTTTCTAACCTGTCTCCTTGTTTTATTTATATTTATATATTTATATATGAGAATAAGTGAACGTTATAGCTTCTAACACATATATATATATTAAAATAATAATAATTTTTTATATCTTTCAGCAATACTTCAATAAGTAATGAATATGGTTTGCAATACAGTTATTATAGTGTTACAATACCAAAACGACTGGGTTCCGAAAGTAAATCATTGTTACATTTGATAATAATTATTTCAGGTGAATTTGATAACAAGGTTAAATTTTTTTAAATTTAATATTTTTTTTTAAAAAATGAACATTACATACAATAACAGATATTTATAATAACAAAAATAATTATATAAATTATAATAAATTAATTATAAATATTTCACATTATCATTATAATAAGTAATAATAACTATATAATTTACAAAATTCAAAAAATTTCCATAAATTAATTTTTAATGGGTCGAAACGATATTAAAATAATTTTTAATTAAAGGATGTTGTTTTATCTTGAATTGGGCTTAACAGGAATTAATGATTTGGCGGCTTTGGGCTGCAAGAAGTTTTAAATTATAAAATAAATGATTGTCAAAATTAAAAGATGTTTGTTTTAAATAAATTACCAACCTTTTGTAAGGATCCTTTGCAAATATTTTCTTCAGTCTTAATTCGTGGGATTTTTTGGGGATCATGTGTTTTAAATGTATTTTTTCGTTTCAATTCTGGATTAATATTTCCAGGTTGTAACTTATTTTCTTTCTATATTTAATAAATATAAAATATAATTGAGATAATGATAAAATATTTATAAGAATATTTTTGTTTTTTGAATTTTGAATTACTAAAAAAGTGGCAATTGATACTTTTTGTCTATGGAGGAATCAACATATCAACATATCATTTTAACCCCCCCCCCCCCCAGGTGAGAAAAAAAATTAAAATTGCTGTATATTATGTACTATATTACAAATAGAAAAGAAAAAATATAATCCTTTTTATCTGAAAAAAAAATTCTTAAAGTATAACTTAGTGTATAATAAGTAAGTTTATTTTAAATTTAAAAAAATTTTAACAAAAATAAAAATTGCTTATTTTTTCGTACAGAATTTAATATAAGAAATAAAAAAAATTATTTTATTATTTCTCCAAAATCATAAAAAACAAAAAATTTAATATAAGATTACTAGATGTGATTGTGAAATTTTCCAATTTAACTATTTAAATATAAAATAAATAAAAATATTACTCAAATTTTAAATATTTTTATTATTAATATATTAATTGTTAATTTCATAAAAATTATGAAGCGAAGACTAATTTTTTCAAAATGGAAACGGGTAAAAATCCCTAAAACCAAATATCCCTAAAAAGACAAATTCCTAAAAGCAAAAATGCCTAAATAAAAATATCCCTGACTGAAAAAATCACTAAAAACAAAATTTTTCATTTTTGTATTAATTTTAATTGTGATTAAGAAAATTAAATCACAAGGTGAGCATGACAACGAGTTGCCTGAGACATGACCTCCCAAGGAGATAATCGGGCCTGGACCGAAAGTAGGGAAAAATAGGTTAAAAAATACATACATAGGGTCCACATACGTGATTTTTCCAAAAAATAGGGGTGTCAAATTCGTATGTAAAATAAAGGGAATTTACTCAAATTTCGTTTATTAGCATACGTTTTAATAGCTTAATGATTCCAAATACAAAATACACCATTTGCACCGTATATTTCACCAGGGAATATACAACGCAATTTTTGAAATTTACTATCATCAGAGGTTGTCTTTTTCATTTTGCTCAATGCATTTATAGAAACATCAAGTCAATGCCAGAAGTTTTGAAGCTCTATAATGATATAGATAATCCTGACAACTCCACTTATTTACGAACTCTTGCAGCTTTGGCTTTGGTACCACCATCAAAAGTCATTGTAGCCTACCAAGCATGGACGACCAACAGGGTAAAACTTCGTGATCTTTTTTCTTACTTCAAGCGCACTTGACTAGGTGAACAATATTTGGCTGGCTTTTATGACCCCGAATTCGACATTGGAACATCTAAGATGCCACTTGATGGGTTTGCCTCGAACAAACAATGCATTGGAAGGTTACAACAATGCTCTTCGTTCACGCTTAGGTGGTTATAAGACATCAGTAAGGGACCTGGTTAAACAAATCCATATTGAGCATAACCTTATCTCTTTGGAAATCTGTCGAGATGTTCGTGGTAAGAAGGCTGATCCACCAAGGAAACGATTCCGCGACTCGCATGATGAGCTTCTGACCATAATGAAGGCAAACCATGAAAAATGGGACGCTAAAAAACCAGATGGAACAGATGTGATGACACCAAGCATGATGTATAACTACCTCATTCAAGTCTCTTCGGCTATTCATTATTAAATAAGTAAAAAAATTAGGGATATTTTTTATTTAGGGATTTATTCTTTTAGGGATATTTTACTTAGGGATTTTTTTTCAGGGATTTTTGATTTAGGGATTTTTTCTTAGGAATTTTTATGATTTCTTTCAAAATATCCTGCCACTACGGGCGGACGAAAAGCTTTCGAAATCTTAAAGTAGTTTTTTATAAATAACTCCTTTATTATTAAGTTTAGGTAAAAATGAATATAATGAAACTTTTAGTAAATTCGATTCCCTATAAATTTAATACGATAGTATAATTCTCATAAAAATCGGTATTTATTGAGAAAATCAATAAAATGTGTTTTGGACTTCTTTAAACTACCCTTACTTATGGTCCGATCTTGTCCAAAAACAATTCAATCCCCGCCCATCATTCCCAAAAAAAACATCTAAATATCAAATTTCAAGACAATATCTCATTTTGTACAGACGTAATCTCGGTAACGAACGGCCCGCCGGCCGGTTCAAAAATTTTTTTTTTTTGCAGTTTTGGATTCTGAACCGCCTGAAAAGTGGAAATCTCAAAAAATCTCGGAGCAAAAATTTTCAAAATTTTCCGACCATCGTATAAGCTATCCTCATTCCATGAGGAAAGCTAAAATGATTTACTTATAGCTGGAAAAAATATTTTCTTTCTAAAACTGTGAATACGAGTAAATAAAATACAAAATTAAATTTTTTTGCCAGATTTTGTAAAATCAGTGTTTCATTTACAAAACTTTTTTAAATATTTAATATAGAAAAAAATCTTAATCAAAATTTGTCTTTAAGAGAGCCCGGAAGGGGGGGGTGGCGCTATAGGAAGGTGGAGCGGCTAGTCAAAACCCCCCCCCCCCAGGATCAAATCCTGGTTGCGCCACTGTTTATATACCTATATATAATCAGATAAATAAATTATTTTATTCCAAATTTTTAAAGGAGAAATTTATCTAAATCAACTAGTCATAATATTTATTTCATATTAAAAATCAATACCGGAGGTAATGAAGACTTTTCTAAAAATACTGAAATATTATCTTGAAAAATTAAAAAATGATATCCATTTTTGATAAAATATTCTTCTGATAAATTAAGTAATTCTTTTTTGATTTTAACAAGTTCCTAAAAAAAAATTAAATTATTATAGAATGAAAAATGTTAAGACAAAACTATATACAATGAGAATTTGTGAATTTTTTATTAAGAGATTTTTTTTATTTAATAATAATCGAAATTTATTGGTTTTTTTTTTTCAAATAATTGTTTATAAAAATTTCATTTTGGAACTTAAAATTTTTCATTTTTTATTGACCTAAATTTTTTATTCGAGCATAGATCAGGAAGAGGCAAAAATGTGGCTCTTGAGCCGCATGTGGCCCTTTCGATGTCAAGATATGACTTCCCAGGTCCATGATCAAATATTATTAATTTAATTATTTCAGTTTCAAAAACTCATATTATTATATACTGCAAAATACTCAGCATAGAACAGTATTTACTTTAAATCATAAATCAAATCTATATACCTAATACTAATAATTAAAACATTAATTAAAACATAAATTCTAGTGGCTTTTTTAAAAAGTTGGAAAAGGAACCCAACCCCTGGTAAAGGATATAGATCACAGATTCCGAAAGTGGACATTGTTTGATATAAATATTAAAATATTTACTATCATATATTAATTATTTATTTTAACTGATTTTCAAAAGTGTAGATGATTAATAAATATTTGCTCAGGAATCATTTTGGATTACAATTAAAGCAAAGCATTTATTTATTCCAAAATTATATATGCGATAAGAGTATTATTTTATTTATTTCAATTACAGAATAAAAATAAGTTGACCTGTGGACAGGTCCGAACCGACCGACGGTTTGAAATAAATTAATTTTCAGCTACAGAAACAATTTCAAATAATTTTAATATATCTATTAATGTAATAAAAAACAGATATGGATACATAAATAATAAATATAAACATTTTTAATTGAATTTTATTTATAATATATATGCAAGACCAGGCTGTGACGTCATGAATGACTGGATGACGTCATATAATTTTAAATCAAGAAAAAACTAATAAATATGATTTTTCTCGAGGATAAAACCAATACAAAGTGCATGATTCGTGGTGATATATAAAAAAATCTCCTTTGGTGTGAAAATAACCCTTCCCTTCCTATCGTCGATCGCTAATACTACCACTTCCGGTTTCCGGATTTGCACCAAAAGTTGATCAATTCATCCCACTGATGCATTAAGTAAATATACCAAATTTCATCAAAATCGGTTGAGCCGTTCAGGCTGTACACATCTATACGGACGGACGGACAGACAGACATCATGCTAAAAATACTTTTTTCTGTTTAGAAAATGCATGATTCGTGGAGATATGTAAAAATCTTCACATGTGAAATTTGGTGTGAAAACAATACCTCCCTTACTATCGTCGGTCGGTATATCAATATCAATGATTCCTAAAGTGTGAGCCACGGCTCCTCGGGGAGCCGCTATGCCGTCATTAAGGAGCCGCGAAATATTCAATTAAATTTTGTAATACTTGAAATTTTTCGCCAACAATTTTGTAAGCTTTTTAATTTTTCGCTGTTAAATGGGTAATCGCTTTTAAAAAAGGAAAGTTTTCCAATTTTTCAAGTTAGTAAAAAATTTATATAAAAATCCGATTATTTAAGGAGCCGCAAACCAGAAAAGATTGGGAACCTCTGATTTATTTCTAAATATGTATTGTAAATATAAATCTAAGAATTCTAAATATAATATGAATAATAGTATAGAAAATTATACCTTGATTGCCTTTTTCTTATCAATATCATCCTTTAACAATTGGGCTCCTCGATTTTGAAACTTTGACGGATCATTTTTTCGAGTTTCCAAAGTCATATATTGATCCCAAAGTTCCGTGTATTTATTAAGGGTGTTTAATAATATTTTATTTTTATTATAATATTTTTCTATATTAATAATTTCCCTTAAAATTTTTTTTAATAAATTATCAGAGAAATCATTATATTTTAATTCTTCGAAATATACTCGCTTTTCAAATGGATAATAATATTTTTCATATTTATATTCGAGCTCATTCATTTTTTGATGAATTATATATTCTAATGATTCGACCTTATTTTTATTTTTAATTTCATCAATCTTTGCCTAAAATAATATTTAAATACCTACTATATATAAATTAAATAATGTATATTAAGTCATTATAAATGAAAATATTTATTAATTAAAATTAATCTTCATTAAATAGTGGGTTAATAATTTTTATTATTCTTACCTTAATAATGTCTAATGTGTTCTTGTTATATATAGCTATATCATTTTGACTCAATCCAATATTTTTGTAATGTTCTTGACATTCATTATATAGGTTATTTACAATTTCATGCAATTCCCTTATTTCAGTCATTTTTTTTAAATAAATCAAAATTATGATATGTGTCAAATTTATAAAAATAAAACTAAATAAATAATTGAGTTGTGAATGAATGTGTAAATTATAAAGAATATAAAAAGAAAACTAAACTCTATTTTATATAGATTCTCCTTATTATATATTAAAAGATATTTTCCAATAATACGTATAAGTATTATTTTTAAATTTATTTGCTAATGCAGCGCCTCTAGGGAGAATTTCTTAAATAATTAATTATTTAAAAAATAATATATCAATAACAATTAAGTTTTAAAATATTTATATTTAAAAAAACATATTTATTGCAATTATTTTATTTCGGCTGTAATAGTTCTAATTTCTACGTAATAAATGCATTATAGAATAAAATTTAAAGTAATTTATTCTATAAGTGTATAGGGTGACCATATTTCGAAAACACAAAACCGGAGCATTTGTAAAAAAAACGCATTGGTCTAAAACTACAATCGGAAAGCCGGGACGTTTGGTCACCCTATGAAAGTACCTAATTGTCCTAAGTACCAATATTGATATGATTATAGGTATTAGCGTGTGAGATTCGGTTGTGTGCCATATTATCCATGTGTGGAAATTACTTGATAAAAAGTACCGCCTCTGTTCAAGAAAATCAAAGGAAAGGTTGTGTGTGTTAGGACCCGTACTACTGATCATAGATCATCTAACGACTTAATAGGCTCTGTTTTCGCGTATAATCTTCAAAAGTCAGTTTTTTTAAAATAATTATAATAGTATAATTAATAATAACAGTAATAAATGGAATAATTAGAAATAGTAGTAAAATATGTTATATCAAGTAAAATTTCATTTTTATAAAAAAAATAGTATAATTAATATACTCTTTTTAATTAGTCACACACACACACATATACAAGGTTTTATTTTACAAAAAAAATTTCCTTAAATATATTTTGATCGTAAGAATCTATTATTTATACATATTATATAAATCATAAAAAAAAAATAATATTGTGTATATGTAAATTCCATAAAAAGAATAATACATGATTTTTCAATATTTATCTAATATATTAATATATAGACATAATTGCCTTTATATTATATCTGGCTATAAATAATCGTATAAAACAATCCTTTTTTCATTTTAATAATGAAGGGGGGAAAAGTTATTTTTATTGAAAATTAATTATTCAACCCTTAATTTAATTAATGGATATAATAAAAAGGGGTTAGTAATTTTTTGATTTTTTTTTTTTGTGAAAAAGTTAATGATTCAAAAAATAAATAATTTACTACATTTACATTCTCTTTGGTTCCTATTTATATATCTTAATTAAAGTTAATATATTATAGGATAATTAGATAAGGATAAAATTTTAAAAATAGTATATCAAATCAATATTGGCACAATCAAATTTTAGGTAAATAAGGTAAAAATTTTTTTACTGAACTAAGTGATTGTATGGTATTTATTTTGCGTTCGGTCTACCTATTACTTATCAGTTCATAGATGGTGTTATTGTCAGACTAGAATTTAATCGTCAATGGTACCAATAAATAAAGAAAAGTGGGTCTTTGGTCTGGGTTTTAATTTTTTTAATTATACTAAAACTTAACATTTAATATGATTAAATCATATTTATTAATTGTTTTAAATGGTATAAGATAAACGTTGACATTTTAAATGAAAAACAATATTAATAGGTAGATCTTACAATACATGATTACCGAAGTTATCATATTTTATTAGAATTAAATTATTATTTTTTTTTTGATTTATTTAACTTAAAACCGAGAAAATCATAATAATAAATTAAGATCTATTAAAAAAATATTTCAAATAAAATAGGTTATATACTAAAGAGTATGGGGATGCTATTTGTATGGAAGGATATTCTTTGTAGTTGAGACCTCTATTCGAAGAGGTGTCATGATTTTTCCACTCACCTCCTTTCTTTATTTAATGTCATTTAACGACAATCCCCTAACGTTATTAATGCTTACTCCGTATTTTCTATTTCCCGTTTTGGGATGACTTGATAAACGATCCAAGTTCCGATTCCAAAAATTAAAAAATATTTCATCTTTATCCGTGTTGATATAATTATTGTTTCAGAAAAATTAACAGATTTTTATCATGTTTGTTTATGGTTTTTTTTGTATGCATATACATATATTTATCTTTTTAAGAATAGACATATAAAATTCGATGCTTAAGAACAAATTTTACCAATCGTTTAAATTTAAAGAAATAATTTTAACATTTTGAACAGTAAAATAGAGTAACGAAAAATATTTTATTTATAATAATAGTAAATCAATCAACGCTTTTAAAGTTTTTCTTCAGGCTAATTAATAAGTCGGCCACCATTTATTATATTCGAATTTTCGGAATAGAAATAGAAGAACCAATCCAATATTAAAAATATTCTTATAGATTCTCTGATTTTCTCGTTGTTAAGTTTGGCCTTTATATCCTCAAAGCATCACAATATTCAAATTAATTAAAATGAATAGATTTACCGGCCACTAGTTGAAACATTTTACTATATTAAGTAAACTAAAATTAAACTTAAAAATATAAAAAAATTAATATGATTAATTTTTAATTAAACAGTTGGTGAAGTTTCAGGTTATTGATATATTTGTTTTATGCGCATTTTGGTTGTTACACCATCATCAGTTGAGAAGAAGGAAAGCTTGTGATTTCATTTTAAACAATATATATATATCATATATTATATACATGTTATTCCTTTGGGAGAATATTTTTCCATTTAAGCGAGGGTTATGATTTAAAACTACTGCCTTTTTAATCCAGTTTGCAGAGAGCTAGAGGGGTTATTGCATCGTAAATTTGCACCATGATGCATTTTCACAATGAATAATGGCACCCTTCCTGTTTGTTTGTCTGTCCAAGTCCTAATACCATTCAACCACAAATACTAAAGACATATTGCATCCGAATCATCAAAATAGAGCGATAGATTTATTCATCTATTTATTGGTGAATAAAAATCCGTCAAGTAAATTAATGGAGGAAGGAAAAGAAAACCAATATATATTTATTTAAAGAACGTTAGAAACTAATTTTTCATGGATAAGGGGGGAAGGGGATGGTTATTATATGAAAAATAAGCGAATAAATATTTCTAATAATAAAAAAAAAGGAAATAATAAAATCAGTTAAATATACCAGAAGCGTTTTTTTTTGTAATTTGTTATATCATTAATAATCCAAACTTACCAAACCCATCCAAAAAAACCAAATTTATACTTAGTTCTTTTTTTTTGCTGCATATGATTTACGTTTACTAATTTATAAAATAATATATATAGAGTTCTATTAATAAAAATAATAAAAACAGCTCTTTATTGTGTTAAAAACTTTCGGTTTTTAATGTTGCATTTAAGGAATGTTAGATATTCATATATATATATATATATATATATATATATATAAGACTTTGTCGAGAAAACGAATATGGAATTCAATATTGGTAGATGTTTATTAAAATATTATTGACATTTAAGTGTTTCAATTAGTATTATATATATATATATATATTTATACTGTCATAGCCGGGTTAAATGGCGGACAATCCTGGCGACTACCCGGGCGTCATATTTTGAGGGGCGACGATATAAAATAATTTTTTAAATTCTTTTTTTTTTTTGTGTAATTTTGATTTTTTGCCTTTGTAATTATTGTATTAATTACACAGTGAATTTATTCATTCTTGTATGAAAGGGCGGCAAATTTTGTTTATTCCTGAGGTATCAAAACCATAGAACCGGCCTGGAATTATAGTAAATTTAATATATAAACACACCTCATGTAAAATTCTTTCCATTGTGATTAATAATTAATATTTTCTAATTTTTTATAATATACAAATTAGATAATTAAGCTAATTAATATTTATGCTAAGTTATTTCGGAGTTATTTTCTATATATTACTTGACTATATAATATATAATTTTATAAATATTTTCTAATACTTCATCGATTATAATTATCATAAATAAACGATAAGAAAAAAGTAACCTTAAAACATGAATGATGTGAGTGATATCGTTTTTAAAATCTATTTTCCAAACATTTTCACAAGTGGTATTTATTTTTGGATGGCACATTGATGGGGAGGCATCCATGAGTAAAAAGCAAAAAGAGAAAAGCTTCGTAGGGGTTGAAGAAGAAAAGAGGACCCGACAGACAGACATCTCACTGGTTCGTTGGCTGTTGCTCATCCATCATTGTCAACTCGGCAATGACACCAACACACACGCACATGGCCAGCTAAATGTATATTATGTGTAATTATGTGATCCCCAAGGAATTTTGGAAACCATTTACAAAACATAACTTTGATTTTAATGAACTTACGCTGGAATAACAGATCTATTTTTGATTTGGTACCGAGTAGGGGGGAGGGGAGGTGAATTTTTTTAAGGGTGTTTTTCATCTCCCATTTGGGTATTTCAGATAGAATAGTCTATATCTATATTCAATTTCTATTGAATTGAATTCATTTGATGGATGTAATGGCAAAACAAGAAGGGTAACTTTCAATTGTCCTGGGCAAGGATTAATTTCATTAATCCAGTTCAAAAGTTATTTCATGCTGATTAATATTGAATTTTATTTTTCAATTACTTAATTCACATTGTAAGTTAATAATGAATGATTTAATAATTTATAATTTTCGAATGATTTGGAATACATGCTTCTTATAAGCAATTGTGAATTCTATTATTATTGTTTTTCAAGAAAAAATCTTTATTATTTATTTAAAGCCAATAAATTTCTCTACTTTATAGTTTAAAATAATATGTTAATGAATAAATAATCATCTATCATGGAAAGTATATTCTTTATGAAATGTTTTTTTTTTGATATAAAAAGTTGTAAAAATTTTAATTTTACTAAGTAAAAAGGAATATTCAATTTTTTTAAGTGAATGAAATCATAAAATTTCTTATAAAATATATCTAAATAAAAAAAAAACTAAAAGAATATTATTCTGAAATTTATATTAAATTTTAAATATTTTGATAAGCTTAATTATAATAACAAATTCAAAACAATATATATATTTAAATTAAATATATTTAAAGTAAAATAAATAAACAGTTTGTAATTTAATCCTTTTTTTATTTTATAATTACAATTAAGCTTTATTTTAAATTAATTACAAATTCTCTTTTGGTAACGTACTTGTAAGAAAGATCAATAAATAAGTTAATAGAACAATGCAAAGATGCATTAAAAGAATGAACGTGAAACAGAAATGAAAGGTAAGGTGGATGTCCATTCCGATGGGTAATTGAATTTTTAACAGAGGAAAGAAACTCTGTTAGCCTTTGAGGTCTCTCGTAAGGTCTCTCTCTTTCCTCATGGAAGGACCCTGTCGCACCCCCGACCCTTTTGCTATCTCCTCGACCCCAGTTCGTTTTGTAATTGCATCAATTTAATAGGATTTGTTTTTCAAAGAATATTAGCACACAATGCCCAACTGTTGTGGGTTGGGTTTACAAAGTAGTCAGTGATTGTACAAAAGTGAATATGGGTGTTGTGGGTTATGTATGAGCAGATGCCTGTGTATGAATGCATGTGTGTGGGTGTACGAGTGTTCATTGTCAATAAATAACTCATTTGTGGACACAACACGGGGTTGTCTCTTTTGCTTAAACAGCATTGCAATCCATAGAGGTAGGGAACATTACATTGGCTGCTGAGCAGCTTATACGTTGCCAATTAATATGCATGAACAGAGAGAGAGAGAGAGAGAGGACTCTGAGAACTCGCTCGACTGAAGCACATGGTCCTGGATTTTTGCCTCCGAGAAATTCAATATTCATTCCTTCTCAAACGATTCTAGTTAATAATAGAATGGGAAACGATAGTCACCAGTGAGAAAATGAATTTTAGATGAGGCCATTTATTTTATTTTTTTTTTTTTCATTTTATTTTACTAAGACTTTAATAAATTTTACTCTTTTTCAACATATCATATTAAATGTTCCATTAATGATGAATTAATTAGAATGCCAAAGTTTATTCTTATTTTCTGTATTCAACATAAATAAAAATGATTAAATAAAAAAAGTGAAGGTAGTTCTTCTAGACCGTTAAACGATCAAACTATTTTTAAATGAAAATTAATTATTTTATACTTTTTAACATTATGTTCATATAAGACATATTTGTTATAAATTAAAAAAAAATATATATAATTTCATTGATTGTGATTAACGAAATGGATGTTTACCTTTAACCTCTTGGGAAGCGCAACCACGCTCTATTTTTTCGAAAATTCACCAAATTATTTTGAATTCACCTCTCATCATCTTTAATAAGAATTTTTATTTTTTTTCATTTAGAATTTAAACTAAAAATAACAAAAATAAATTTCACAAAAAAGAAAAATTAATAAATGCTTTAAAAATAAATTTTCAAGAGAAATTATTAAAAAAAAACAAATTTGAATTTAAACTTATATATAATATATATGATCTTCCCCACACTTGTCTCCTTTTATACAAGTTATTACATTTTTGTTCACATATAATTTTGTAACAGATTTAGAATATAGAATGGTATATTATTATTATTATAAAAATTTTAAGGGGAAGAATTTAATCTGCCAGAGTTAAATAATTATTTATTAATAAAATTATAATTCAATCAAAAATAAAGTAAATCCTATGTAATAAATAAAAATATATTTGTGGGGAGACCGATTGGGAAACGTCCGCTTGGAAAACCAAGGACGCGGTGGGTGGACAATGTAGGTAAGGATGTGAGAGACATGAGAGAGGATAGGGGTTGGAAGGTTGTGACTCAAGATAGGGACACTTGGAGAAATGTGGTTTCTGCAGCCAAGAAATTTTTCGATGTTGATTTTGATGTTTTTATACGTTTTGAAGGTTCCTGATTCATTTTCACTAAGGCTGAGAAAAATGTCTTTAAATGTATTTAAATTTGCGAGATAGTCGAGTATTTCTCCTGGCTGTCTGCTCATTTGTTCGATATTTATTTACTATTCATCATCAATAACATTAATAACATTATTTTTAAAATCTTTTTAAATTTCTGAGATTAGATTATCTAATATATAAAAACATATTAATTTTCTACTAAAGTTTAATAATATACATTGAAGGAAATAAAATTTTACTAAATTTTTATTATTAAACTAGCTGCTCCGAGCGCCTTCGGCGCTCTCCACACCTAGACGGGGGCTCCGCCCCCTGTACCCCCCCGAGTGTCCCTATTCTGAGCTATAACCATCTAACTCCTACCCTGTCCCATCTCTCTCACGTTCCTTCCTACATTGTCCGCCCTGTTCACAATTGGTCTTCCAAACGGACGTTTTCCAATCGAACTCCCCACCAATATATTTTTCCTCTCCCATTCTAGCCATGTGCCCTGCCGATCCCAGCCTTCCCTATTTTATGACCTATATCTAGAGATGCATAGAGGTCATGCAATTCCTTGTTATGCAGTCTCCGCTATTCCCCGGTGTCCTCATCTTTCTTTGGCCCATAAATCTTGGGAAGAATCCTTTTCTCAAATACTCTGAATCTACTCTCATCTCCCAGGGTTATAGACCATGCCTCCCACCCATATAATACAACAGAAAAAATAATTGTTTTATATATTTTAATTTTGATCCCCTTTGATAATAATTTCCCGATTGCAACCTCGATTTAAATTCTTTGCAAATATTATTCGCTCTGATACTATTTATTTTGCATTATCACTATTAATTTCAAACCCCATCACTTTTCCTGCCTCGAAACCATTAATACAAACAAACAATTTTAGCTAGCATAATGAGATTAAAAAATAAAAAATATATAAACTTACCTGAAAATAATTAGATATTTATTTAATAAAATTAAATTTTTAAGTAAATAAATAAATAAAATCAAAATTCAAAATTAATCAAGTAATAAGTTGACCTGTAGCCAGGTCTGAACCGACCGACGGTTTGAAATAAATTAATTTCCAGCTACAGAAACAATTTCAAATAATTTTAATATATCTATTAATGTAATAAAAAACAGATATAAATATAACATAAATATTTTTAATTTTATTTTATTTATAATATATAGCTGAAGTAGCCGGCGTTACCCGTGATCATAATACGGAGGCTGTGACGTCATGAAGGGCTGGGTGACGTCATATAATTTTAAATTAAGAAAAACATAATGAAGATGATTTTTCCCGAGGATAAAACCAATACATTCGTGGTGATATGTAAAAAAATCTCCTCATGTGAAATTTGGTGTGAAAACAATACCTCCCTTACTATCGTCGGTCGGTAAAAAAGGCAATCGAGAAATGTTTTAAATTATCTAAAAAAAACAATTATTAATATAAAAATACAAATAAAATGATCAAAAAATAAATAAAATTAAATTAAATAAATAAAACGTTTTAAATAGAAATACAAACTAATTGATATTATGAAAAACAATTTTAAACAAATGTATTTAATTAAATTAATAAATTTAAAAAATATTAAATGATATTTAGCTTAAATATAAAAATTAAAATAAAAAGAAATTACTTAAAAAAATTAAAACTGTGGCGTCACACAAATCATGCTCGAAGGCTCCAGAACAGTCCAGACGTTTCGAGATGCTCTCAGAAACTTCCAGAAGGTTCCAGGCGTTTCGAGAAGAAATAACTCCGCCCCCGGACACGCCCAATAGGGCGGACCAGAGGCGCTTGCTGGAGGTATATAAGGGCAGCCCAACAGCAGTCCGGCACCCAGTCCTATCCTCACCCTCCACTCCTAACCATCCTCTCCTACACGGGTCCCCTCACTTGGGGACCCCGACGGACGGCTACCTCCGGGCCTCACCGCTCCGGTTGCCTACGGCCCTCATTGCCACGGCTCGGCCTCCGTCACCATCATTCCCTTCCTCACCATTCCGGCTTGCAGAGAGTAGGCAGATAGAGACTCTGTAAGCCATACCTCCCCAGGCCCGAGCATCGTCCTCTGGGCCACGAACATCATCCACTGACCATCCTCCGGGCCACGGGCATCGTCCAGTGACCGTCCTCCAGACCGTCGTCCACGAGTCGCCCTGCGGTCAACCGCTCATCGGCCACGAGTCGCCCTCCGGTCCCCGCACACTGCTCACGGACCATCATCCGACCCGGCCACATCACCGACCGCCCAGGGCCATCTAGCAGCACTCCGAGAGGACTTCGTACTCTGGATCCCACACCGACGATCCGCCTTCGGCCACCTTCAGCGACTTCAACAACACCGAATTTGTAACCTCTACACTCCCGAACACGTCAAGCAATAAATACCGATCCTACAAACAACATCAGCGTTTTATTGCCCCCTTTGATCCTGCTGGCCTCAAAACTATAATAATAATATTAAAATATATATAAAATTACCTGAAAATAATTAGATATTTATTTGATAAAATTAATTAATTATCTTAAAAATTTATCCAAGTAATATCATCTATTTCTATTCGACACTGAGAAGGAAGGGATTCAAGGATTTAAAAAACGGCGGTCTTCATTTTTTTTACTCTCTACTGAGAGTAAAAAAAATGAAGAAGTTTTTTAAAATAATTAAATTATTTTATAGATTATAAAATAAAAATTATTGTATTAACATTAAAAAAATATTGAAATAAAAAACAATATTTAGTTTGATTTAATAAATAAAAATATTATAAACATTTTTAGTGAGAATTTCTCGGGGAGGTAGGGAGGTCAGATAAGCGACAACTTTTATTCCAAATGTTCGTCCTCCCTAGCTGTGACGTCATCAATAAGAAAATGTAAAGAAAAGGGCTGTTTTTAGGGTTTTCCCGACAATTATTCGATTTTTTCTCGCCGGAAAAACCATCCTTGGACTTCAACGAACATTTTAAAAAAAGAATTGTCAAAATTGGTCCAGGCGTTATTGAGTGATGCAATTACAAAAGTCATTTTTATTTATAAGACTATTAATTATTTCTTATAATTATAAGTTAATTTCTGTTAATATATATATATTTTAGTATATAATTGAATTACATATCTTGGAATAACTTAAGACTTAAGTGAAAGGGAATCCTAATCTTATATTGTATATTATTTATTTTTTTCTTATATATATTTAAAATTAATATATTTCGCATATTATTAAAATAAAGTATTAATATATGTAATTTCTTTTTTTTAATCTATGCATTTTCTTATCTTCCATTTTCATACACATATGTAGGTTTGAACTGCAACTAGATTATAGATTTACTTAATTACTATGTATAATAAGATTATCATTGCGATAATGATCAAAAAGATCATAGAAATCCCGCAATTCCTTTATAAATTTATTCATGAAATATATATAAGTATACAATATTAACTAAAAAACTATATTTAAGTGAAAATTGATTAAAAAAAAAATATTATTTATATGTCATATTTATTTAATAAATATTATAAATGTTTAATAAATAATAATTTATTATTATTTTTTTCTTCATTTTAAATTTAAATTAGAATTTAATATATATTTCAATGGATTATTTAATAATATATTATATAACTATACTGTTTATGAAAATGTTTTACGTTTACCTTGGCATACGATAAAATCCTGAGATGGTTATCCTTGGTTCTTATCGGGGCGGTTCCGACCCGGGGGTGGACGGGGTGCGGGGCACCCGGGCGGCAAGCCTAGGGGGGCGGCGCGAGCCGCTTTAAACGTACTTATTCATTTTATGTTTTTTTAATTTTTTTCAATATGATTCTAAAAAAAGGTCAAATGATTTTGCGTTCAGGATTTTAAATACTTTCGATATTTTTTCAATTTTTTAAAAATCTAAATTAACTTAAATTTACTTTATTTTTTTTTTATTTGTATTTATTGTATTTATTTAAGTTATTTGTATTTTTTGGGCGGCAAAATTATTCTCGCACCCGGGCGGCATATACCCTAGGAACGGCCCTGGTTCTTATATATAATAATATATTTTTATTTAAAAATTTTTTTCTAATAATAGATAGGTAAATGAACAAGAAAACTTTTACTAATTCTATAATAATTTATTATTTAAATATTAAATTCCCTGTCATCAAACTTGGTATATGATAATAGTTTGTTTGTTTTTTTTTTGGACTCAAATTGTTTTTAATAAATTAATTAATCATCAAAATTTAAAAAAACTATGTTTTAAATAATAAATTTTTAATCAAGCGAAAAGATTCAATTGAAAGAACACCATCGAATAAATTTAAATTTAAAATTATTCCATTTGACTGAAAACCTCGTAGAAAATTTATCTTTAATTTAAATGCGTAACAATTATACTATTTAAATAAAATATTCCCATCGGGGTAAAAAGAAACAAAAAAAAAAAACACACACACACACATAAAACTAAACTACTTGTGACATGTAATTTCGATAGACGAAAACATTGAATTTAAATTTATCATAGAATGGATTAAAATCAAAATTGTCGTTTCCATATTTGAATGTTTTCACTAGTAATAACACAATTGAATGTAATTGATTAATTAATACAAGTATGAAGTTGGAATTATCTAATTAATAATAATTCTTAGACTAAATCATAATAAATAAACAAATAAATTCAATGCAAGGTATAAAAATAATATCAATAACATAAAAATGATATTGATACTGATATACGCAGATAAATCCACAGTTTTAAATTACGTTGGTTTATGATTTATGGTATACAACAAACCCCTACCACAAATCAATAAATAATAATTTTTTATAACAAAAATCACAAAGAAAATAATTAATAAATAAATTTGTATTATAAAAATAGAAATTAAATTATTTTATTCAACTTAATTTCAAATGTGTTAGTTAAATAATTAAAAATATTCAGTGAAGAACGACTAAATGATTTTGGAGTTTCTTTACATATTAAGGTTCCAGGAATCCGTATCAGTATGTATTTTTTCTTTTTTTTAGCAGAAGGTGGAAAATCTTATTTAAGACGAAGAGCGCTTGTATATACATAAAGTCTAGGGGAACTCAACTTAATAAAAAAACACCCCTCTACCTTTCCTTCTGAGATCCCTCTTTCAACGCAAAGCAAAACAACGCAGAGGAGGATATCTAGTTTTATATTAGCTATTAGACTTATCCATCTTTACTCTTCTCCTTTTCAAGACTAAGTAGTTCCCTCATTAATTTGGGTGTTTGTATGAGTATGTGTGAGTGTAAACTTTGTTTACCATTTGACGATTGAATTCAAATTCAAAATATCTGGAGTGTCTCCACTCGACTATCACGCAAATTTGAATTGGATTAATTAACATATATTATATTTATATTAAATTTAATTAATTAAATGTAAAGGTTACTAATCGTGGTTTCATAATTTTTCTATTTAATAAAAAAAAAATTAATCAGTTCTATGTTCATTACAATAATATTTTGAATATTCTTAGACAATAATTAATATGTATAATTTTTTTTTTTTTATATTATAATGAAATTGGTTTTCTTTTACACAGAAAATATGATGATAAAATGATTAATCTACAAAAATTTAGCTTTTTTTAAAATGAAACAACTAAAATAATAAATTTGAAAAATCAACAGAATTTTTTCATGATAATTTTTTTAATTAAATGTTTTAAACATTTATTTATTTGCATAAATAAATATTTTAATAGATATAAATTATATAATTATAGATTTATCTATCAGATAAAATTGATTTAAATAAAAACATATAATTTCTTTTATAATTTTATTTTTTCAATCTTAAATTTAAATATCAAAGTTATTAAATTACAAAATTAATGATCTTGATTTTAAAATATATATAAATAGGTTAGGTATAATATAAAATAAAAATTTTATTGATAACTACTAAATTTTAACAAATAATTTATAGAAAAATGTTAATAAGATGATTTTTGGCCAGTCAGTATGTTTCCTTCTCTCTCTCCCTCTTTCTCTCTTGTCTTAATGAGAGTTTTTTAAATGAGTAAAAATAAACTGTTGGAATTTCTACTCTCGTATTCGTATTATATTCTTTTTTTTTATTTTTGGTAGACTGTTATTACAAAATGAATAATTAAAGAGTTTCCAAGTAGTTTTAAATATTTCTAAGGTAGGGCAGCCGTCGAAGATATATTGAAGGCCGCCTGGGCGAATCTCGAGAGCCTATCTAATCAACTTAAATCAACGTTAATGATTCTGGACCACCCAGCATGTAGCGCTGTACATCAACCCGATAAATTTTATATTCCGGATTAGTTATTCACATAAAGCATTAGTTAAGAAAATAGTATATTAAGATATTTATCAAATCGTATGGTTGGAATAAATAAGGATATATAAAAATGGTTTATTGTCTAAAGAGGTATTAGAAGATAGCTTTTTCTTGATATGATATGAAACTAGTTGACCTATCGTGGAAAGGTTTTGATATATTAAAATGTAAGGAAAGTGTTTCAGGAGAAGAATGAATAAGTCAAGAAAACCATGTTAAGAAGTCAGGAAGTGTAACATGCAACTTGAAATAAAAACAAAAATCGTAAAATAGATAAAATCATTTGTAAACTTTAAATTTATAATCGTTTAAAAAACAATACCTTGGTTCTATAGGATCATTCTATTATCGCAGCTTGAATTTTTAAAACTCCCATTTAAGAAATCGTGAATTTATCGATTGAGTATATTTATAGGAATCCCATAAATTAAATTAATTAATTATTTTTTAAGTAGAAAATGACTATAAGATAGGACAAGAAAACGATGGTTAGAAAATAAAATAAGATCTGAAAGAATTAGGAGAAAATAGGATTTGGATGGAATGTGATTGCTCTAACTAAGAACTTTCAAGTTAAATAAAATCACAGTGATATTTAATTAGATAATAAATTTTTAAAAGAATGATTTTTATTATAACTTTTTATAACCCTTCTTCATATTTTGAAATCAATTGTTCAAATGGTAAAGGCGTCGCAGGGTGTGGGGTTAGTGAACCTGCCTCACATTCTCGTGGTCCCGGGTTCAAGTCACGGGTCTGGCAAGGGAATTTCTCTAGTTGGGGTCTATTCAACCCAGCCTCCGGGATCAAAATTGGGAAAGCTACTTGATAGCGCCTCCGATCAAGAAAATCAGGGTGAAGGTTGGTAGGACCCGTTCTACTGATTATAGGACCCCTAATTGATATAATCGACTTGATAGGCGTTGTCCTTGCGTAAGACGTACAAAGTCAGTTTTTTTTTGTTCAAATGGTATACAAAGTTTTAGAATTCACTCATAACACAAATACACTCACCCACATCTCTTTGTATATCCTATGAAAGGACAACACCTATCAAGTCGGTTGCAGTTTAAACGGAGTAGAGATATTATATGATCAATACAGCAGATACCTCAATCTTTATATTGATTTTCTTGATCAAAGACCACTACTTCTTTCAAGTAGCTATAAAATTATGATCATGAAGACTGGGTGGACCTTATTCCCATAAATCTCAGCTAGAGAGAAATTCCCTTGCCAAGTCTGGAATTTGATCCCGAGTCCACGAAGTCAAGAGTGAAGCGACAGACTGTGTGGCGTCTTCACACTTATCCTCTCCCAGACACAAATGCATTAATGAGAAACTACTTAATCATGAAAAAGAGAAAAAGAAAAGGGATTTAATGGATCAGACAGATATCCGAAAAATTAATTTTGATGCCATTTAAAGAAACTTTTTGTATTGTTGCTCACTTGATTGTTATTTAAAAACTCAATATTTGGAATTTTTAAGAATAGAACGCTTAAAAAAAGATGTTATTCATAAGATGAGTCATTGATGAAGTAAAAGAAGTAAAAGAGGAGTATTTAGTTTTACGTGACAAGTAAATATAACGATATATTTTATAATATGCTTATAAAAGATAAAACATAGAATGTTAGGCGGTGAATATATAATTTCAGAATAATAAAAAAACTACAAAACTATTGTTCGAGGATATTTAGAGATACATAAATGAATAATTGAACATTAACTTTAAGTGTGTTAAAGAATATTTTAAAACAAATTGAATATATTTTTTTTTAAACGTTAATCATATTAAACATATTAAAATATATCTTTAAATACATTATTAGAGGAATGCCCACTCAACAAATTAGATAAATAAGTAATATCAGATAAGTAATAATAAGATAATAATAAGTAATCTCAGAGATAATGTAAAGAGGAGAGTGAGGGAATTGGGACACGACGGGAATTAAAAGGAGGTAACTCAGGATAGGGATGTTTGGAGGAATATGGTCGCTGCAACCAAGAAATTTCAAGTTCTTTAAAGCCACACTGATAGATGGCATTCATGAGATTAATAAACAGAATATAATTTTTATATTTCTTTAAATTTAAATGTAACATTAACAAATTAATTAAGTTACTTTAAAAAATTTTAACTAGTAAGTTGTAGTTTTAAAGCAGTAATTTTTCAATTATTTTTTAACTATTATCCCTTTCCATGTAATCTTAATTAAAATTATAATTATTAATTATTATTAATCATTGTATAATCTCATCATATCTCGTCTATCCACTTTAGTTATGACATAATTGTTGTCAATATCAATCACAATGCCATGCTCTCCTTTGGGATTGTTTATAGAAGCCTGATGAGATGGGAGCTGTCTAAGCTGCAGTTAATTTAGAGTTAGGAAATTACTAATTATTGTATTAATTAATATAATTATTAATAAATCATAGAGTATTTTTTTAAAAATTAAAGATAATAAATGAACAATTTTAAATTTAAGTGTACTAATAAATTTAATATTGTTTCTAGAATGTAGGTAAATAGTCATTTATAAATAAATATTGAATACTTATTGGAAAAATAATGTTTATATTAATTCAACCATAATATTATTATAAATAGATGTAAATATTTTTTTTTAAATAATCTCATATTTCTAATAATAGATTTATAAAATAATATTTTCATATTTGTCTGACTCTCCAACAGGTGGATAACATCAGGAAAATTTTCAATTAAGTCTAAAGTTATTTTTTCATTTTTTTCAATGTTGATTTTTTAAAGATCGACTACATACAACATCTCGATCAAAAGATTATTAACTAAAATAAACCTTGGAGAAAATTGATATTAAATGAAAATAAAATTAGAAGAATTTAATTTTAATTAAATAATTAAAGAATACATTTTTGTAAAAAATAAATATTTTTACTTGTTAAGTCTTTAAAAATCAAGGAAAGTATTAATTTATATTGATAGTTTATGAATTTTCAAAATGCTTCTATGCTAATTTATACCAATATCCTGCTCATTATATATATAGTATAATTCATTAAGTTACTTTAATAAGCTTTAAATAGTAAGTTGTGGTTTTAAAGTAGTAATTTTTTAATTATTTATTTTTAACTATTATCCCTTTCCAGCGGTCACATTTTCAACATTATAAACTACTGAACCCATATTTGAACCATACTCTAAACAATGATCAAGGCAAGATTGGAATCCTTAAATGAAGCGGGTTAGGATTATCGGTTACGATAAATGGAATGAAGAGAATAGATCTGATCTTATAAAGGTCCAAATTGTTCCCTCTCCCAATACCTTACTATATAAATATATATATATATATATATATATAAATTAATTTTACAATAAATCTATATTATATATAATGTACTAATGTAATTTACCTCATACTTATATGTAATTAATACCAAAAGACAAATACTGGCATATATTTATTAAAAAAAAAAACAACTAAAATATAAAAACATAGAAAATAGATGTTTGACTCACTTTAAATAAATCTAAAATTTATCAACTATTATGGAAAGTTATTTACGGGCAAGTGTTGGCGTCCATTTTGGCACCATTTTCTTGAGAGTTTCTATTTATGGTAAAATTTTTGAATAATAATAATAATGATAATATTAATAATAGGGAAAATATTAACAATAATATTAGTTTTAGTAGTAATAAATAGAAGGATGAAAAAAAAATCTGGAGTGTCTCCACACGACTATCCCGCAATTTGAATTGGATTAATTAACACATATATTATATTTAAATTAAATTAAATTTATTATAAATTATAAATTAAAATTAATAAATAATATTTCTTAAACCAGTCCGTGTCTGGCTCTTTGTTGATGGCACCACGTCACTTGCTGGCGCATGATTTTAGCAGTTAAAAAATTAATTACTTTCAGAGATTCAATCAAACTGAAATTCTATATATATAGCAGTTTTATACAATTTTTAATCATGTGAAAAACTATCAAACATATAGGTATCTTTATTTTTACAGTCAGTTTAGAGGAAAAAAATAAAACATAAGTGGTACGTAATGACCCTTTTCCGGATGAGCTACATATCTCAAAAGTTAGAAGTTTCTCAAAAGATAGAAAACTACGAATTTTGAATAATGTCCGTGTACCAAATTTCATTATTCTAGCTCTAACCGTTTTTGCATAAAACCTTTCTACATACACACACACATAGATATTTTTCTCAACCTTAGTGAAAATGACCTTCAAAACATATAAAAACATAAAAATCTCGACATCTCTGGCGAGATAGTAAAAATAACAAAACAGAAGTTTCAAGAGGGTGTGCACCCCATCCAGAAGGTAGACAAGCTAATAAGGTAATTAAAAAATATATCAAACTAAAAATAAATTTTTAGGAATTGTAAAAGTTATCATAAATATTTAAAATAATTGCAATAATAAACTAAATATCTAAATAAATATTTTAAACATTGAACAAAATTTAATTTACTCAAAGAAAACAAATCTATCCATTACAAATCAATCTAACAAAGAAGATACTGAATTATTTAAAAGATTTCCTTTGCTTAGTTGAAATTAAGAATTTTCAAAGAGATTCATGCAGCAAAAAAATTCTTTATTAAATTAGAGTATACTATTATATTACCGACCGACGATAGTAAGGGAGGTATTGTTTTCACACCAAATTTCACATGTGGGGATTTTTACATATCTCCACGAATCATGCATTTTCTTAACAGAAAAAAGTATTTTTAGCATGATGTCTGTCCGTCCGTCCGTCCGTCTGTCCGTATAGATGTGTACAGCCTGAACGGCTCAACCGATTTTGATGAAATTTGGTATATTTACTTAATGCATCAGTGGGATGAATTGATCAACTTTTGGTGCAAATCCGGAAACCGGAAGTGGTAGTATTAGCGATCGACGATAATAAGGAAAGGGTTATTTTCACACAAAATTTCACATGAGGAGATTTTTTTATATATCACCACGAATCATGCACTTTGTATTGGTTTTATCCTCGGGAAAATCATATTTATTAGTTTTTTCTTGATTTAAAATTATATGACGTCATCCAGCCATTCATGACGTCACAGCCTGGTCTTGCATATATATTACAAATAAAATAAAATTAAAAATGTTTATATTTATTATTTATGTATCGATATCTGTTTTTTATTACATTAATAGATATATTAAAATTATTTGAAATTGTTACTGTGGCTGCTAATTAATTTACTTCAAACCGTCGGTCGGTTCGGACCTGGCCACAGGTCAACTTATTTTTAATTCATAATGACTTCGAATAATAATTTGTTTTTTCTTTCCATTTTGCATATCAAACGATTTTCTTGCTTTCGAATTCAACAAGTCTATTTATTTAAAGAAAGAAGGGTGGGTAAATTGAAGACACCTACATTTTCAAAATCGTTTCAATTGAAAAATTCATCTCGACCGAAATCGAACCCTCTTCGAAATTGAATAAAGAAAAAATCTTAACCTATCAAAATGCAGGAACTTATTATATATAGAAAGGACATTTGAAATTATTTCTTAATAATGATATATTTCTTTAAGCAAAAGAGTTTAATTTAATTAATTATTATAGGTTTATAAATAATAAATGATAAGTGTATTAATGAAACCATTAAAATTGCAATGAACATTTCTAATTGAATATTAAAGAGGGAGGACCAAAACATTTTAAGTGATTACATTATTTATAATACAAAACCAAATCTATGGATTGATTGGCTTTCTGTCTACTTTATTAATATTTAATAAATATACAATGATTATTGATAAGTCCTACCCATTCCCATTTATTTAGCTTTAAATGAAAGTTTTTTTTTTTTTAAATAGTATATATATAATTTATTTATATTCATTATACTCATTTATAATTGATTAAATGATAAATTAGTATCAACATAACCATTTATTATATTATCAGTTCAATCATACTCTGAGTTATTTGTGAATATTTATTTTCTTTTTTAGGCATGTAATTTAATCGAATTTTTAAAACAATTTATAATTAATGAAAAAAAAAATTATTACACATAAAATAGAAAGGGTTATATTTTAATAGGGAGGAATTTAAATTAAGGGTTTTATTAAATATTAAATATTATATAAAAGATAATTTTATGTAGTAATATGTGAATTGGGTTACATTATATATATATATATATATATATATATATATATATAGAGAGAGAGAGAGAGACTTTTAAAAATAAAATTTATAAAACACACATTATAACTTATATTATATGAGTATGAGAAGTGGTCCATGACATTGAAGGACGATAGATTCAGAGAATTTATATTGATATTCATAGTGATTAATAGAAAGTAACATTAAAATTCCATTAATCGAGATATTTTATTGACGTTGTGTAAGCTTTAAAAGTGGACGTATTTTCTTATGAAAATATTAGAAATGGAAAAGTGATTTTCAGTTGAATAAATAAAAAAAAGGTTAAAGAATCGATATTGAAGAGCCTTTTGCACTTCGCTAAATAAACAGCAACACCACCCACAGGAGGTCGTGACATGAATTGCCCTCCCACTCTTCTATCAATGAAACGATTTTAGCGTTCACTGAATGACATACAAACAGACAAGAAGACAGCCTATGCCTTTATCAGATGCGTGGGATTTAGACAGATTATATAATATATGAGGGTGTTAAATGAGTGAAAGCGCTTAGGATAAGAATCCATTCTGGTCGGGAAGAGATTAATAATTGATCGAGAGTGCTCGTCTCGAATAAGCAAACCAATCCACTCACCTGTAATTATTCAAACACATAGATTCTCATTTTCCGATTTTCTACTCTCATTATTATACATACAATTCCGCCTATAAATATTTAATTTAGAGAGAGATATATTGTAATATTCATTTTGTTGGAGAGAGCGACAAAGTTTATAAACCACCCAAAATAAAAGAATATTAAGAAGAATTTAAATGTATTTTGTATATTTTAAGAGAAACAGTATTTTATTCTAAAGATATATAAACGAATTATGTTCTATATACAAGTATTTATTGTACAAATGATTCATTTGAAAGGGAAATATTCATATAATACAGATGAAAATTGTGATTATGCATAGGCAATATTTAAATTTACAAATGAATCCAAGCATCCATTAAGAGCTTGTATTTCTCAATATCTAATTTTTTAATAAATATTATTGTCAAGGATTTAATCTCCATGTTTATATTAAAAAAATGCACTCAAATAATTTAAATTTTTATTGTAATTTAAGAACACTCCGTAGCATTCAAATTGTTTTCAAATTAAATTTATTATTCTCAATTCTAAATAAATTTATCGATCTGTATGGCTTTAATGAACTCGAAAGTTCTTGGATACAGTAAACACATCTCTCTTTCCATTCCTAATTAGGACCACTCTCTCTCTCTCTCTCTCTTACATCCAAATCTAATCTTTTCCAAATTCCTTTAAATTTAATAAATTAAATTTATTATATTTACAAATTATTTTTATTTATATTATATTTTCTTGATTTGATATATGTCTTTATAGAAAAAATCACGAAATATTAATTAACTATTCTCTTGTTTAAATCAATGCTTTATTTGTTAGGAGGAGTCAGTTGGTAGACATGGAATAAGCATGGTTACCATTTGCGAGGCGTATGAATGTGGAAACTAATTTGTTCCTGGAACAAAACTAAGGGATATGCACTAAACAGTTGTTTAATTACGTTTTAAAAATTTCAAAATTCTTTGCTTCTCCTTGTTTTAACAATTTTCCATTG
The DNA here is from genome assembly GCA_963082975.1 of Labia minor. NCBI lineage: Eukaryota > Metazoa > Arthropoda > Insecta > Dermaptera > Spongiphoridae > Labia > Labia minor. The sequence continues at coordinate 67,573,588 of OY720345.1, forward strand.
ACAACATCCTGCAGTTTTACCTATCAATACCGGTTGTAAATATAAAATAAACTGTGTTTTCTTCTATTAAAAAAAGGTATCATACAATCCTTATCAAGTATGCATAACTACTTCTTTATTACAGTAAAATCTCCTTATTCGCAGGGTATATGTTCCATAAATATGCCGCGAATACAGAAACGGTGAATATGGAATGGTAATTTATATGGGATTATGTGGATACGTTTCTAGGTGACAAAATAAAAAAAATATATAAAAAAGTAAATTTAATTGAAGTTTTTGAACATTTTGATTAATTATCTTAAGGTTTAGGTAATGATTTGAAGAATTTTGTAATTTTCTCATACTTGGCAGTTTTTCAAAGCTCCTTCAATTCAGACGCAGCAGTTGCATTAGCAATTTGCCTCTTAAAAATAAGACTTCGTTCCATAGACGATCAAAATTTATATAAAAAAATCGCACAACTCATTTGCCAATCTTAAAACTTCACTAAGATTTTTCAAATTAAATGTCACGTTTCCAGTGCTTATTGAAGCCTCTTCTTCAATGGGCTCTGAATTTAACATTTCCTCAAAGTCGGTCTCAGTCAAATCTTCATCTTGCGATTCAAGAAATTCCTGAAGTCACTTGATTCTATCTGTTAGAACCCATCTCATCCTATTTCATTCGCGATTTCGGCTAAGTTTGCAGTCAAAGTTTGAACTTGCACATATTCTTTATCATTTTCCGCAGCCAGAGCAGACCAGTTTTTTCCAGCATGTCTTCAATGTGTTTGTTCACATTCTCAAAAACACCCATCGCGGTGAAGGCGTCCATTTGAAGCAATTACAAAGGATATTGGGTTGGATACCTATTGGAATCCTTCTATTATTATGTATGTGTTTGTTAGATCCGCGAATATAGAAATTGGGTCGCATTTTTTTCACCCGCGAATAGTAAAAACGCGAATGAAGGAAGCGCGAATAAGGAGCTTTTACTGTATTTCTAGACCTCAAAACTGACCTGTATAAGTACCATCTTTTTTAAACTATTGACTTCTAAATACATTTCAACAATGCTAGAGAATTTCATTTTCTTAAAAGTTCCTAACATTAAACAGTATTAAAAATGTATTTATTAGTTTTTATTTACAAATTAATTTAAAACTGACTTTGAATATTTACATCAATTATACTAAAACAAAATATGAAGATACCTCTACTTAGGTACAGTAGTAGTATTTCATTATATCAATATATGACATTGATCAAATACAATTTTTAATATAAAAAGAAAAAAAATGATTGATTTGTTGGAAGTCCATTGTGATGCACGTGTAATGAAACCGATAAGAGAGGCCATTGGGTCCTCCCCCTCCTCATGTGTCGATTAATATTAGCCCGATATTGATCAATTGTCAAAAAGAAAAAACGACCTCGCGCCTAAAAAAAATGCCTTGTGATCGGACTGACCCTGATTGTTCTTGATCATCATGAATCGTCCTAGGAATGACGATGGCAATGATTCCTATCATGGTCGAATGGTCTCGATATGAACCAGATAACCTCGACGGACAGGCCAAGTCATGTTAATTACAATCGCTGCAGATCTATTGTCACAGATACAAGCGTATTGGAACTATATAGTGACGTCTCATTTATCCCATAGACCATAGGTTCTTAAACTTATGTACTCCACGGACCCCCACTTGAAAAAATTTTTTTTGACGGACCCCCATCACAACTTTAGGTACTTTACGTCATTTTATTAATTAATTTCTGGCTTACGATCTCATAAGGACAAGGATATATGATGAATATTTCTAACAGTGATTGGTGAATAACGATTTTTTTGCATATTGTAGAACACATTTTATTAGAAATTATAATATTGAAGAAAGAAAATACAAACATTGTCATAGCAACAAATCTCACAAATTATAATGGGTACTTACATTAAATTCATATAAATATTTTATAATTTTTTTCAGAAAATATTAAATAAGAAATATTTTAAAAAATAACTGCATCTATCTCATTAAATATAACTTACATATTTAATGAGATGTATGCAGTTGTTTTCTTGAAACAAGAATCTCAATATCTGGCTTAATATTGGAAACTTTTAATCTAAGATCCGGCTCTACATTTAATTTGTTTCTATATTTAGACTTAATATAAAATAGTACCGAAAAAGCTTGTTCGCATAAATATGTTGTGCAGAATGGAATCAAGTGTTGAAGTGCTTTATTTGCAAGCGCAGGATAATCTGACCTGAGAAGTAACCAAAAGTTGCTCAATTCAGTTTTGTTAAATTTTAGTTTATAAGTTGTATCACATGATAATTCCACGAGAATATCTTGTTCAGGTGCAGATAAATGTTTAGCATTTGTAATTTCCATATTAAATGGATCTCTGATCCAGTTATTGCAAGGATCAGGAGTAGAAAAATACTTCCTGAAGTTGCTTTTCAAAGTAATTAAATGTTCAACAAATAATTGACGCGTTTGATTAAGCAATTTTTCACTGGAGCTTTCTATGAAATCATTGAGAGTTGGAAAAGACTCATATACACCGTTCTGGATGCGTTTCGACCACAAGTCGATTTTTTTAATCATTGCTTCTATTTTATCTTCAACTTTAAATATATTTACAACAGTACCTTGCAGGCTCAAATTAAGTTCGTTCAATTTTGTAAAAATATCAGTCAAGTAAGCCACCTTAGCTAACCAGATAAAATCATTGAAACATTCGGTCAGTTCAAAATGCGCATCTATTAAAAACAATCGTATTTCATCTCGAAGCTCAAAAAGGCGAATGAGTACTTTCCCGCGGGACAACCAACGTACATCTGTATGTAATAATAAATGTGTATGTTGACTACCCATTTCCTCACACAAAATTTTAAAAACTCTGGAATTAAGTGGACGAGCCTTAATGAAATTGACAATTTTAACTACTTCGTCTAATGTTCTTTTCAAATCTGGTGACATATTTTTGGCTGCTAATGATTCTCTGTGAATGCAGCAATGATTCCAAACAACCTGAGGCGCAACATTTTTAATAAGAGCAATCAATCCAGTTCTTGTACCTGACATTGCACGAGCACCATCAGTGCAAATTCCAACACATTTTGGCCACTCTATTTCATTTTCGGTTATAAAATTATTCAAACTGTTAAATATGTCATTAGCTGTCGTTCGTGAAGGTAGTGAATCACAAAACAATACATCTTCTTGTATTTGATTTTCAAACTCATATCTAATGAAAGCTAACAAATTGGCATTATTAGTGACATCAGTACTTTCATCCAATTGTAATGAGTAATAGTGACTTTTGCGCACTCTCGATATTAATTCTTCTTTTATATTACATGACATGTCTTCAATCCTATTCTTAACCGTATCATTTGATAATGAAATCAAATTTATATCGTTTGCTGCTTTAGTTCCTAACATTATATTTGTAATTACTTTTGTAGCAGGAAGAATTAATTGCTCTGCTATATTATGCGGCTTTCCTGCTTTAGCAATAAGTAGAGCTACTTCATATGATGCCATTACTGCTTTCTTACTCATACCACCAGATCCCGTCTTTACCATCAATTTCTGACTTGAATTAAGTTCTTCTTTTTTCATTTTAAAAAATTCGATAGACTTACTAACATGCTCGCTGTGCTTTGTTTGTAAATGACGTCTGAGATTAGCAGGTTTCATACTTTCATTGGATAAACTTTCCTGACATAGAACGCAGACTGGTCTTTCCACATCATTGTTGCAAATATAAGTAAATCCAAATGATAAATAATCATCCGAATATTTTCTAGTTTTGCGTTTCTTGGTAGAGTTTGCTGTTGATGCCTCATCATCTGATTCTTTCCGTTTCTGTGTTGAACCAGTTTGTAGCCAACGATCCATTTTATGGAGTAATTTATTAACATTGAACTACAATAATATAAATATAATATAAATATAATATAAATATAACGAATTATTATTTACTAGCTATGTTTTAATATGATTTTAAATGAATGTTTTAATATCATTTTAAATGAATGTTTTAAATCATTTTAATAAATGTTTTAAATAATTTTAAATAAATGATTTAATATCATTTTAAATGAATATTAATTTATATAATAAATATATTTCGTAATTTGATTCTAAAATATTATTAATTTCGTAATTTGATTCTAAAATATTATTAATTTCGTAATTTGATTCTAAAATATTATTAATTTCGTAATTTGATTCTAAAATATTATTAATTTCGTAATTTGATTCTAAAATATTATTAAAATAAATATTTTTTATTCATAAAACTAACTTATACTTACTCTCAAAAACAGCCTTTCTGGGAAATTGCAAAATGTGTTTAGTGTTTTTATAAAATAATGATCATGCAAATTTCACTAAAAATTAAAAAAAATTATTAGCTATAATAAACTATTATTAGCTATAATTTAATTATAATTAATTAAATTAATAAAAATAATTTAAAGATACAACTCGTTGAGAAATGAACTTATAATTAACATTAATAAAAATAATTTAAAGATACAACTCGTTGAGAAATGAACTTATAATTAACATTTGCTTTAAAACTGTTTAAAACCCCAGAGTGGACGCTGACAATTTGGGTTTTTCCGGGTAAGACTGTCCCCTCCCCTGGTTTTCCCCAATAACAAAGTGAAAGAAAATTCCCTTATATGCCTCCCCTTCCGAGCCCCTAAGAGGGGTTATTTTAAAGGAACAATCGAAAAATGATTTTAAATGAATGAATGGATGAAAATTCAAATTTTATATATAGTTTTTTATATATGTTTATTTATTCACAAAAAATTAATTGACATAATTATCAATTTAATAAAATAAAATAGTATTATTAATAGTATTAAATTATAGCCGTAATTCTCTAGGAGGATATAGTTAAACAATGAACTTTAAATATTTATATATGTATATATTTTTACGATGATTTTTTTCCGAGGACCGCGGACCCCCAGTAAAGGCTTCGCGGACCCCCAGGGGTCCGCGGACCACAGTTTAAGAACCACTGCCATAGACTATCAGATCGGAGGATCCCCCCAGGAAGATGGAGGGTGGGGTGTAGGGTCGGAGGCCCGAGCTTCACAAATTAAATTTTTCTCTCTTCGGAGCGGAGATGTCTTTGTCTTGGGGCGAAAGAAAACACAACGCATACATACACACTTAGAAAGTATTCAGATGTACGGTCTGGAAAAATTAATTCCATCAATTTTAAATAAGGCCTTTGTTATATGATCATTTCTTTCCTCTTCATTGCCTCTTCTTATTTGTTTTTTCACTCTTCTTTTTACACTTCTTTTCACGGGCTTATGATTAAATCTTTATTGATTTTTGTAAGGAGAGAGTTAATAAAACAAAAAAAAATATCTATATATCTATATATAATAATAATAATAATAATAAATAGAATAAAAATAAAATAATATATTATTAATAAAAAAAAATGTTTATTGGATATACACAATACTTTATTTTATACTTTAAATATATATTAAGAAAATGAAATAAATATTTCTTAATATACTAATGAAATAAAAAAATCTGGAGTTTCTCCACTCGACTATCTCGCAAATTTAAATTGGATTAATTATCATATATTATATTTAAATTAAAATTAATTAATTATAAATTATAAATTAAATAATTAAATAAATATTTATTAAATCAGCGCATGTTTGGCTCCTTGTTGACTATCAAATATATATCTTTATTTTTATGGTCAGTTTAGAGGAAAAAAAATGAAAACGAGGTAGGTAATGACACACTTCCGGATCAGCTACATTTCTCAATAGTTGATAGAAAACTACGAATTTTGATAATGTTAGTATACAAAATTTCATTATTCTAGCTCAAACCGTTTTTAAGTAATCTTGTTTATATACACACATACATACATACACACACATACAGACATTTTTCTCAAATTTAGTGAAAATAATTCAGGAACCTTAAAAACGTATAAAAACATCAAAATCTCGTCATCGAAAATTTTCGTGATCGCATTACTATCTCGCCAGTGTTGATAGGTGCGTACTAACAGTTTTACAAAAAGTTTGAATGAAATGAAAAATAAAATTTTTTTAATTTTATTAAAAATTAATTAAATAACACCTACATACACCTATTAACTTCGGATGAGTATCAATAAATATATATTAATTATTGTTTATGAACCTCCGGTCCCCGACATCTTTTTATCTGGTCCGCCACTTGATTCGTTAAATTAATAAGTGATATTTTTTTTAATTAATTTTTAAAAATATAGTAACGAATGAGATTTTTGTTTGACGAGTCTACTTTTCTCAAAAAAATGCCCGAAAAAAGCACGCCAAGTTCGAAGCTTTGCTCACTGTTTTCTTCAACGTTTGCGTGAAGCAATACGGCTCAAATTATCGAACTTATGAAAAAACAAATCATGGTATCTTCATCACGATAATCCACCAGCTCACACATCATTGCTTGTTAGTGATTTTTGGGCCAAAAACAACACCGTAATCATACCTCAACCACCGTATTCACCAGATTTGGCTCCCTCCAACTTTTTCCTATTCCTAAAACTGAAGAGACCAATGAAATGAAAGCATTTTGTCACAATTGATGAGATAAAGTCGGAATCGAAGAACGAGCTGGTGGCCATACCGAAATTTCAGAAGTGCTCCAACGATTGGAAGAAGCGCTGGCATAAGTGCATTATGTCTGAGGGGAATTACTTTGAAGGGGACAAAATGGATATTAATGAATAAATAAATACTTTTCGAAATAATTAAAAATTCACTTTTTCTTTTGAACAAACCTCGTACACGGCCAGATGAAGCGAGTCCACATTATTTATAAGTAAACCGTCGTGCAACTTGAAGAACAACTCAAGCAAAATTTCATCACATTTATTTTTAAGGCTCGTATACCATATATTATTTAAGTTATGCACTTTTTTTAATTCTTAAAATTTACCTAATAAAATATTTAGACATTTCAATTTTACGAGTTTTTATTTTTGTTTTACATGTAATTTCCTATAAACAATATCCCTTATATACCGGCTCTACACTGCCGAAAAGTTGACTTTTTTTAAAAATTTTAGTACTTATTATTTTAAGAATAAAGTTATAATTTTTACTTTTAATACCATTAACTCCAATCTTTATGTCATAATAGTTATTAGTGTTTAAGATTTAGCAAAAACCCAGATTGTGCGCCATATCCCTCACGAATAATATTATTCATTTTTTTTTTATTATGAATTATTTATGATAAATTATGTAAATATATCAATATTCTAATAATTAAATCAAAATCTATAATATAAGATAAATATTTGTCTTGATTTTAGTTCAAATTTTCTAATAAGTTTCTGGGTCGCTCAAGTTGGGTTGTTTTCCATTATGGCTCGAATTACAAAAAGTTTGCTCAGTCCTGATTTATATCATCATTACATATACGAAGTACTATACCTCTAATATAAATCTAAAAATTTTAAATGAAATAAAATCAATCATGCAAATATTTTTATAAATTTTAAATACCTATGAAAAAAAAATGTTGATAATTTCAACTTTTTTTGAAAGAACCAAAAGTTAATTAATTAATTTCAAAAAAAAAATTAAATTGTAGGTTCTTAATTCATAATTGTAAATTCATTTACTGTGTATATTCTAGGACGAGCACTCATATACACTCCCATACAATTGTTATCCCTATGATAAAAATATTTTATTATAAAGAGATGTTTGAAATCTTGAAACATAAAAAATTTTGAAAATCTCATATAAGTTTGTTACCATATTCGTCAGAATATTCCTTGAAGCTCGTGAAGTAAAAATATTAACATAAATAATGATTTTTAATAAATTAATAAATATCTATCAAGAATTTAGTACAATTGTTATAATTTATAGATAGAAGCAATTTAGTTTTTTTTGATGGATTATTTATTAAACAATTCTATAAATGCAATTAATTCAATTCATAATTTAATATTAGGTATATGAAATCAAAATTTAATAGTAGATATAATTGTAAATAGAATATGAAAGAATAGAAAATATCCGAAAAAGCTATGAATTTATAGACAAAAGGGGTGAGTTTTGGATTAATGTTGAGTTTTATCGGATGTCATAACTTTGAACTGTTATTTCATGATAATTCATAACTACATACATAGTTAGATATGTATTTATTTATTGCTTAAATCTACAAATGATAAAATAAAATTATGATGAATTTACCATTAATTTGAACTTATTTATTTATATATAAAAAATAAGTAAATAAATGGAGCAATCTATATTCGCAAAAAAATAATTTATTAAATGATATTATTAAATGCACGCTTAATATTAGTTTGATAAAAAAAAAAAAGAAAAAGATTTTGCCAGAAAAAAAAGAAAATAAATAAAAAAGAGAATTCAAGTTATTTTTTTAACAGATGAAATTATACAAGACAAAGAATTCGAAAATAAATGACATTCCATTTAGAAAATCGAAATTCATTTTAAAGAAAATGTTTCTTGTTGAGAAAATCTATATTGGTCGTTCCAAAAGACATTAAAAAAAGCAGTTATGCCCATTGAAAATGATGGCAAAATGAAATCGAAAAGAAGAAAAATGATGTACCATTTATAGAAATTATTTAATCGAAACATTTTTTTTTTCTTCTTAAGATGATCAATGTGGAATGGGTTATCTTGAAATTCATAAATGATTTTTTTTTTTAAATTAATGAGAAAAATTCAATTTGACTACAAGTATAATATAACAAAATTAAAATTATAATTTTTAAAATTATATATAAAGATGCCCCGCAGGCAGTGAGATAACACGATTACTTGTCAATCTCGTGGTTCCAAACCCATGCCTGGCAAAGAAATTTCTCTTTAGTTGGGGCCTTAGGACAATCTTAACATAGTATTTTAAAGAATTCAAAATAAAAACTTTAATTACTCTACATTAATTTATTTCACTTTTGCACATTTATATAGTGTAGCTTTATAATTTAATACGAGGGTAGGTCAATAAGACTGTGACTTTTTGAATTTCTCATCTCTTGAATGAAATGGCAACATTGAGTCTGTTAGTAGACAAGTATTATCTGACTTCTGTCGGAATTTGAACAAGCTGGGTCTTTTAGTTTTTGTTTGACATTTATTAATAGCAGACTACCTCGTGAATTGAGAAGAAAATGAAAAAAAGTGATTTTCGTGGCTAATTAAGCATTATTTTTTACGAAAAAAACCATCTCTGAAACGGTTTTGTAACCGTGTATGAAATGTGGATCCACCACAACACACCATAGACCATACAGCAGTCAAAACAGTGGGTTTCTCGGGGTGAATCGGCACCAAAGATGTCCTCGACTAATTTTATTTTTTAGAAGGGATAAAAAAATTGAAAGTGTAAGAGCTCAAAGGAGACTACGTTGAAAAATAAAATATTTTATTATCTAAAAATCTACTGTATTTCATTAAAAAATTCATGGAGTTATTGACCTGCCCTCGTAATTATATGCCTAGTGTATACGTATCATAAATTTTACTAGTGCCGAAATAAAAATAATTTTTGTAATTATTATATTTTATTATGTTTATATTTTAAAAAACTACAAAATGGATACATATTTACATACTTATCTATAAATTTTTTGAATTCTAGAAATATTAAATAAAAATTTAAGTAATATTTCTTTAATCTCATGATTTATTTATAAGCACATGCTCACTTATGGACCAAAAATAAAAATTATTTTCTTCGTATGACGTCATTTAAGTAACAATACAAATATTCCTGCTTTGAATAATCCTTTATTAAAAGAACGAAATTATGCATAAAAAAAAATTAGATCAAAATAAAAACGAAATTTAATATAATTAATATGCAGGAAAATATTTAATATTTGACTAAATTATGTTATCATGTTTTAAATTGCCATATTTTCATTAAAAAAATACATTCTTATACCAGAAATACTTAAATTCCAAATGTTATTATATTATAAGAACACTTGGTTATTTATTCAATTGCTTTAAAATTCCAATCCATTATTAACCATTTTAGATATTTGTGTAGCTCCAGTGAACTTGGAAGTTCTGACTAAAGCAATTATATTTCTTAATCCATTTCTATTCCAGCCACCTTTTCATCCCCCCCCCCCCCAATTCCAATTCTCTCCAAATTCCCTTATATATCTAAATAATTTAATATAATTAGAAATTATTTATATCCTGATTGTGTTTTCTTTGTTTGAGTATACTTTATACAAAATACATTCTTCAACAAATAAAATATTTATCTTATAAAAACTTTAATAATTAAAATTATAGAAAAATTCTTCTCTTTTGAGGAAGGAACAGAGTATGTAGAAATTTAAATCTCCTAACCCGACGTTATGGTCAAGTGCATTTCACGGAATGTTGTTGTTTTCTTTTTATTTTAAACAAAGAATTGAAGTGTATGAAAAATGGAGGCTGCATTTATCCGTAAATTAAAATATCACCCGGATAAAAAAAAATTAAAATGTTTTTTTTTTTTTTATAATTTTTTATAATGAGTTTTTAATTGTAATATTAATTTTGAAATCTAGCTCTATGTTACATAAAAATCTTCATTGCACTTGATTTTTTCATACTTCTCGCTTTATCATCAAAGTTACTCATTGTTGCTGTTGGTGTTGTTACACGGGTCATGGGACTTTGTTAAAGTTGTCCGGTTGAGTCGGCACCAAACAAACTCATTTTTTTCTCTCTCTCTCTCACTCTCTCTCAGTTCTTTAGTACGCTCAAACATTTTCTATGTTGATTCTCGTGTTATATCGCTTCTAACCAAAAGAGGGTGAAATATTTCTCGAGAAAGGCAACCTCCCCACCAACGAGTGAGCACTTTTCAAAATGAAGGAAAGGCAAACTGTTCAACTAGGGGTGAATTGTGTTTATGAGGGATGAACGCAACCCCTTTACCATAGAGAACCTGGCTTTAAACGACGCGTCAAAATTAATCGGACAAGTCAATTAATATAAGCCAAAACTGCCCGTAGGAGTTGACTGAACAAGGGAGCCGACAAGTTTTGTCACAAAACATTTCATTAATATTCATCTATCAAGAAAAGCTGCTTAAATGATTCATCCAATAATAAATGGATTCAATATTTTTGTTTTTTTTTTTATATTTTATTTTTTTTTATTATTTCTAATTATATAAATCTTCATTTGATTAATATTAATATTTTTATGAACTTTTAATTCTTATTAAAATATTTTCTTTAACATTATTTTTTTTAAAAAATCAGTAGAGTGAACGCTCTATATAAGCAACTCATTTGAACCAATTTCAATAAAAAAAGTTTCTTATTGGGAAAAGTTACAAGTAAGGAAAAATTATATTTAGCACAAAAATATTAATTAATTAACAGAAACTAACATAAATTTACTTCATTACTGTCAGTACAAAACACAAACATATTTCAATAACAGAATTTTTTACTATTTGAGGTTATATTGTTGTGAACGGCTGTCAACTCAAATATTTAGCTTTAAAAAAAAATAAGTTGTTTATATAGAATGTTCACTGGATTATAAAATCAAATTTCAACGTTTTAGGGATCCTAACTAATGATATTATTATTTTTGTAGTGATAACAATGTGTGTGTGAAAATAATTTAAATTTTTCCTGTTGCCTATACAAAAGTTGTATTAACAAGAAATTCATATTTAAAGAATTTATCTTTAAGTTGTAAACAAAAAACCAGATATGGATACATAAATAATAAATATAGACATTTTTACCGACCGACGATAGTAAGGGAGGTATTGTTTTCACACCAAATTTCACATGTGGAGATTTTTACATATCTCCACGAATCATGCATTTTCTTAACAGAAAAAAGTATTTTTAGCATGATGTCTGTCCGTCCGTCCGTCCGTCAACTTTTGGTGCAAATCCGGAAACCGGAAGTGGTAGTATTAGCGATCGACGATAGGAAGGGAAGGGTTATTTTCATACCAAATTTCACATGAGGAGATTTTTTTACATATCATCACGAATCATTCACTTTGCATTGGTTTTATACTCGAGAAAAATCATCTTTATTAGTTTTTTCTTAATTAAAATTATATGACGTCACAGCCTGGTCTTACATATATATCCATATCTGTTTTTAATACATTAATAGATATATTAAAATTATTTGAAATTGTTTCTGTAGCTGGAAATTAATTTATTTCAAACCGTCGGTCGGTTCGGACCTGGCCACAGGTCAACTTATTTTATTTATAATATATATGCAAGACCAGGCTGCGACGTCATGAATGGCTGGATGACGTCATATAATTTTAAATCAAGAAAAAACTAATAAAGATGATTTTTCTCGAGGATAAAACCAATACAAAGTGCATGATCCTTGGTGATATATAAAAAAATCTCCTCGTGTGAAATTTGGTGTGAAAATAACCCTTCCCTTACTATCATCGATCGCTAATACTACCACTTCCGGTTTCCGGAATCGCACCAAAAGTTGATCAATTCATCCCACTGATGCATTAAATAAATATACCAAATTTCATCAAAATCGGTTTAGCCGTTCAGGCTGTACACATCTATACGGAAGGACAGACAGACATCATGCTAAAAATACTTTTTTCTGTTAAGAAAATGCATGATTCGTGGAGATATGTAAAAATCTCCACATGTGAAATTTGGTGTGAAAAAAAAACATCTAACGTAAGAATGATTTCTTTTTTAGGCCTTATAAATTTTGATATAAATTATTCTTAAAAGTTGCTTTCAATATTTTCACATTTAATTGAAAATTATCAGGTGTCACACACACACACACATTAATAGAATATAATATTTAAAATTAAACATAAAAATTTGAATAATTATTTATATTAACTTGACATAAGCACTTCTATAATTTTAAATTGTAAATATTATTACCATCATTATTTAAAGTTTAAAATACTTTAACTAACATTTATTCTAAAAAATATTAAAATAATGTTTATATGTTTATTAATATTCTATATGTATAATTTTCATATTTATAATCAATTAATATATTCAAACGATGATTATGAGAGTATTAAAATGAAAAGGATAAAATTACCACATGAAATTTATTATTGAAAATCAAATCATTTAACCAAAAACGAGAAATAAATAATAAATATTCATATGATAAGTATATAAAATAAATAACTATTATTAATGAATATTAATGAATATTAATGATTAAAGAGTATAATTAAAATAGTTGTGAATTACTTAGCAAAGATCACCTAGGCAGCTTGTCATTTTCACTTGTGTAAAGCAAACTAAATGAAATAATTTATGTTTTTTATCAATATTTTTCAAGCGAATTAGCCGAGTGGCTTATCGCTTCTCGGAACAAAAATATTTTGGCCCAACAATTATTCTAAGAAGACCCCCCTCTCTTTTTTTCTATAGAAATTTAGCAATTGATATACAAGTAAAAACTAAATTATTAATTTTATATATTTCTAATGATTTCACTTAAGATTGTTGATATACTTATTATATATATTTTAATTTATATAATATTTTATAATATTCAATTTAAATTAATAGATATATTTTTCATCTAATTTTAATACAAAATTATTATTAAGAAAACGAAATGGAAAGTTTAAATAAAATCTATATTAAATATTTTTATTATATAACATATAATATAATTTATATAATAATTTTAATTTATTTTAATTTAATTTTATATATATATATATAATTCAAATATATAAAATACTACTACAATAAATCATTTCACTGATGTAAATTGATTAATTTTCTTAATAAATTTTAATTAAGTATAATTAATTATATTATTATAAAATTAATAATGTTTAGACATAATATAGGAAACAATTGAATGTTTTCATTTATTCAATTTAAATATCTCATCGTCCTAGACATATATTATATACATGTATACAATTAATGATACTATCATTCTGTTATATTAGATTATTCTTTTTAAATTAATTAATAAATATTCTTATGAATAAAAACAATAAATATCTTAAAAAATAAACTATTTTGCTAAGACATTTCTATATTTATTTCTATTTTATATTAATAAGATAAATCAATATATAGTCTATGAGAAAAGTAACCAGAGGGTGAAAGTGTGCATTTACTACGTGTGACACTTCAATTAAAAATTATTAAAAGTTTTAAAGCATTGAGTTAAAAACAAAATATTTTTTATTTTATTTAAGGCAACAATACTTACTGGATGATTTCCTTCTCTTTTCGTGTACTTTTGTAAAAAGACCTTGTCGTGATATATATTTATCCTAAAAGTATTTAGGCATATTTTTGCCGACCGACGATAGTAAGGGAGGTATTGTTTTCACACCAAATTTCACATGTGGAGATTTTTACATATCTCCACGAATCATGCATTTTCTTAACAGAAAAAAGTATTTTTAGCATGATGTCTGTCCGTCCGTCCGTCCGTCCGTCTGTCCGTATAGATGTGTACAGCCTGAACGGCTCAACGGATTTTGATGAAATTTGGTATATTTACTTAATGCATCAGTGGGATGAATTGATCAACTTTTGGTGCAAATCCGGAAACCGGAAGTGGTAGTATTAGCGATCGACGATAGGAAGGGAAGGGTTATTTTCAACACCAAATTTCACATGAGGAGATTTTTTACATATCACCACGAATTTATTGGTTTTATCCTCGGGAAAAATCATCTTCATTATGTTTTTCTTAATTAAAAATTATATAACGTCCCCAGCCATTCATGACGTCACAGCCTCCTTATTATGATCACGGGCAACGCCGGGTACTTCAGCTATATATTATAAATAAAATAAAATTAAAAATATTTATGTTCTATCCATATCTGTTTTTATTACATTAATAGATATATTAAAATTATTTGAAATTGTTTCTGTAGCTGGAAATTAATTTATTTCAAACCGTTGGTCGGTTCGGACCTGGCCACAGGTCAACTTATTTATTTTTTATTAAAATAAATGAGTACTTATTTTTAATTAATTTATTCTTCATGTTCTTATATATGATTTAGTCCAAGTAACAAAATATTTATATATCAATCAACAGTTAATCCAAATTTTTTTTTTATCAATAAATAATAAATATCTATTTTCTATTTATAAATAATAAATATTTATGTAAATATAAATAAATAAATAGATCTTATTAATTATTATATAATAATTATATAATATTATATTATATATATATATATATAAATAAATAGATATTTATTATTTATTGTCGTTTTTAGAAAATAACTGAACTTAACAAAAAACATGTTATACATTAAATATTAATTTCTATAAATTTTAAGGTTTAGGAAAAAAATGCCATTTTTTGCTGAAAATTCAATGTTTTAATGAGTGAGAGGGCGACAAATGTGACATCTTCCCCGGACAGCAGAAATCGACTCTTTTCCACTGATTAATTGTAATATTCATGTATGTTACGAAGCTAATTTACATTTTTATTGATTTATTTTTGATTTCTTCTAATCATTAATGATAAAATTACCTGTTATGTATGCTTTCAATAAAAACGTATATTTCAAATTCAACACCCTTTAACTATTCTAGCAATATTGGCTTTGTAAGTAGATTTCTTTTTGAACATTTCATTATCTTTTTTCCTAAGAGTACATTTCTATTGTATATATATAGAGAGAGAGAGGTTCTCAAAATTTTTGAAATTGGTACCACAGAAACTTCTTCAAAGTGTTCAGGTACTGAACTGTGGGTATCACCATCAGGCTATAATTTGCGCATCTCTTGTCTAATCATTCTTTGAAATTAGAAGATTCCTCCAAACCTCTCGAATCTGAGCCACCTCCATCCAATTCATACCTTCTCCCAATTCATTCATGACTTAGTCTTTAACCTACCAACTTTCTCATTTCTTTTTCCAAGAATTATTCATCATTCGTGGCACATGCGTCTCTTCCTGCTCTATTTTATTACTCTATATTTAATAATCATATAATTTTACGATTTAGAGAAATTTATTATTTCAAAATTGGAAAATTTTGAAATATAAATAAAAATAATTCATTATCCAATATGAGAATAGTTTAATTTAGTTACGTTTATCAATTTATCAGCACCATCCAAATTTATCCAACCAAGAAAAACAATTAATAAAATGAAATTTATTTATAAGCTGTTAACAGAATAAATGATGGTAAACCACTTTTGTGGGTGCCAAACAAATCCCGTAACATTTTCTATTTGAATTCAAATTTTCATCAGAATAATGAATAGAGTTTCAGGCTAATTTAATAAGAATGACGGAAAATAATATGTTCAGGAAATCGGGTGGGGTTCACTTAACGCTTTTCCTTCCGCTTCAATTATGATCCAAGGCGTGCAAATCCAGGAGCAGCATCGTTTTGAGGCGTGAGCAATTCATCGGGCTGTCAGCCGGCATTCTACGCGCTTCCGTCGCTTCATTGCTCGCCTCCTGCTTATTTATTGCTTTAAGCGTCATTTAAGAGTGCAATCGTAACGCTATTTTCGGACCCCCTGAATTCAGAATAACAGGCATAATTTTTTTTTATTTTATTTTTTTTTCTGGTTGAACTAATTTTTCTTTTCTTTTTATTAATGGCTTTCATTTTAATTTTTATTTTATATTTACATTTGTATTAATAATTAAAAAAAATTTTAAAAAACCATTTATAACAAAAATATAAGCCTATATAGCTACATAAATATATTCTATTAAATTTAGTATAAAATGTATACATTTTGATAATTAGATATCTTTTTTTTTTTGAAATTCATATTCCATTTAAATTTAATTGAATTCTCATTAAAATAATTGTAAAAGTATATGACCATAGATGTATATTGTAAATATAAAGAGTAATAATATCAACTATTCAAAGGATTTATTATTTTAAAGACTGGAAAACATAATATTATTATAAATGTAATACATGTGTGTGTTACCATTTTTAATTATAAATATTATTAATATTATTATAAAGATGCCTCGCAGTCTTGGGGACAACACTGCTGTTTTTCAACCTGTTGGTTCAAGTCCCAGATTTGGAAAGAGAATTTCTCTGTAGGTGAGATGTAATGCGGCCCACACACTTCCAGTTTAACTGCGCAGTTTATCATTTGAGACGTCATATCTGAGATGTACAATTTTGTGCTTACGTCACCGAGTCTTCAAGCCTTAGTTTTGATACATTAAACTGCACACACTATCAGTTCAGTTCATTGTAAAGTTTATTTATACAGTTCAAATTGTGCAATTAAACTGTGGGTGCATGGCCAGGTTAAGGAAACGACGTCCTCTTAGCCTACCTGAACAAAATTAGGAAACTACTTGAAATAAAAAGTAAGTCTCTGATCAAGAAAATCAAGATAAATATTGAGAAAATCCGTTGTACTGATCATACAACACTTTTATGTAAAAAACGACTGTCATTTTTTTTATTATTATATTTTTTTCATTTTCGATGTTTACTATTTACTAATTGTAATAAGTTTTTTCAACAGAAGAATAATGAAAAATTAAAAAGAAATATTATTTTTATATTATTTAATATTTTTTTTCTAAAGTACCGAATAACCACTCGATCGGGCAGATATTAATAATTATTTTCAAATTTGATTGATTGAAAGATAGACAGTTCTTATCTATATATATAAAGGAGAGTGTTTGTATGTATGTATGTATGTATGTATGTATGTATGTATGTATGTATGTAATTTGTTTACTTTTTTGCTGTCATAGAAACAAACAAAAAAGAAATTTCCTACTTAACCGACACTTTACCGGTAATTTTGAATTATAAACATCAAAAAATAAGAAACGATTTCTATGAAATTACATCACAATATTCTTATATATCTCTATGGTAACATAGGCTATAGATTTTATTAATATCTAATTCTAATCAATAACCGCGGAATTTAATTTTTTAAAGTTTATATAGTTCTCCGTGTTGTTCATTCAAGAGCCAGGCGTGGCCCACTGACTGGCGGACTCATTTTACACAATGTATATAACTAGCAATCAAAGAATTATTATAAAATTTAACTTTTTATTTTAAATTCTAATATTCAAATATCATTTCAATTAAATAATTTATTCTAAAAGTTCTCATTTTAATTAATATAATAAAATATTTAAATCATATTTAACTTAAATTATTTTGTATTTATTCTTTCTATATTTGAATACTTCTTTTATTTTAAGGGAGGGAATTAACTATGATCTAAAAAAATTAATAAATGAACTTAATAATAAAAAATCAAATAAATCCATTAATTTAAATTAATACTATTAATGAATGTATATATTGTTAATTTATCTTTAGTTTTATCAATACTTTTATACCGTTAATTTTTATAAATTGTCTCAAGTCTCTAACTTTGCATTTTCTAAAATTTTATTATAATTAAAAATATTCAATAAAAATCAAGCAATGAAATTAAAATATCAAAATGAAATGATCAAGAAATATTATACTCTATTATAACATATACAATACTTATAACTATAGGCGGAGGAAATATTAGACGATATCATTGCGGGTTCATGCCAAATCGATCAACATTAATTAAGATATTTTCATTATGACAGATATTAAAAAAACCGCGAATTCAATATCTCTGTTCACTAATTATTTGTAGACTTTAGTAAAACCTACGCATGACTCAATAAGAGATTCGGCAATTGCAATTACAGATAGCGAGGAAAAATTAATCGAGGTAGGAAAAGAGATGAGGTTTGAAATTAATAATGATAAATAAATATATTTAGAAACAACCAGGAGCAGTATTAACATACAAAATGTAGAATTTGAATATGTAGAAAAATTGAATGTAATCACGAAGGATAATAATATTTGAGAAGAATTTAAATCGAAGTTGCATTCGGGAAACGCCTGTTATCATGCAGTAAAGAGGCTTATCTCATCAACATTATTATAAAAGGGAATGAAAATTAAAATATATAAAACAATTATTTTGTCTGTTGTATTATATGAGTGTGAGACATGGTCTATGATCTTAGGAGATGAGAGTGGATTCAGAGTATTTGAGAATAGGATTCTTCCCAGCATTTATGGGCCAAAGATGAGGACACCAGGGAATGACGTAAGAAAGATGGAACAGAGGCTCAGGATAAGGACACTTGGAGAAATGTGGTTGTAGCTGCCAAGAACTTTCGAGTAGATAGTTATAACATATGCAATAAAAATATATATAATTAATTTACTGATTAAATTAAAATATATTTTAAATAATCACACAATAATAAATGAATGTTTTATGTTATACATTGATTGAAACAAAATGGATGAAAACCTTTTACTACTTTCAACCAAATACTATGTACCACTCGGGGGTACAGGGGGCGGAGCCCCCGTCTAGATGTGAAGAGCGACGAAGGAGCTCTGAGCAGCTAGTAATAAATAAATAGTGGAATATACCTATATACTAATATTTCAATTTATTTTATATAATCAAGTTATCAATAACTAATGTATTAATTGAAAGTCAAATATTAACAAGTGTTACAGTCAAGTTAAATTGATTCGTAGACTAATTAGAAAATAAATAAATAATTTTAATGAAAAGTATAAAATGATATACAATCTAATAAACAAATATTTTAAATTAATTAGAATTTTTTCATCAGACTTTTATTATTTTAATTAATTTTATTTAATTATTAAATAATTATTTTATTCTCTCTAATAAATTTTATTTTTTTCAATTCTGTTCTAATTCTTATGATAATAAATGAGTCATTTTTTACAAATATATAAAAAAATATATATATTAAAATAAATTTCTATTATATAGATTAAAATAAAAATAATAAATTATATATTATATATTAAAATATATATATATATGTATATATACTAGGTTCTCACACCGATTTCGGCGCTCTTCGCACCTAAACAAGGGGCTCTGCTCCCTGGACCCCCGAATTGATATATATTAATTATTAAGGGAATTTTTATTAAAAGACCACAGTGTCTGTATAAAATTATTTATTAAATTAAAATAACTGTACAACGTTTCGACTTCTTATTCTGCAGTCGAAACGTTCCCTTAATAATTATCAAAATAACCAAAAAAGCTTTAATAAATACATTTGATATATATTATTTGTTGGAAAGTCGGTATGCAAAGGGTTTTTATTCATTTTATTTCAATCAGTATATTAAAATTAAGGTTGCCAACTGGCCTTTTCATGGAAAGGACAGTCCTTTTTTAAATACTCTGGACTGCCGTAAGTGAACCTAATTTTTAAGGGTGTTCTTTTATGGAACTTTATAGAGTTGGCAATCCTAATTAAAACATTTTTATTTTTTCTGTTCTTATTTAAAATATATTTTAATATAATCAGTAATTGTATATGTTATAATTGAGTATAATATTTCTTAATCATTTTGTATTTTAATGTCATTGTTTGGTTTTTATTGAATATTTTTAATTATATAATGAAATTTAAGAAAATCTAAAGTTAAAATTCCATGGATAAGCCTCTATGACTTTTCCTACCAAAATACCCGGATGTAAATATAAACAGTGCTTTCTCGTAAAAGTTTTTTTTTATTGAATAAGTAATTACTATATTTGAGAGCATAGTGATGTATAAGTCAATAGGCATATTAGGACCAGGTCTCTCCAAGTTCACAAAAATTTAATAAAAATATATGCTTACATATGTGATACTATTTAATAAATGCGAAGACTGACTAAATAAGTATATATCATAAAATCCAATTTAAAAAAAGTATCTCTCCTTCATTGTTTTAAATGAGAAAAATAAATAATTAGCTTTATATTATATATATATATACTTTTAATATAAATATAAAATTATTTAAAAAAAAACTGTATGCAGAAAAAGAGTTTAGCAATAAATTGCTTGGGATTATATGACAAGAGAAAACAAATTTGTTCTATATTTTCAATGTCTACGTTTCATTTTACTGAAAAAATATATTGTTCTTTAGTTAAATGATTCTTGAAATTAAAATGTAGATCCATTTGTGGAGGTACCCATGTCAGAATCCAACCTGGCAGCAGATATCCTGCATTCCATTTATCATACTAAAAAAAATCATATTTTTTTTTCTTTTCCTAAACAAAAACTCAATTTACATTTTAAATAAAATAATTTTATGAATATATATATTATTTGTATTTTTTATATCCAAGATTAAAAAAAAAATTCCAAAAGAATGAATGGAAATACCGGACTTATTATTCTCAGAGAAAATATTTTCAATAATTTCATTTGAAATTTTTAAGTGACATTAATGTATCAGGCATAACTCACATCTAAGAGAGTTGCCTGTAGAGCATAAAAAAAAATCAAATCACGCATTCAAGAAGCTAAATGATACGACTGGGACAACTTTGCAAATTTATCACTTTGCATTACGTCTGTTTTATTCAGCAGCCTTAGATAATGAATATATAAATATGTATAACCGGAAAGGAGAAAAAAAAAATATATATATTATTCAAATTAATTTTTAAAATTTGAATATAATGTTTATATTTAGAAAAAGATAATTGCAAAAATTGAATACAATTAATGATTTAATTGAAATAAAATGATTTTATTCTAATAAAAATAGAATTAATTTTTACTATCTCGCCTGAGATAGTATTGCAATAACGAAAATTTTCGATGTCGAGATTTTGATGTTTTTATACTTTCTGAAGGTTCCTGAGTCATTTTCACTAAGTATGTATGTGTAGGTATATGAGTGTGAATGGAGACAAGATTACGCAAAAACGGTTTAAGCTAGAATCATGAAATTTGGTACACGGGCAATATTCAAAATTCGTAGTTTTCTATCAATTTTTGAGAAATGTAGCTCATCCGGAAGTAGGTTATTACCTACCACGTTTGGATTTTTTTCCCTCTAAACTGACCGTAAAAATAAAGATATATGTATGATAGTTTTTGACATGATTAAAATTTGTATAAAACTGCTATATACGAAATTCCAGCTTGATTGAATCACTGAAAGTACCGGAATTAACTTTTTAAATTTTTTTAACACGTTGACTGCCAATCACGCTCCAGTACCTGACGTGGTGCCATAAACAAAGAGCCAAACACGCGCTGGTTTAATAAATATTGATTAATTTTAATTTATAACTTAATTAATTGATTTTAATTTAAATATAATATATGTTAAGTAATCCAATTCAAATTTGCGAGATAGTTGAGTGGAGATATTCCAGATTATTTTTAGTCACACACACATATATATTGTCTTGACTGGCAATCACGCGCCAACACGTGACGTGGTGCCATCAACAAAGATCCAAACACGCGCTTATTTAATAAATATTATTTATTAATTTTAATTTATAATTTATAATTAATTAAATTTAATTTAAATATAATATATGTGTTAATTAATCCAATTCAAATTGTGAGATAGTTGACTAGAGACACTCCAGATTTTTTGATTTTTTTTAGACTATATCATACAAACACCTTTATTCAACTTTCATCTAATATATAAAATAAAATTCAATTTTTTTTTATGGAGAGAATTTCATTTAACATTTTGGAAAAGTGCCCGTTGTCTCCCACCAACCCACTCTTCCCTCTCTCTCGTTGATGTCGTCATTTTTTATTTCAACCAATAGACGAGTTGATATCAAGTTATTTAAAACTTTCAATTAGAGAACTTGCTTTATTTTCATGTCGTTTCAAATCATTTCACTTTTATCCAAGATAATTGAGATATAAATTAAGGCTTTTTAAATAGAGAGCTTAAATATCTAATTTATATATCATATTTATTTATTTTTATTTACTTTCGTTAACAAATTTAGAAATAAATTTTCATTAAGATATTTTAAATTATAATCTATTATACATAATATAAGAGAGTAATACATATAATAAATAATACATATAAAAATAAACTGATGGAATTGCTCATCTCAATCTGGTTTAATAAAAATAAAAATAAAATTTATTTGTATCAGTGATTTAATTTTGTTTTATTGACCCACTGGTCACCAATTTAATTTAATATAAAATAACAAAAAAGAATTTAATTAATTTTTAAAGTTACTTAGTATGAAACTTATTTACTTAGTATGACTACAGGCCTGGATAGGTCGTGTCTGCATGAAAGGGTCACTGTGCAAAAAGATTTGATTTTTTAAACTTTTTAAAAAATTAACTTAAAAAAATAAAATAAAAAAAGTTAAGTTTAAAAAAATTAAATATTTCTAATTAGAATTTTATTAATTTTTCGTAAAATAAGAATATTCAATTTTCAATTATAAAATAAGTACCTGGAACACCAGGCTATCGCTCGACCCTTAAAAAAAATTTGAAATACATTTCTTTAATTATTTATTACAATTATTAAATGTTACATCATTACATCAATCTGATTAAAATAAATGGAACTTGGCGTCCTCAACAATAATAAATAATATTGATAAAATTTAAATAATATTTAAGTGAAAAAATATATATTAAACTATCTAAATTTTAATTTAAAAAAGAACAATGAATAAATAAATATAAATTAATAATGTAATAAAAAATAAACGCGAAAATAGATTAAAAAACCATATAAAATTGACTAATAATAATTTATAAGAATTAACAAAAAATTAAACGACAAAACAGATTAAAAAATTGTTTTTAAAATAACATAAATAAACTTACAATGTTTGCAAGAGAAATAAGATAATTTTTAGATTTTTTTTTTGTTGAAAGATTAATAAATATATTTCGTAATTTGATTCTAAAATATTATTAAAATAAATATTTTGAATTTTATTTCGAAATTAAATAAAAAATTTTAAAATATTTTAAATATAAAAAAATATTAATACATTTTCAATTAAAAAAGAATGGCAAGAGGAATATGGATGGCTTAGTTAGTGACGTCATCGTCATTAGTTATGAAGATGATTTTTCTCCAGGCTGAAACCAATACAGATCGATTTGTATTTATAAATATTATCTATGGTGTGAATTTCAAAAAAATCCTCGAATCGATTGGAGACACTCCAGATTTATTTTATTTATTTTTACTAAAATTGAATCAATATTTTTATTTTCAAATGTAAATTCTAAAAAAATAAATATCTTAGAAAAATTTTCTACTTCCAATTTATATTTGATATAAATATTAAAAAAATAATCATGGAAAACTAGGAGGCCTTAAGATTGATTAAGGCTTCCCATCAGTTAGTTTAGCTCTTTTTTTTTGTTCATTGGGATTCAAACGTAGTGTGTTTTGAATAAAGAAGTCCCTAAAGGGAAATAAAAATCCACTGCCCTTGCCATTAACAACTTAATAGCGAAACCACGTAGCCTGGCGCCACGGAAGCATTTTCACTCTCTACCATACACGAAAAACTGGGAAGGGCAATATTTTTCTCGTGTATATTTAAAAGGGGAGTCGACAGAATAGGGTTTCCTGGCAATTATAGAGGACCTGGTCGGGTCAGACCTTTGACACACATGTGCTTTCCAGATGGTCACCAAATCTTGGTCCAAATCTGGAGCAAACAGTCAGACACAATTAGGTAGGGATGCATTTCGCGCTTGAGAGACCTGCGTTGCTTGCGCAGATTGACTTTATGCACGAGTTACAATATCGACTATTTATCTACTTGGCTATTAAGCTTTCAAATTGTTTAGGGGTGTAAAATGAACTAATCTAAATATAAGTATCCTATTCTATAAGATATTTCTTAACTATGTTTCAAAGTAGTCGCGTTTAGTATCTAAGGGACTCTTACAAATAATTTATAAATTCATATACAAACAAATTAATAGTTTTTTTTTATTTTGATTTATAATGCCATAATTTGGTATTCTTTAGAAAAGATGAAGTTATACAAAAATTTGCAAATAGAATAAAACAAAAAGAAAATATTAATTTTTTAAAACTGATTTTATATATTTATATTAAGTAAATGTTATTATTGTGAAGTAATGTTTTTAAGAAATATAAATTATATTAATTAAAAATTCCTCTTTTAATGTTATAAATTATTTTGAATTTTTTCAAAATGAAAACCAACTCAATATTTATCCGTTGAATGAATTCATTATTTATTTTAAGTTATATATATTATATATATTTTATTTATGCACAAAAAATTAATTGACATAATTATTAGTTTAATTTGCATTTTAAAATAATGAAAATTAATAAATTTGTAAAACAATGTAAATCACTTAAAAAAAAGTGTTTTGCCAAGATTCGAACCACTGAGGTAAAAACATGAAGACGGGTCTCAGCTCGTTCAAGTTTTTTAGTTTTACAAGTTTAAAAAGGATGTTTATTAGCCAAAAGACACAATTATATGTTGTTGTTTCCCATAACATATAAAAGGGATTACAAGACTTTTTCCTACATTTAATTGGTGACTCCAAGGTCGTAATTATATATACAATGTTATTTTTTTTTATTTTTACACTATTAACTATTTTTAATGTTACAATTACAATATGTAAATTAATTATTAATCTTTTTTTGTCTAGGAAAAGGCTATACAAAAAAAACCTAGACTATTCTCACCCATGGTACATTTTACTTTTCTTACCAGGATAGTTGACTATCTCTTTTCCGTGAATTTTCATTCAAATTCTAGACAAAAATTTGCCAATTGCATTAAAATTAATTAATTATAATTAAATTATATTACTTCCATACCTCTAGGGATCCATTGAAATATCTATAAGATTTTTCAAAAGTCTAGGTAAGTTTAACGTTGATGAAAAATCCATTTCAATTTGTCATAAGAGCGAACGCACAGACAAACATGAAGCGAAAATGATAAAAACGTTATAATAAATAAAATTCCCTGATTTAAACGACATTTCTTAATCATAAACTGAAATGATTGAAGATAATCTTTTGTTTAGGAATTCCATAGATCTTAAATCATGCCTTTCAGATGAAATCTTGAATTTTTGGATTTTGGATTAGATACTTTTTATTTTTATCCTATTTTCAGAATGATGAATCAATCAATCACTTAACTTTAAAATAATATATCATCTATTTTTAAAGAAAATTATCTCTATAATCTTTAAATATATATTCTTCTGTCATGAAGAAGCAATTAAAAGGGATACATTTACCGCCGAAATAAAAATTTACTAGTATCTGCCCATTAGTCATTTTTTCCCAAGATAACCCTTGAACGGTTTAACATGAACCATTCGATTTGGTCTTCGAAACGACCAAGGTTCACTCTTAATGGATTTTTATCTTTAAGAAAAATGTAACGGAAGTTCTAATGAGTACAAGATTTTTAGAAGTTTTTAATAAATTACTGATCAATATTTTTAGATATTGAAAATTAGTTAAGATAAGATAAAATAATCTATTTTTAAAAAATTTGCTAGTTCGTTTTTGTTTGTTAGGGAAATTAATAGAGACGAGTGAGTAAATCGATAACACGAGGAGAAAACAATATAAAAGAATAAATCAAGGAATTTGGAGAGGAGAAGACTTGGATGGAGATAACTTAAGATCAGTGTAGTTGAGTTTGTAGCGACACTGTTAGTTAAATTGATACATTTTTCTGGATTTTCAGTATTTTTTTCTTTTATTTTGGGATTTATAGGAAAGAAGAAATTAATATTGATCCATATATCTCTTATGTTATATAATTATGTAAAAAAATATTTATATAATATAATTGAAATGTAAAAGCATAATAATAAATTTCTCTCTGTTACTCTTTGATGGGAGAAGAATGAAGTCTGACAAATGTCTTATAAGCTCTACAAATAAATGAAGAGTAGAAAAATGTACTTTATAAGTATCAAACGAGGCTCACAGTCACAAAAGGAAGCCATGATATTTTAAAAGCTTCTAATGTTTCACCTCAGCTGCTAATGGAATATTAAAAAAATATTATAACATCACTAAATAAGGATTAAATAAATAAATCCCTCAAAGAAGAGAAAGATACTTTGTGAAAAAGTAGGTACAAAAGAACAATTATATAATATTAACATAAGTTAAATTAAAAAGATGTTCCTTATATATAATTGATTTTTTATATTTTTGTTTATTATAAATAAAAATTACAATTTAAAAATAGATTTGAATTAGAAAATTATAAAATTATGAAATCTAGTAACAATTTTACTATCTCGCCAGAAAATTTTCGATGACGAGATTTTGAAGTTTTTATATGTTTTGAAGGTTCGTGAGTTATTTTGAATATGGTTGAGAAAAATGTCTGTGTATAATTAGCTATATATATATGTGTGTGTGAATGTAAACAAGATTACGAAAAAACGGTATGAGCTAGAATAATGAAATTTGGTACAGGTACATTTTTCAAAATTCGTAGTTTTCTATCAACTTTCGAGAAATGTAACTCATTCGGAAGAAGGTCCTTACCTACCAAGTTTTCATTTTTTTCTTCTAAACTGACCGTAAAAATAAAGATATAGGTTTGATAGTTTTTCACATGATTAAAAATTGTATAAAACTCCTATATATAGAATTTCAGCTTCATTGAATCCCTGAAAGTACCGGACTTAATTTTTTAACACTTTGACTGACAATCACGCGCCAGCACGTGACGTGGTGCCATCAACAAAGAGCCAAAGACGTGCAAAGACAACGATTTTTGTAGAAGGGAAATTTATTAAGGTAAGAATAATAAAAATTATTAACCCACTATTTAATGAAGATTAATTTTAATTAATAAATATTTTCATTTATAATGACTTAATATATATTATTTAATTTATATATAGTAGTTATTTAAATATTATTTTAGGCAAAGATTGATGAAATTAAAAATTTAAAATTAGGCGAATTATTAGAAAATATAATTCATCAAAAAATGAATGAGCTCGAATATACATATAAAAATATTATTATTCATTTGAAAAGCGAGTATATTTCGAAGAATTAAAATATAATGATTTCTCTGATAATTTATTAAAAAAAAAAATTTAGGGGAAATTAGTAATTTAAAAAAATATTATAATAAAAATAAAATATTATTAAACACCCTTAATAAATACACGGAACTTTGCCATCAATATATGACTTTGGAAACTCAAAAAAATGATCCGTCAAAGTTTCAAAATCGAGGAGCTCAAGTGTTAAAGGATGATATTGATAAGAAAAAGGCAATCAAGGTAGTCTTTATATACTATTATTCATATTATATTTAGAATTCTTAGATTTATATTTAAAATACATATTTAGAAATAAATATATATATATATAAATAGATTATTTTTATTCTGTAATTGAAATAAATAAATTAATACTCTTATCATATCTAATTCTGGACAAAAAAAAATTTCAACTACTATTTCAAATTATTCTATTTATTACTATTATTACTTATTATACTATTCTAATTTTTTAATAAAATAATTATTTATTATTAATTATTTAAAAAGAAATAAATATATTTAGATTATTTTTATTCTGTAATTGAAATAAATAAATTAATACTCTTATCATATCTAATTTTGGAAAAAATAAAAATTAAAATGTTTTGCTTAATTGTAATCCAAAATGTTTCCTTGAGCAAATATTTATTAATCATCTACGCTTAATAATTATTATGGCTATTGTATAAAGAAATTTTAAATTAAAATTATTTTTTTTTTTTTGTATTTTATTAAATATTTTTTTAATTGTTTTGATAATTCTCTGAACAGTTTTAATTTTTTTTTTAACAATTTTTATATTTTATATTAATTTATTTATTTTATCCAAAATAAATGTAGAATTATATTTTCTTAATATTTTTAATTCAATTGTGAAAAATATTTTCTTTTCAAGATAGTAGATGTCTCATCTAAAGGCCCTTTACACTGAAGGGGACTATTTCCTTATAATTTTGATTTATTGAAATTTCTCTAGCTAAAATTATTAGAAAAATATAAAAACAAATGCATGCAAAAATACAATAAAGTAATTACTGCCAATTTCAACTAAATAAACAATTTTTGCTAATTTATTGCAGAATATGCCGCTATGTTAGAATCAACAATACCGATAAATGGCATACTGATGCTCTTATACTATAAGCTACATACTCAAACAGATTGTGAGATAATGAAAGAAAATTATAGATTTTTCATGTTTCTTCTAACAATTTTCATAATATATTCGTTGAAAATTGGAAACTAACTGTATATATAATTTGATAAAGGCTTAATAAGAGGCTACATTGGATGATGAGATAGTATTATCCAACTATTATAGAAGTGCAGTTGAAAATAAACATAGTGTAATTATTAATAGGAGGGAATATATAAAAGGATTCAAGAATTCAGCCCAAAGCTTTTCAATTTTAGTATAATAATGATTAGTAAAATTAATTAAGTAGAGGCGGGATTTAATGGTCATAAACCTTTTAGCCATAAGGCATGCCACTTTATAATAAATACAGAAAAATTGTACAGATGCATTTCAAATTGAAACTGACCTACGTTATAACCACTTAAGGATATCATCTTTTTGACCTATTTGAAATATAAAAGAATAACCGTAAATCAATTCCCCACTTTTAATATATCTACTTTATCAATTTCAATCATTCTAAACATATTACATATTTTATTATTATTATTATTATTATTTATTTTTAATTTAATATAAAAAACCTCTTATTTATATATATATATTAATTCGGTTGTCGTATAAGAAGTGTAGGAGAATTGTATGATCGGTACAACGCATCCTCTCTACCTTTATCATGATTAGACGCTATTTTTTATTTCATATATCTTCTCAATTTTGATCACGTAATCTGGATTAAATCGTTCCCATAGACCCTGCTAGGGAGAAATTCCCTTGCCAGCCCTGAGACACCCGCAACCATAAGATTGAATGTCAAGAACATTCATTGCCCCCCAGACCGCGCAGCAACTTTTAATTTAGTACATGTGTTCTAAATTTTTTTTATACTTGGTGAGGTATAAATTTCAAAATAATTTTTAATATAGTAATATTAGGCAACGGGCATATCATGTTGAATGCACCGATTCTCGTCTGATCACCGAAGTTAAAGAACATCGAGCGCGGTTAGATGGGTGACCGCTTGGGAACACCGCGTGATGTTGCCATTAAATTCTATTTTTGAAGGCGCCATTGGGTGGGTGGGTAGCGAACCTGCCTCACATTCACATGGTCCCTGGTTCAAGTCCCGGGCCTGGCAAGGGAATTTCCCTCGCTGGGGTCTATGGGACGGAGTCAACCCAGCCTCCGGGAACAACATTGGGGAAAAGCTACTTGATAGCGCCTCCGATCAAGAAAATCAAGGTAAAGGTTGAGAGGACCCGTTCTACTGATCATAGGACACCTGATTGATATAACCGGCTTGATAGGCGTTGTCCTTGAGTAGGACGTAGAAAGTCAGAGGTTTTTTTATAATAATATTAATAATAATAATTATTTAAGAATATATTTCAAGATGTTTAAAACATTCAAAAACAAAAAATTAAAGTAAACTATTTTTAGAATATTTTCTAGTTCTAGACTTTTATATTGAGATATTAATGAATTGATAAATGAGATAATAATTTAATTTGAATATTTATAAATTTCGATATATGAACAAATAGATAATCATTAAATAAGTTTTAACTTTTATAAATTCAGATATAATAAATTAAAAAAAAATATTAGGTTATTATTCAATCGAGTTATTATGACATGGATTTGGATAAAACTTTACCAGTAGGTTCCTTTTTTAATTTCAAATAAACTTTTCTTATGCAATTTTTGAGGTTCGCTTCTAGTTTAGGAGATAAAAAGGATTAAAGTTTGCCAAATTAGCTTAATATGAACCTCGAAATATGATGTCATTAAGAAATGTTTTATTGACTAATTCACTAATTATTCATTTATTCCTAATTTCTGTTTTATTTTGGTTCGGTTTGGATATAGAAAAATTATTTAATTAATTATTTTTTTAATTTTCTTATATCCACAAACCGAACTTACAAAAGAAAAAAACAGAAATTAGTGGAGTCCTCTGGTAGTCAAATAATAAAACATGGTAGCTAAATAGAATATCAATGGGTTTATATGCAAAATTTAATCCTTTTTATCTCTTAAATAAGAAAAGTTTATTTAGAATTAAAAAAGGAACCCACTGATAAAGTTTTATTCAAACCCATGTCATAATAACTCGATTGAATAATTACAAAATATTATTTCAAATTGATTTTTTTTTCTTTAATTTATTTTTTATTTTAAACAGGTAAATCAAAATAATCAATAAATATATTTTTTTATTTTTATTTTAATTTATTTAATAGTTACGTCATAATTTATTGAATTGATTATTTAAAGGTAATATAAAAACATATGAGAGATTCACTCCCCTTGAATTCTTGTCTAAAATCAACTAACATGAAAATTTTCTAATAAATTCAAATTATTTTATAGACGTACACGAATTCCTATGTTTTTGTTTCTTTTATTGATTTTCAGATAAAATGATGATATACGTTTATATACATATAATGTAATATTAGTGGTAATATATAAAAGAAAATATAGATATAGAGAAGGATAAAAATTGATAGATTTGAATAATATAATTACAAGCAAAAATTCCCATTAATCGTCCTATCATTAAGAATTTATACTATAATATAATATGAACAGCAAAAAAAAAGAATTGAGCTAACATCTTTATTTATATGATGAAAAGATTTTGAGATAATTGGTATGAAAATTAGTATTTGCATTTTATCACCCCTCCATTGGGTTTTAGTGCTTCGAGCAGGAAACTAATAGGCAGATATGATTTCATCTGGTTTTTAATCCTCATCATTCATCATTTGGGGAGACAAAAACAAAAAAAAAAAACAATTGTTAAATAAGCAAATAAATATTTTTTTTGTGCACGATTGAAAACATGAGACTAATATTTGGCATCCATTAAAGACCCTGTTTTTTGCCACATAATTCCTTGCTGAAGTTTCTGATATAAACATGTTTGGAATGTTTCGTACGAAGTTAACTAATTCAAGACACAAAAAGAATGAGGTCTGGAATTTTGTTGTTTTTTTTTGACAGGCTTTCTTTGTTCCACCTGTTTAATGGAATTGCTCCCTATATTTTTTTTTGATTATTATTATTCCGTATCCAGCGTGGACTCTATTGAGGTTTTGATCGGTTAATTAGCAATCGGCCCGCATGCAGATGGCCGTGGGAGAACCGCTGCCGGTGTCAGGTTACCCGAGATAGGGGCGCACCAATAGAAGCTGAACTGAATCAATAGCAGTCGCCATTAGCATGGGGCTAAGATGTGCTTATTGTCTGAATGCATGTGTGTATTATAGAATTGGGGCTCGGGTTTCAATCCACGAAACCTTAATGCCCCTCGAGCTCTTAAGAAAGCTTTGTTGAGGAGGCTGAAATTCACACTAAACAAATACCAAGACTTTATGAATCATCGAATATCGAAGGGCGAATCTTTATTAATAACCATCCCTTAAGTCTTCTTTTTTTTCAACTTAGCTATAAGCAAGTAAATATTATTATAAAGGATTGGACATTATTAAATTTTTATTATCAGCGTTATTTTATATTTATTCAGGAATCCAATTTGATTTTATTCCCTTATTTTACAAATAATAGGAATATATTAAATAATAATAATAATAATAAAATGAGAAATAAACAGATATCAAGAATTAAATATTTCCAAAAAAATAATCTTATTTTGGATATTGGTAGATACCACGCAATATAAGAAACAAGACGTTTGATTATCAACTTTCCATTCCATCCTGACAAGAGATTTTCTATTTAGCTGGTGTCAATGGAAACGAGGTCCATCCAGTCTTCGTGATCTAAATTGGGAAACTACTTGAAATAAGAACTTTCAATCAAGAAAAAGTCGATAAACCTTGCGAATATCCGTTGTCTGATCATACACTGCATCTACACCCCTTGATAGAGGATGTACAAAAGTCAGACGTTTTTTACCAACCGACGATAGTAAGGGGGGTATTGTTTTCACACCAAATTTCACATGTGGAGATTTTTACAAGCTGTACACATTTATACGGACGGACAGACATCATGCTAAAAATACTTTTGTCTGTTAAGAAAATGCATGATTCGTGGAGATATGTAAAAATCTCGACATGTGAAATTTGGTGTGAAAACAATACCACCCTTACTATCGTCGGTCGATAAAAATCATCTTGAATTATCAAGGAATCATATTAAAAATATTTCCTTAGATTAATTGATGAAATGGTTATAAAATTCGCCATGATTTCGAAATATTATTCCGATAAGATTGTTACTTTTATTTATTTTAATATTTATTAGATTTTAAACTTTAATTCAATACAATTATTATTATTTGCTCCTGAATTTAATTTAATATTAATTTTCAATTACAATTTACAACTAATAAAAACAAAAATTTGGAA
Organism: Labia minor; assembly: GCA_963082975.1. NCBI lineage: Eukaryota > Metazoa > Arthropoda > Insecta > Dermaptera > Spongiphoridae > Labia > Labia minor. The sequence goes on from OY720345.1 coordinate 67,607,071, forward strand.
ATTATTGAAATTAATTTAAATATTAATATATATATATATTAGTATTTTAGTAAAGGAATGTTTAAACCCACTATATAGCAATATGAACATAGAATGTTTGTACATTGTTAAACGGTTAGTCATGTATTTAGGTAACCAATAGAATAATGGAAAAATAAACTATTACAGAAATGCCAAGAATGAATATATTCTCCAAATATATCAAATATGTTGAGAATTGTACTTCACATTTATAAATATTTATTTAATTATCTTCTTTTTGTTGTTTATTTATTTGATTAAAAGTTTATTATTATTTTCTTAAACCTCATGCCAGAAAAAATTGAAAATCCTTTATCTTCTATATATATTAGGAAATGTTATATCCTATTGTAAGATGTACTAATATACTATACAATATAGTAAATAATTAATTTAATGATTAAATTAAAACAAAATGAGATAACAAAATAAAATAAAGATTTTAATATATTGATTGAAATAAATAAATGAAAAGCTATTAAATACAGACTTTCAACAAAATACCACAGTGGGCAGAAATAAATAAAACTAAAATAAGTTGACCTGTGGCCAGGTCCGAACCGACGATGAAGTAAATTAATTTACAGCTACAGAAACAATTTCAAATAATTTTAATATATCTATTAATGTAATAAAAAACAGATATGGATATAACATAAACATTTTTAATTTTATTTTATTTATATTATATATATATGTAAGACCAGGCTGTGACGTCATGAATGGCTGGATGAAGTCATATGATTTTAAATTAAGAAAAAACTAATAAAGATGATTTTTCTCGAGGATAAAACCAATACAAAGTGCATGATTCGTGGTGATATGTAAAAAATCTCCTCATGTGAAATTTGGTGTGAAAATAACCCTTTCCTTCCTATCGTCGGTCGGTAAAAATTAAATAATATTGGGTTTATTCACGGATGATATTATTATTTATGTAAACCGAGACATTTTTATCTCCCGGAGAATTTTTGCGGGGACACTGGGACAGAATACACATAAGAATAAGCAAAATGATCGTATAGGATTTGTAAGTCAGCTAAAGAATTAGAATATTTGATCTATCAAAATTAAAAAAATTTTTAGGAGATCTAATTTTATTTATTTATTAAAAATAAGTTGTACCACATGTTTATAATTAACAAAAATTATACATTAAGTTAAATTTTTATAAATAAGCTTAACTATATTTTATTTCTTTCCAAATATGATTTATCAGTACAATGATAAGAAAAAAATTTGATAATTTATTAATATTAAATTATTATTGAGTATAGATATATTCGATTACAATATATTTATATTCATATGAAATAATTTCCATAATAAAAAAAAAATATTTTTATATTTGGTAAGTTAAAAAGAAATAATAATGAAAAAGAGTTATATTTTTACAATATATATGATTTTTTTTGTGATGTTTGCATTTTAATTTTAAATTGAGAAATTATAATAATAATTAATTCTACCTAAATAGTAAAATATTTAAAATATATCAAAGTTTAAATTATGAAATTGTATATTACAAAATGAAAATAAAAAGTTAAAGAAAATAATCGCGATATTCAATTGTTTTTTTTTTAATTTAATTAATAATAAAAAAAATAATTGAATATTTAATAGGGCCTCCTCCTTTCCCCATAAATTAGCCCTTCCAAGCCTCGCCTTCCGAAATTTGGAAACAGTAATAATAAAGAAAGTTTGCCTTAAAAAAAAAAAATTAAAAAAAATAAGGCGTTTGGTCTGTAGTCTCTTTGAATCAGTTGAGAGTGCCTTTGATTTTTTGGATTTTGAAATGAAATCGCGATATTCGGGGCAACCTGAAATAAAACCTACCTAGTAAGGGAGTGCATAGCCTCCATCAATATGGATGGAAGGCCCATGCTAATCGAAAAAGCCCTGCGCTCAAAAGGTAACCAACAATTTGTTCCTGTTCAGGTTAATCCCATTTTGGAACTGTGCTGAATTACCTTCCCGAATTCCCGTTCATCCAATCCACCTCAAATACACTCTCAGTAATACAAAAAGGCATAATTCAGACCTGACATGCAATTCATGCAAACCATCCCTTAAATAATAGCATGGCATTTGTTTTATCCACCCACATTTTATTTATTTATTAATTCTAATCTAATCTATGAATTAGTATGATGAGAACATGCATGGATGTAGGAGGCAACCACCTGAAAATTCCTAACAACTATATATATATATATATCAAAAAATAGCCACCCTCCCAGTATAACGCATCGAAACCTACTAATTCTAAAAATACCTTTGTCTCTTCTGCCTCCTTTATCAATGCTTCTTCTTGAAAGATGTACTCTGAATTCCCTAATCTCACTAAATTCTGTCATATAATTTAATATATTTCTCTATAATCTCCTAATGAAAATTATCAAAAGCAAAAAATCATTGTAATTTAATTCTACTTTCTACATATATTATATTAAACTTTACTTTAAATATTATATTTACATTTTCTATTTTAAAGTGCGCCATGCTAAATAAATAACGATTATTACTTACATTTGGAGAGCTGTATTTAAATCATTTCATCGACATGAAGGATGGAGAAGATAATCAAGAATTCAAATCAACATTCAGTAGCAGAAACGAAGATTGAAACATGAAATAGAATAAGAAAAATAACTTATTAGTTTATAATCAATAAATTTAAATTGAATTAAAAATAAAATTAATAATAAATAGTGACCTCGGAGTTAATAAAGGGTTGATATTGCTCGCAGATTAAACTCGAAGACTTGAATTGATGTCCATCACTCTCACCTGGATAAAGAAAAAAATAATTAAGATTAGATATTTATATTATATACAGGAAATAAAAAAAATAAGATATAAATAAATAAATAATATTAATAGGATTAAAAAAGTGTATAGATTTTTAAAAATATTATCTTATTTCTCTAATATTAAAATACTAAAATTATTTTACATCCTATATAGAACCATGATTATAATAAGTCATAATACGCATTTAATAAGACATAATAAAAATATCTTAGAAAACATCAGAAAACTAATTATGATTATATTATTAATTTCACGAAGATTTTATTCTGTTTAATTGATATATAGGTAATATAAATATTATTAATTTTTCAAAAGTGTTATAATAATATGAAATTGAGAAAACAATATTCATATGAGATTTGAAAGAAACGGTGTGAGCGATAATGAGATTAGAAAGAATATATAGAATATTTAAAATTATATATTCCTATATGAATATAAGAAATTTATATTTTTTTGATTTATAATTATATTATATGAATCAGCACATCTTCATATTTTTTAAATAAATAAGTTTTAATAGGATTAATATATATATTCAAATATAAAAAATATTTCAATAAATATATTTAAAGAAAAATAAAATTTTGTATATAATTTTTTAATTTTTAAATAATTTTAATTTAACTTTTAATAAAATTTAATTAATGAGATCTAATAGAAAATTTAAGATTAATTCTTTTCAAAGATTTGAATGAAAAATTTATAAATTTATTTGGGTATATGAATAAAAAATTATAAAAATGCACTTTATAAAATTTAATTTTTATTGAAATATATTTTTTTAAAGTTCACTAATCTTCCTTTTAATTAATAAAAATAAATAATAAAATTACAATTAATTCTTGATTAGCGAGTGATTAAGGGATGATTTCAGTGGAGAGGCCGTTCAGGGTCTCGCACTCAGCATGGAAGGGGAACTAAATGCGTTCGAGTCAGCCGGCCTGCAAGAGGAGGTGTGGCCAGGCGGCGGAGGGGCATGGAGAGGGGCGAGCGGGGAATGCAGAGGTGAGCGCTCTACTGCAAATTATTTCAAACAAAATACATATTAAAATAAAATAAAATAAACAAATATTAATTTTTAAAATTAGTGGTGTTTTAGAATACATCTTAAATCGAATCAATAAGTTTAATTCCATTAATTCTATTAAATCAATAAGCTTAATTTTATTCAAAGATCTTAATGAAAATTTAAAAAAAAAAATTATAAATATATCAGTAAGATGTTCATTAATGAAATTATCATATTTTGAAAAAAAACAAGGAGGTGGCGTATTAATGGTTCAATTTAAATTTAAAATTGTTTGACGAATGTGATATAATTTTAATTTAATGTAAATATATTTCATAATAAGTTGACCTGTGGCCAGGTCCGAACCGACCGACGGTTTGAAATAAATTAATTTCCAGCTACAGAAACAATTTCAAATAATTTTAAGATATCTATTAATGTAATAAAAAGCAGATATGGATATAGCATAAATATTTTTAATTTTATTTTATTTATAATATATAACACCAGGCTGTGACGTCATGAATTTTTATTATTTTATTTTTGTTCTAAAGAATATATATTTTATATAAAATATCTTTTTATTACTATCTCGCCAGAGATAGTATTGCGATCACGAAAATTTTCGATGTCGAGATTTTGATGTTTTTATACGTTTTAAAGGTTCCTGAATCATTTTCACTAAAGTGATTACGCAAAAACGGTTTCAGCTAGAATAATGAAATTTGTATATGGGAATTATTCAAAATTCGTAGTTGTCTATCAACTTTTAAGAAATGTAGCTCAACCGGAAGAGGGTCATTACCTACAACGTTTTGATTTTTTTTTCCTCTAAAGTGACCGTAAAAATAAAGATATATGTTTGATAATTTTTCACATGATTAATAATTGTATAAAACTGCTATATATAGAATTTCAGCTTGATTGATTCGCTGAAATTACCAGAATTAATTTTTTAACACTGCAAATCTCACGCGCCAACACGTGACGTGGTGCCATCAACAAAAAGCCAAACATGCGCTGGTTTAATATTTATTATTTATTATTTATAATTTATAATTAATTAAATTTAATTTAAATATTATTTAATCCAATTCAAATTGCGAGATAGTCGAGTGGAGACACTCCAGCTAATTTTTTTAATTAAAATAAATTTGGAAAATTCATAATAATAAATGACACAATAATTAATCTATCAATTTATTTTATCTATTGTAATTATATTCAGCAAAGGATAACACAAATAAATAAGATAATAATAGGTGTCCAACAAGTATTTGCATAACAAAAAAAGTCAAGCCAACAAATTAGTAGTCCATGTTAAAAGAATGAAAAAAAGAAATTTATAACAAAATAAAGGGGTAAGATTAATTGGGATGATAATTAATAGTGGTCGAAAATTACAGGGGAGGAAAAAGAAATGTGAAATGAACTGATAATGAGCTCTGATAACAGAAAACTTGAATTCAAAGAAAAGGGTGGTGATTTAACATTAATAGGGGTAGCCAAATATAGAAAATAAGAAAATATATTATCCGAGCTAATTATGTCGTGAAATTTATGTCTTAATGAAGAAATGGTTAATATTCAAGCATAGGGATTATTTAAAGGTGCTTCTTAGTGTAGAAGGAACGTAGCAAACCCTTTTTAAACTAATGCTGCTCTCGATAAGATACACTTTAATAGCTGCCCGTAAAATTTCATGGCATAAAAATGATGACCTTCAAGCGGAGGATCATCAAACTTAGATTCAGAACTTAATTTAACCAAAGTAAGGCAATTATTCAAAGCAAGTGGCAGACTAAGAGATTATATTATAATAAAGATTCGTGTTCTAAGATATAAATCAACTCTTGTATAGGAAAAAAACGTCTTTGAAGTTAAGAAATAAATAAAAAAAAACTGATAAAATAAATAAAATGAGAGAAGATAGAATAGAGATGAGAAGAGAACGAGTCACTAATCCATTAACTTTTAAGTTAAATTCGATGAGACGAATGCATTAGCTTAATCAAATTACATGGTCATCGATACTTCCGTAATGAAAGTTTAATTGAGAGAAACGAGATTTGATTAAATAACATCGCAAGATTTAGATCTAATGTTTGATTAGAAAAATAAAAAATATATTATATACATATTGAATTCCTTTAGGAGAGATTAAGTTTATAAAATATTATTATTATTATTATTATTATTTGTGGATGGAAAGACAAATGTGATTAATTATTGAATTTCCCTAGACCCGAACTAGATACTTCAGTGTGGTAGATTGTCGTGCTAACCACTATATTTTTAAAACATTATCTATTTTATAAATATTAATAATTGATTTTCATTTAAACATAGTTTAATTAGTACAGATCGGATCTGTGAAACTTCAATAAAAAGGTTCAAACCTCACCAAATCTCAAAATTTAAAGTTTATCTTTAATGAATAAAGATTGAATAATTAAGTATAAAAAATGTTTGGCATGGCTGAAATGGGATTAGATCCTAAAAATCTTAAAAACAACAAATTTAATAAATTTATAATAAAATATAAATAACTAAAAAGTCAATAACCTTAATAAAAAATTAATATTTTATTTATTTTTAAATTAATGAATGAGTGAATAAATTAAAAGTAATTTAATTCAAGAGAGTCCTTCCCCTTCCAAAATAATTTAATATATCTATTATGTTAAATATATATTAAATAAAATTTATTTTAATTTATGTAAAATTAAAATATTTTCAACATCGGGGCTCTAAAATGTTTCTTTTGTTTAATAACAATGTGAAGCACATGAATAATAATTTCAGTCATAATAAATGTCAAAATATATTATTTTCAATTCTTTAGAAATGTCTAAAAAAAAAAGATTTCCATTTAAATTAATTTAAGTTGTATAAAAAGAAAATGAGCAGCGTTTTCTCAATCTTTGATTTCTCTTTCTCGCTCGTCTTTGATAATTTATAGAGAAATTAAAAGTGACATGATTCTTGAATGTTTTTTAAAAAGGGCGAGAAGGGAACAGGAATTCAAATTAGAATTATTTAATTATTTCGTTTTAAATTTATTTTGATCTTATCTCTCTCTTTCATACACTTTGGGGTTCAATATCCAAAGAAATCCCTTTGATGGGAACTTGTAAAAATATACAAGTCTCCATGGATCTTTATTAATCAAAAATAAATAAATAAATAAATAATGATCTTAATTAAAATAACTCTCGCGGTAATTATAAGTAATTATATAAATAGTGTTATTTTGAAAAAAAAACAACAAATTTAATGAATATTATAATTTTATTTAAGAAAAGAAAAGTTTAATAATTGGTACATTGAATATCAAAGAATTAAAAAAAAACTTAATTCAAATGGAAAAAATTGAAAATTTATATATTTCCAAATACGATGTGCAATTAAATTTTTCAATAATATGCAATTTTTATATATCCGTATAAACTGGCATAAGTATAATGGAATTTAATATAGTCCTAAAATTATTATAATTTACATTGAAAAAAACTGGAATCTAAGCCATCCAAGCATATAAAGATTGATAGAATCCGTTGAACTTATCATACACAACTTAGGTGACCATCGGGTTGATAAACATTATCTTCTCATAAAGTATACAGACGTCGGAGGTTTTTTTATTACCAATTTAATAAATATAAATTTCTCACAACGTTTCAGTTTCCTATTATAATATATTCTAATTTTCAATTCTTTATTTTTTTAATAATTTTATATAAAAAAAAAGACTTTTTTGAGAATATCTAGAAACATTTAAACTAAAACCAACCTTCTTCAATTTTCTCTTTAATTTTTCTACACAAAAATAAAATAAAATAAAATTTCAACTTTGTAGGATTTATAGTTTTTATTCCAGTTTATATTATAATTGTATGAACAGTTTATCACTATTACTTTTTTGATATAGTAGTTCTTAAAATAGGTAATACCAAAAAAAAAAAAAAAATTGAATATTAGTTTGAAATCATAAACTTATCCATAGAGTTTATGAAAAAATATTGATTTAAAGGACGATTTTAAATTAATTGTTAATATCCATTATTGGAATTGTTAAGTTTAGTTTCATTTATCAGGGTAGACTACTCAGTTAAATGCTTTCTTAGTATAACTTGCCACAACTCTTAATAAAAAAAACAAAATTAGGCTAATATCCCATTGGTGAACAATTTAATTTCGTAGCCAGTGCTTCGATTAAATCTCTTCCAGGAGGGATAGGCTTTTAGGATCCAAGCATCCAACAGACAATCGTCGCCATTTCACGTGTAAGAAATGTTGCGCCATTAAACTAACTTGTCTGCCATCTAATGAAATAAATTTAATTTAGATTCTCTCTCTCTCTTAACGGATTTCTCTTTTCGACTTTTGTCCGTTTACTTGATGATTTGTTAGACTTTTTGCTGATGGTTCACTTGCTACTGATTGCTGAAGTATATATCTATACACCAATGAAAAAAAATGCTCTCTGTAGCAGATTTTTTCAAGCTGACACAAGCATTATTTCAATCGGTTTTTTTTTAAAGGACTGCAGAGGATTTTAGTAAAGGACCCTTTTTCTTCAACTTAAAAATTGTCATGAGATATTAATATTCTCGATCAGAAGATGAATGAATAAGACAGAATCTGTAGTGGGATAATTTTTTATTCGTTCTTCAAGAGTCCTCTTTTGAGGCATTAGCGAGTGAATGAGAGGGGTCTGTGAGAGGTTTGGGCATTCGACCGAATGGCTCTCGACCTCCTATGGACTTCTCCTTTCCTCGGCAAGAATTGGCAAATTGACCAAGCGAAGAATGAAGAGCTCTTTGAAGGACTTCCACCCTTGAAGGGTTTCGTCTTTTCATAAAATATAGCCTAATCCACATTGATTAAATGCGGGAGCTATTAGAGAATAAATTACTCAGGGAAATTGATTGCATCCATCTTTCTCATAAAAGCATATTCAAATATATATATTTATATGAAATTTATGAAGACATTGAAAGAAAGATATCTCATTTAAATCAAGCTATAATCATCATCTTTCTTATTTATAATTTATTGAAATAAAAAACTTAAAAAATATTATATAGTCAATGAGATAGAGCTCTATTTACCTATCTCTGTGACTCTATGAAAGTTCTTGGCCGCAGCAACCACATTCCTCCAAGTATCTCTATCCTGAGCTACACCTATCCAACTCATATTTTGTTCCCTCTCTTCCACGCCCCTTCCTACATTATTCACTCACTGCGTCCTTAGTCTTCCTACCAGATGTTTCCCAAATCCCTACAAATCTATTTTTCGCAAGTATCATCACCCATTCTCGCTTCAGACATTTAATCATATTGTAATCACTTGGAAATGAAGAAAAATTCCGAAAATTGAAATAAAAAAGCAGGTAAGTGCAATTATTTCTATCTATTTATTTATCTATCTCTATGGTGCTATTGAATTTGAAAATTCATATTCCTGCGACTGTTTCTACCCTAAGCTATTATAACTCAACTAAATCTCTTAATTCGTTCTTTATATTTTTTAAGATCACCATGTCTTTGAGATCCCACTTCCATTACCAAATATATAATATATCTTATCTTATCTTATCTTATTAACTAACAAAAATTGTATATATATTTGTATTTTTGAAATATTAAACCGCTCGAAGGATTTTTTTGAAATGCATACTATAGATAATTTTCATAAAGAAAAATCGATCTGGATAGGTTTCAACTTTGTTAGTTTTTTCTTAATTTAAAATAGAAATTTTAATAATAAAAAAAAAAATGGCGCCGGGCAACGCTTTCCTTAAATAAAAAATATTATAAATAAAATAAAATTAATATTCACATACCTTACTTTTCTGTCTTTCAGTGCATTAATACGTACGTTGAAGGGCTGTATCCTTTATGACTATTTATTTTAATTTATGTTCTTTTAATTTATTTGAAACTTTTTTTATATATTTTGTCGTTTATTTATTTTAAATAATAATCTTAATCTTAAATATTCATAGTTCATAAGGAATAATGTTTTTTAATGACCGATTGGCGGCTCGGTGAAACAGGTACTTAATATTGTTATATAATATTTATATTTAATATTTAAAAAAAATATTACTTCAAATTGATTAAAAATACAAATTATCTGTAATCTCCAATCTATTTAAAGATTATGTTCTACTTAGAAGGTTTTTGTCAAAATAGATGACAGTTGACAGCTGACGAACTAATCAAATGTCGAATTTATAATCTAACAAGCGACGCAAAATAACTCTCAACACAAGTGCGTATTATATATCAGGACTAGTCCTCGGTAGTTCTTTAGACTCATCAAGGAAAACAACATTCCCCTAATTTGTTCTGTTCTTGATTAAAAACAAAATCATCCAAGGGTGCAATTTAAGCTCTTATTGACTAAAATTTATGAAAATGTAAATTTCAATATATACCTATATTTATTTAAATAATCATTCTTCAATATAGATATTATAATAAGTTTTACTTTTTAGTAAAAGCAAAGTTTTATTTCAAAAACTCATTAAAAAAGTAAACATTTTTAAACTTTTGAGAATTCTTTTTATATAATATAACTTTACAAAATTATTTTATTTAATGTCAAGTTATACTTTCTTATTATTTATTTAAGACAAAATTTAAATTTAACTTTTTTTTTCTTTTAATATTTAAGATAGATATATGAAATAGAATTACAAGAAAATCCATTATTTTCATCTTAGATCTTCAAAAAAAAAAGTAAAAAATCGCATTATAATAAGAATTTTATGAGATTGCATTCACATAACATCATTTAAACAGTCAAATTAATGAATAGAATTAAATCCAAATTTTTATTTTAAATAAAACAATTTTTGAAATAAATATATTTGAAATAAATCTGGAGTGTCTCCACTCGACTATCTCGGAAATTTGAATTGGATTAAATAACATATATTATATTTAAATTAAATTTAATTAATTATAAATTAACATTAATAAATAATATTTATTAAACCAGCGCGTGTTTGACTCTCTGTTGATGACACTACGTCACGTGCTGGCGCGTGATTTGCAGTCGTATTAAAGAATTAATTCCGGTACTTTGAGCGTTTGAATCAAGCTGAAATTCTATATATAGGAGTTGTATAGAATTTTTAATCATGTGTGAAAAACTTGCAAACATATATCTTTATTTTTATGGTCAGTTTAGAGGAAAAAAATAAAAACGTGGTAAAAATGAAAACGTGGCGTGATAGTAAAAATATTTAAGTAGACATTTTAAAAGAACACTCCTCTTCATTAATTTAATCTTTAATTAATCTACATATTTATTTATCTATAACTCGAAAGTTCTTGGGCGCAGCAATCTCACTCCTCCAATCGTTTCAATCCTGAGCCACTCCCATCCATCTCTCATTCTCTCCCAACTCCCTCGTCTCTCCTTACATTGCTAATTGATGATAAATATAATTTTTCGAATTATTTTTAGTTGAACAAATAAAAAGAGATCTATATTCTATAATTTATTAAATAATATTATCTTCATTCTAAATATGATTAATTTATTATATTCAATATGATTGTCAACAGAGAATAAAAAAAAAATAGAATGTCTTATGGTCATTTGGAGCTAATTTCTTCAAATGGTTATAGATTTTTCATGTTGCTTAATGTTTCTGCTAAGTATCCCATGTGTGCAATTTAGTATATTTTTTCGCCTGGTACTCCTCCCTTGCTTTAGGCCCTCCATTTACTCTTCAGTTAAAAGGATGGAAGATAAAAAAAAAAACAGTATCAACTTAAAAAGCGGAGGCCGACTTTAACAGAAATAGTTATAGAGCCAATCGACTAAATGCGGTGGTCTAGTCCAAAGGAAGGAAAGGCCTGTAGAAGGGGTGTATCACTTAATGGTGGTCATTCAGATATATGCTCGTTCCTAAAAGCATTTGGATACTAATATTAATCCTATAAAACATGAGTTATTATCGTTGGAGAGAAATATAAATTGTTATATAAATAGTTAATAAAAATATCGAAAGCTCATTGAAAATCCAGTTTCAATATAATTTTACTTAAATCGGAAATGATTTGTTTTCTTTTTATGTGTGTGGGTGTGTGTGTTTAGTGTGTCCATTAAAATCAAATAGATTATATATATATATATATATATTTCAATAGAACTGGTTGAAATATCAAGATTTCAATTGCAATCTGGGAAATTTTAAAAAATCTCTTCAACGTCTAAATGAATTTATTCCGCTTGATCCGGTTAATCCTAAATTTCCGTTTTATACAAAGCGATCCTCTTTTTATGATCAAAATCTTCACACACCAACAACCTAAATTAAATTAAAAGATCTCACTATTTTTCACTTATTTAACAGCTGAAACATTATATATTTGAATATTTATGTAAAAAAAATGTTATTTAACTTATTGTATATTTCACTATTCATTAACTAGATACAATTTCTTAGATAAAAAGTTAATGTTACCATTTTAAATACAATTAGCATACTTATTTCTTTAAGGAAAAAAAATCTTATCAAATGAATAATACTAGGATGAATTCAAATTTACATGAGTGAATTAGATTTATAGATAAATTTAAATAAATATTAAAGAATTAGAGGGAAATAAAAACAAAATAATAGGATGATAATAATATATCAAAACTAAAATATATAAAACAATTGTTTTTTCGATAAGTGTGAGTCGCAGTCTATGACTTTTTGAGAAGGAATATATTTAAAGTATTTGAAGGTAGGGTTCATCGAAGCATAAATATATTGGCCAAAGGAGGACATCTTTGAGGAATGATCGACATTTCATAAATAGAAATTGCATGATCTCTATGCATCTTCAATTATGTAGCTAGAATACATGATAAAAGGCTAACGATAAAATTGTTTTTTAGGAAAACCGATTGGGAAGCAACCGGTTATTAGGCCAAGAACGCGGTGTTCGAATTAGTTTTATATTAGCTATTAGACTAATCCATCTTAACTCTTCTCCTTTTCAAGACTAAGTAGTTCCCTCATTAATTTGGGTGTTTGTATGGATATGTGTGAGTGTAAACTTTGTTTACCATTTGACGATTGAATTCAAATTCTGAACACAAAGAAAAAAATCTGGAGTGTCTCCACTCGACTATCTCGCAAATTTAAATTGGATTAATTAACATATAAATATATATTTATTATATTTAAATTAAATTTAATTAATTATAAATTATAAATTAAAATTAATGAATAATATTTATTATACCAGCGCATCTTTGGCTCTTTGTTGATTGCACCACAATACGTGATTTGTAGTTTTAAAACATGAATTCCGATACTTTCAGCGATTCAATCAAGCTGAAATTCTATATAAAGTTTTATACAATTTTTAATCATATGAAAAACTATCCAACATATATCTTTATTTTTACGGTCAGTTTAGAGAAAAAAAATGTCTTCTGGATGAGCTACATTTCTCATAAGTTGATACAAAATTACGAATTTTGAATAATGCCCGTGTACCAAATTTCATTATTCAAGCTCAAATAGTTTTAGCATAATCTTGTCTACATACACACACACACACAGAGAGACATTTTTCTCAACCTTAGTGAAAATGACTCAGGAACCTTCAAAACATATAAAAACATCAAAATCTCGACATCGAAAATTTTCGTGATCGCAATACTATTTCTAAGTAAAAAGGGAGTTGGAAGAAAATGGGAGTTGGATGAAAGAAGAGTATGGATGTATGGAGAAGTGTAGTATCTGCGGTCAAGTACTTTTGAGTTCTTTAAAGCCATAGAGATATAGATAATATCTAAAATTAAACTAAAGATATTTTGAAGTAACTTCAGTCATCAAATTTTATAAATGATATTTTGGATCACGATTTAGATAAGATAAATAAAAGAGTAGAAACAATTGTTGAAAAATTTCTTCCGAAATTAATACAATATATTTATTTATTTATTATTAAAAACTTGGAGGACATTCATTTTATTAATCATGTTTGGAATTTTAAATATATATAAATTTAGTATTATATTATTTATATAAGGACATAATAAAGTGAATATAAAAATAAATTAAAAATGATATAACATTTGCATGTTTTGCTAGAAGGGGTATAGTTAATATCTTTAGCGGTCAGTTATATGATAAAGTTTGACAAATTCATTCAATAGAAGGAACACCACGAACCTGACCCTAATTACTCAAAATGAATTCTATTTGTTTAAATTACTCCTATCCCTTATAAATGATATTGATATAAAGTTTATCTAGATTTTCAATATAATTGAAATTTAAAGTTATTATTAGAATTTAAGCTGAAATTAAAGATGAAATAATATAAATACTGATTTGTTTTAATTAATTTAAACTTAAATTTAAAGAATTTCATTAATTTTTATCAATTAGACTAAATAAGAAAAATTGTAAAAGGAAATGAGAAAAAACATTTGAGTATGAGGAAGAAAGAGAGAAAGAGATATATATTTACTCTAAATGTACTAAAAACCCACCAACCAGAATTTTTTTTAAATAATATATTTGTAATATGTAAGTTTAATTAACATCTAAATAGAAATCCTAATTATCTACAGGAAAACGTAAAAAATAATTTTAAAGCCACAGTGCAGATGTTTATGATTGTTTTCCTTTGTACATATAAAAATGGTGAAATTACTTAGAAAGCAAAAATGTATGTTGAAAATATATATTTCCGGTGCTTTAAAAAAAAAAAAAACGTTTTTTCTTTTTCCGATAGACGAGTGTGAATGATGCTGGGCAAAAAAGTCCGGAGCACTTAGAAAGAGGTTTATCGAGACGCCATTAAGGGCGGTAGATTAAACCAGAAGGAAGACATCTTTGTTTTAAAATTATCCGATGTGCTCTTAAATAGTTAGTGATCAAGTCAACAATAAATGATAAAGCATTCCTACACAAAGTACTTTTTAGAGAAGACTAAAAGAGGAGGATGGGCGTGAGAGGGCTAATTGTCCGGGACGGACGACTCTGATAAATCTTCGTTCAAGTTGTTATTTTTTTCTCTCTCTCTCCGTCTCTCTCTTTCTCTCAATCTTTTAAATATTTAGAAGTTTGGAAAAAAAACGCATTAATTTGTTTTTAAGGAGTCTGAGAAGTATTTTTGGTACAAACAATTCTTGATTAATTGTTAAATTCTCCATCCCATTGGATTATTTTATTTTTAGAATTAAGAATGAGGCTACGGTTGAAATCAATGAACGTTTACTATTTATATTTAGTTAGTTAATCACTTCATTTCATTGAATAGATAGGCATGAATTATTTACAAAAGAGCTGATCTTTGCATGATTTCAGTTAATGAATTATTTTAATTATGTGTAAGATTCATTTAATTAAATTTACTTTTAATTAGATGATGAAAGAGGTGAATTATTTAATGATGAACGTCAACAACTTCGGGTAGCCAGAAATGATTGGATATATTTAAAGTACATAATATATTGAAATAAGCATATCAGGTTGTTCAAATAAGAAAAGACTAAATTAGAGCTTTGGTAGAAAACTAAAAAATATGAGCCGTGGCCAGGCACAGAACCGTCCGACATTTTGAAATAAATTAATTTCCAAACAACATTATATATATAATCATTATCTTAGTTTTTATTTTTAGTTTAATTACTCAATTATTAATTACTACTATTTTCTAAGTGAAATATTTTTCGACAATGAATATAAAATTTATACTTTGTAAACTACCACTTACGATTTCCGGGTATACACCAATTGTTGATGAATTCGTGCTACTGATACATTAAGTAAATATACCAAATTTTATCAAAATCCGTTGAACCGTTCAAGCTGTACACATCTATACTGACACACAAATGGGCGGACAGACAGACGGACAGACGGACAGACATGCTAAAAATACTTTTTTCTGCTAAGAAAATGCATGATTCGTGGAGATATGTAAAAATCTTCACCTGTAAAATTTGGTGTGAAAACAATACCTTCCCTTCCTATCGCCAGTCGGTAAAAAAACGACAATTTGATATTCTTAGGTGTGTGATGTAGAATAATATCAATGCAAATTCACATATCAGTGGGTTTTCTAGATATACCCAAGTTTGAACTAACTAATTTATTTATTAATCGTTTTTGATAGTTATTCAATTTTGTCATATAAATTACTTGTATTTTCTAACCACCTTTCTTTATTCTATAATTTAACAGAATCAAATTTTTTTATTATTTTATTTGAAAATTGCAAATTCTTAAAGGTCTAAGACTTTTTTTAAGTTATCTAAGTATGATTGATATTACATAGATTAATCAATTAATGATATATCGGAAAATAATCACTTTTTCTTTTTGTTGCCTTGACAATTCTTTGTTTTTTTTATTTTTGTGTTTTTTGAAAAAAAAAACAACTCTTTTTAAAAGATAATAAATCAAAATTAGGTACAGGAAAGAAAAAAAACAATTTGTCGAACTATGAATTTACTTCGTGATCCTTCTCTCTCTTTCACTCGTTAAAATCATCAGAAAGACAGACATAAAGGGGTGAGCGAGGGAGTAAATTTTTTCGGTCTGTGCATCCCTACACAGACGGAAACAATTAGATTCGGCGACGGGACGACAAAATCGGGAAGAAGGGAACAGGAATAGAGTCGAACCAGGGTCGACGTCGTCCGGACTTGAGGGAACTCACACACATCAAAACACACACCCACACACTTGTCAGATGATATTCATTCTCATAGGCATTCAACACACCGATTTCAACTCGAAAATAGATAATGGCTCATCTCACTCATTCGTTGGGTGCTGTTCACTCGCTCACTCATGTCAAATGCGAGTTCAGCCAAATGGCTCTGAAGAGATAGATGACCAAAATGAATGGCTGCCTGTGAATGAGTGAACATCTCAAAGATAGATAGTTACGTAGTCGAATCTAAAAGAAAAAAAGAAATCAATAAAGTTGGCCAAAATAAATTAGAATAAATAAAAAATAAAGTACCTGGAACACACACCGAGCTATCGCTCGACCTTTTAACAAATTCATACAATTTATTATTATAATCTTTAAAAATTTTATAATTTTTTAATTATTTATTACAATTGTTAAATGGGTTTTCTAAAAATGACCCATCAAAAATTTGTTCCCTAAAATGGGGCAAATTAATTAAAAAAGCTTGATTTTCATTTCAAGATGAAAAATATATTCAAATTTACTTGATAAAATATTTGATCCTATATTATTTATATATATATACAATTTTTGATAGTATAATAAGATAAGATATAAAAAAAAAAAAAGCAAAATGTGCAGCATCGTACACGTGGCGGAAGTGAAACTTCTTACAATCTAGAGAATAAGATAAATTTTAGTTGAGAGTGTGAGTGAGAGAGAAATAGAGAAAAATAAAGGGATCATTTCGAAAGACATATAACAGTATAAAATTTTCGTAACAAATATTCGCTTTATTATTATTATTATCTACTCTATCATCATATCTACATTGCCTGTACTATTGTCGGTTGGTGCTTCAATTGGTAATACTGATATTAATGGCTTGTGATAACTAAAATAAGATATATATGTTCGTGATTCGATATTTTCTATATAACGTGTAAAAACAGCATCTATTGTAGTTCCAGATTTTGTTGTTGATTCCTTGGGATCGTTATTTATAAGCAGACCAAATGTTTCTCGAAGAAAGTTGATCAACGGCAACGAATCATCAGATCCAAAATTTACATTAAAATCTCCCCCGAGAATTAGAGGGATTTTATCTTCGCCTCGTTCAAGTGCATTAGCACCTGTGTGGCTATAAACCAGTAGTGAAAGGTGTATGAAATAAATAATATCGTCTAAAGAATGATGAAATTTGGTACATGGACATTATTCAAAATTCATAGTTTTCTATCAACTTTTGAGAAATGTAGCTCAACCGGAAGAGGGTCATTACCTACAACGTTTTGATTTTTTTTCCTCTAAAGTGACCGTAAAAATAAAGATATATGTTTGATAATTTTTCACATGATTAATAATTGTATAAAACTGCTATATATAGAATTTCAGCTTGATTGATTAGCTGAAATTACCAGAATTAATTTTTTAACACTGCAAATCTCACGCGCCAACACGTGACGTGGTGCCATCAACAAAAAGCCAAACATGCGCTGGTTTAATATTTATTATTTATTATTTATAATTTATAATTAATTAAATTTAATAATAATTTTTAAATAATATAAATAATATTTAATTATAATCTAATCAAAGAAAATAAAAGTTTGAATCTATTTGATAGTTGATCTTTTTACATATAATTAATCTCAAATTAAATATAATAATTTAATATTAAAAAAAAATAACAAATTTCATATGTATATTTATTTTTATAAATGTTTAGGCAAATTTTGAAATTAATATATATTTAAATTCAAATTGTATTTAATTGCGATATCTACTGGACAAGGTGGAGATCTCGCCCTCTTTTGATCATAAGTCATACTAATTTTTATTCTTTGACCCAGTAGAAGCTGAGAAATATTATTCCGCGTCAACGTACTAGCGCGCATGCGCGCCGTGGACTTTGGACCTAGCGAGAGCGTAGTAGAACGAAAGACAGCACAAAAGCAACACGCAGATAGCCTCTTTCTCAAAGACGAAAGACCGGACAAAAGAAAGACCCAGATAGCCTCTCTCTCAAGACGAAACACCGCACAAAAGAGAGTCGGAGATAGAGGCTATCTCATTCTCACTCGTTATATCTATATCTTTTTTCTCTCTTGCGTTTCGTAACGCGTTACGAAATTTCAATTTTTCAATTCACTCTCCATTCTCAACCAAATGTCAGGACGCCGCTAAAGAAGTTTCACTTCAATAAAAATACTGGTTTCTATTATAATATAATACTTTAACAAAATGAAATCAAATAATATATTAAAATTGAAGATGAAAATATAAAATTAATGTAGAGTATATAGCAAGCGTTTATTAGGGAAATAAGGCTAAATGCAGTTGAATCTCATCCACTGGGGGTAAGCAAGAGATTGCTAGGCACGAATTAAAAAAGAATTGTCACCTTCAAGGTCACGGATAAGCAAAACATTTGAGGTGGAGGCCAATCAACATGGTGGTGAATCTTTTCAACCTGTCAAAATTCAATAATTAATATTAATTAAGGAAGCACCGTAAAATTATATAATACTAGTGAAAATGAATCTACGTTTCATAATGAATAAATTCGTATAGATTTTACCTTTTTGATATAAGACAATATTTATTTTGAACTGTAAAAATACTTACAATTTACAAGATTTAGTCAAATAAAAACATTGAATAAATTGGTTCTGCTAAATCTCCAAAGAAATATGAGTTCCAAGTTTTCTACTAATATGAAGCGTTCGAGAGGTGGGTCCTCTCAGAGGCACTTATAACATGTCTCACTCGTCAATTGCGAGGTTTTGCTAGTCAAAAAATGCGTATATTCAGCATATATTTGAATTAACCCACCGACCTTCATTTTTAAAACAAAGATAATTTTATAAAATTAATTAAATTATTATTTTTTTTTTATAATTAATGGCTTTTTGATCAAATCTCTATTTTAGCCAGCTTTACTCATAATTATTGTGAATTATTATTATTTAGTCTTAAATAATATTTAATTATATTATATTTTTTTTATCAAATATTATTAACAAATACCTGCTTCACCGAGCTGCAACTCAAATAATTTAAATTTAAAAGAACATAAATTTAAAAACAAAATAGTGATATACATACAGCCCCTTAAATGTACCTATTAATGCACTGAAATACAAAAGTATGGCCTCTGGATATAACATAATATATATTTCGCAATTTGATTACATAATATTATTAAAATAAATATTTTTAATTTTGTCTGGTATAGTTGCTGACGTCATTTAAATTTACTATTTTAAATTAAAAAAAATAACAAAGTTGATTTTTCCTGAGGCTGAAACCAATAGAGATCGATTTTTCTTTATAAATATTATCTATGGTATGAATTTCAGAAAAAATCCTTCGAGCGGTTTAATATTTCAAAAATACATATATATATACAATTTTTGCTAGTTTAATAAAATAAGATATCATATATTAAAACATATTCTTAAGAAATATCTTGGTTTTGATTCTAAAATTAATGGTTGAAAGTATTCTTTTGATATTGGTTTAAGTATATCACTTTGAATCTACTTTTAGGATTATTTAAATATTTCAAAAATTTTTACTTTAATTATGATTATAACTTAAATTATGTTCTAATGTAAGTTGTTTTTTTTTTATTTTTTAAAAAAAAGAAAAGAATATTATAAATAGAATTTTAGATAAATATCTAAACCTATTTTTCCTTTTTATTATTCTAGTAACCTATTTAAGGATAATCCTATATGTATATTTTTAGTCAAACTTTTGCTGTTTCATTATAGGTAGTATTTCATAAATTGATATTATGACTAATGGCTACAACATATCAACAATAATATCACGCGATATTTAATTCTAAATAAATCTATATAATTTCGGTTATACAGATTGCCAGGAAGAAATAAATATTAATTAACTTCTAACTATATATTGCATGGCATTGTAGAAAATTACTTTAAAATCAAACTTAATATGGTTGACCTGATAAATCCTGAAGAAAAATAATATAAACTTATAAATATCATATAAATAATTTTTTTTTAGTATTGAAGATAATTGTCGATTGATATCAATAATATTGCGAGAATCTTTGTTTTCCTTCATTTTATCGTTAAATAGCCCCTTGAATATCAAAGTTCACAGGCGTGTCTTAAATAAAGATCTCAAACAATAATATGGTGTTTTTTTTTATGTGGCCGAACAATCCAACATCGGGGGCCATACGTAGGCGATCACTTGGGAAATGAAGTAAATATGTCATTTAAGCCAAGTTTGTTTATGCTCAACACGATAGATAGTAATAAAAAAGGCGTAAATAGCAAAGAGGCGGGGTGTCCTGTTGCCACCTGGTTCCGGGTTCAGTCTTCTAGGACCTTTTTATTGAATCAAGATCGACCGGGCAGCTTTATGTGTAACATGATCCTAACCTTTACTTTAATCAGAAATCGGAATTCTCGTTTTCTTCTTTAAATGATTTTGTTAGAAATTTATTAGATGAAAAAACAAATGTTGTAAGACGTGTACAGAGTGGGAGGTGAGTTCTTTTAATTAGCTTAATCATTATTTCGATTAATTTATTTTTCTTCCAAGTAATTGCAACATTTGTAGAAATTGAAAGTTTATATCCTTTATTATATTTACGTATAGCACAATACAGAGAGAGTTATTTATTATTATTTTCTAAGAAATGACTTTTAGTTGTTAAAGTTGAATACAAGTTCTTTACTAGGGTTTAGACTAAATTTATATATATTTATATTTAAAAATCATATAATTTTATATAATATTAATAAAATATATTTTATTAAAAAAAAATATTAAAAAAACTCCGACTTTTTTGTAGATCGTATGAAACAACAGAGTCAATCAAATCGGTTAAGCGGTGTAGAGGTATCGTATGATCAGTTCACACACACTGGACCCCTCGTCAATTTTTTTGAATTTCTTCAGCAGAAGCGCTACTTTTTATTTCAAGCTGATTCCCAATTTTGATTATGTAGACTGGGTATATTAAAGCTAGAAAGAAATGTCCTTGCCACAACTGGGACTTGAACCCGCGACCACGAGGGTGAATATCAAGCGTTTTGTGTTCAAGACTACTTGAGGTCTTTATTATATTTTTATATATAAATATTTTAACATTTAAAACAATTGAAAGGATTTATAAATTTCAATAATAATAAAAAAATAAAAAATATTATTATACTGTTCTTATGTTTTTGTTTAAAAAAAATGTAATATGTGTATTTATCTTGAAAGTTTTTCACATGATTAAAAAAATTGTATAAAACTGCTATATATAGAATTTCAGCTTCATTGAATCGCTGAAAGTACCGGAATTAATTTTTTAACACTGCAAATCACGCGCTAGCACGTGACGTGGTGCCATCAACAATGAGCCAAAGACGCGCTATTTTAATAAATATTATTTATTAATTTTAATTTATAATTTATAATTAATTAAATTTAATTTAAATATAATAAATGTTATTTAAGCTAATTCAAATTTGCGAGACACTCCAGATTTTTTAGAAATAATTTGTGTGTGATTAAAAGAAATAATAAAATAACTCCTAAATCTTTCAAAATTATTAAGGGAAACAAAAAAAAGAATAAATAATAAAATTAAGAATTGGTTATAATTTAATATATCATAGATACAGCATTGAAATGAACACCTGGAAGTTGTTGTTTTTTTTTAATTCTATGATAGACACCCGGCTACCCTTATGTCCCATTTTTTTTTCTAATTCACGCCCCCATTCTCTGTCAAAATACTGTTCAATTGTCTATATATTTTCCAAATATTATTCCTGGGCACGTAGTTGATATTTTTTTTATCCTCCTTGTCACACACGCATAACGAAATAACTTATACTTCTCTCTCCAGCTATTTCCATTTCTCTTTTTTTTCCGTTGTTTACGATTTCTTTTCGAAAACTTCTCATTTTTTTTCTCCCTCCTCCTCTCGCTCTCTTCATTTTAGTTTCATGTCATCTTATTCTTTTCCTTGACTAACACTGTTTTTGCAAGATATTTTATATATATATATTATATAATCTTCTTGCTCTTAGAATCATTCATCTTTTCTTGTTTTATCTGCACCTCTTTTTTGTTCATATTTCCTTTGTCTTTATTTATGAGAGACAAATAGTCATTTATTTTAAGTATGTCGAGATAAAAATATCAAGTAATCGAATATCATTAAATCGATTTATTTCTACTGGTGATGTGAAATATTGAAAGGAAACATTTTTCAACATTTTATTGGAGTTGCTTTTTTATCATTTGATTTTTTTTTAATGTTTGTATTTAACTTTGTTATTCAACTTAATAAATCACTTCATTGAATAATTATTCTCTCCTTCTATTTACTTAATAGTTTATAAAGTAAATAAAATGAACAATCATCTTACATTCCAAATTTTTACATAAACAATTCAAGATCACTGATCTGACAAGGCAAATTTTTTTTAAGATCAGTGATCTTGAATATTGATTAAATCAAAATCATTGGACAGCGAATCCATTTCAGGCAAATAGAGTATTTATAACAGATAACAGTGAGGAATTTTCAAATTCCACTGCAATACAATTCTAGGTTATACCTATATTTATTTTTCTGTGAAATACTAAGAACCTTAACCGGGTCATGGAGAAACGAAGGTCAGTTCGTTTTACTATTAATTCATGGTGTCAACTATAAATCGTATTATATTACTATATATTGACCTCTTGATTCCCTCGTTGAATATAAATTCGATTCTTTGGATGAAAGCTTATCTTCAATCCTCTTTTGATGGGTTTTTCTTACCAACCGTTGGGAATCCAGGATTATTTGCAACGATAAAAATCAAAATGATAATATTAATAATACATAAGAATAATTTTTTATATCTTTGATTTAAGAGAATTACTTAGAGAAGTAGTACTGCTTGATTACATCCAAATCATTACCTTTCAAGAGTTCTTCAACATATAACAATCCAAAAAATTGGAAAATAAGACATATTTAATTATAATAAAATTTTATCAATTTTGTAAATCTAGGAATTTGTTGTTTCGAAAATATTACACATGCCCATTTTTTAGACTAAGTCCCAAATTCAAGACCATTGGTCGCCAAATATTTTTTATCATCGAACCCTAAATAATTTTTCAAAAATTTCCATCGACCTCTATAAAAGTAATTTTCTGTTAATTAAAATAAAACTATTAGATACTGTCTGTCTTCATTTACTTTATGAATTTAAACATTTATTAAAATAATAGTACCTAGATTGAGTAACAATAGACTATAAAGACCACTTTGGCGACCTCTTTTTTAGATCCATCCAATATTATGAATATTTTTTTGTAAAAATGAAATGCAAACAAAAATCCAATTATTGATGATCTTTAGACACTTTTTCAATTTAAAATTAAATACAAATATATATATTTATATGAATCTTATCTTATTATTCGAGCAAAAATTGTATATATATATAGGTATATGTATTTTTGAAATATTAAACCACTCGAAGGCTTTTTTTGAAATTCACCCCATAGATAATCTATATAGATCTATATAGGTTTCAATTTCTGAAAAATCAACTTTGTTAGTTTTTTCTTAATTTAAAATAGGAATTTCAATAATAAAAAAATGGCGCCGGACAGCGCTTCCTTAAATACAAAATATTATAAATAAAATTAAATTAATATCCTCAGGCCATACTTTTCTGTCTTTCGGTGCATTAATACGTACGTTTAAGGGCTGAATGTTTTTTTTTATGTCTTTTAAATTATTTGGAATTGTTTCATATATTTTGTCGTTTATTTATTTTAAATAATAATCTTTAATCTTAAATATTCATAGTTCATAAGGAATAATTTTTCAAAAGTACCCAGCCGCGGCTCGGTGAACCAGGGACTATATAGGTATATATATATTGCAAGTATAATAAGATTAAATATATATATGATAATAGTAAATTAATTTAATAAAATTTATTTTATTTTTGATAAATTATGTGTTTATTATCGATAATTGATAATAATTATTATTTAAACATTGAATAAATGAAATTATTTTTATAAAAAAATTTAAAGTTTGGTTAAACATTTATATATTAATCAAAATATTTAATATGATGGAAATGAAAAATACTTTTAAATATTTTAGAGAAGTTTGCATAATTAAAAATCGCATAATCTTTATGCATTCCCGAATTATATTAGAATTATTCAACTGATAGACTTAAAGTGGATAAAAGTGACATAAAATAGAATTTGTTGGAGTATGATTAATTTAACCAAAAACTTTCTAGTTCATCAGTTCCATGTAAAATTATTATTAATTATAATTTAATTTTTCATAAATCTATTTGATTTATGAGATGGCTTTTGATTGATAACATTATATAATTTAATATACATACAAATATATAATGTAGATAACATATCATTGGCATAGATATGGAGATAAATACAAAAAGTTATATATTATTGTTCATCAAACATTTATTTATGAAGCTGTACAATATTACTACGAATGCATATATAGTTATTTTTATTTTCTATATTAATGTCAATATTACAATAATATATCCATAAAGTGTGAAAATATAATTATTAAAATAAATATTTATTTATAAAAGAAGAAAGAGAAGAGAGAATATTATTTTTTAGTTTATTTTCATACTTCTACGATAAATAAAAATAAATATATTTGTTTTTTCAACTATATTGTTTCATCCCTTAAGCAATAAAGTTTATATTATATATATATATATTGGAGTAAAACAAGAATAGTCAGTTATTGTTTTATATTATGTAAAAACTGTCTTGAGAAATTTTCATGATGACCGCAGTAAAAAAGAGAAACGGTCTCGTCTACAAACAAAAACAAACAAAATTAAAATATCCCCAGGGGATACAATGGGAAAATACATCCAAATCCCCAAGATGTCGTAAGACATACAAAAGGTATTAAAGAACCTAAATAGATTTTTCAAGTTTTCTTCTGCCATGTCACAATTTAATCTCTCCATTTAGACTTGAAAGATTTTTCCATTTTCATTAATGTTCCCCTCTGGGAAAATTCATTTTTCTTAGAAAACACTGGATTCTTTTTAATTTACTAGGAAATCTAAGAGTTAAAAGCGAATGGGAACATCCCTATACTTTCAGTTATTTCAGCAATAAACTTCGTTTTTGTTTTATTACTTTTGTTAATTAAACTTTTTTTATACTAACAAGTATATAGAAACATTAGTTTAAAATAAATCTCTCTATCTATCTAAGTACTGAATTCAAAAATTATTAATTGTAGCAACCACATTTCTACAACTATCTCTATCCTAAGCCATTATTTCTCATATCTATTATAGTCAGTCTAGTATAACCGACAGGTCATTTTTCATTTGGTTACTTTATAAATGAATTTCTCGCCAATCTTTTTTCATTCATTCAAACCATTTTTCTTCACTCTCCTTTTATCTTTTAGGATATATGTATGTTATCTTCATCATTCCCCGGTCAATTGATTATCAATTAATTTTAAGTTGTTATTAAAATTGTTTTTTAAAATAATTATTCTAAAAAATATTTTTATTAAAAAAATTTTAAAAATGTTTAATTACGTAGGTATTTATATGAAATGAATAATTAAATATAAATCAAATTTAAATATTATAAGATTATGAAAATATAATTTTATGGTATCTTAACCAAAAATTAATTTTCAAAAATTTATTTTTAAGTGATAAGAGGAAAAAAAAGCTAAAATCATAAAAATAAGTGAAATTTTAGAAATTAAGTAGCTTAGAAAATATTCTTGTTTAATTTTAACTATAAATATAATAAAAATAAGTTTAATATTTTAATATTATTTTGATTTTATAAAATCTTACAATTTATTTGTTATTGTTCTTTCAAAGGAACACGATTAATAATTATTTTAAATGTATTACCATATATTCTGAGCGTGTAAAGAGAAGTTAAATAACCCAAATAATTGATCGCCAGTGTTTTTGAAAAGTATCACAATCATTTTTTTCTATTAATACATTTATTTAGGTTATAGCAAGCATTTTATAAAAAAAATTAAACATGCATTTAAAAATTTCCAAACAACCAATAAATTTATTTTTTTTATTTGATTATATTTTATTTATTTATTATTTATTTTATATGTAATTAAAGGGTTACTTAGTGGTTAGGGAATTTGAATATCAAAAATTATAAATCTCATAAATTTCAAAAAAATTATACTATTATTATTGTATTAAAAATGTTAATTGAATTTTATATAAAAAAAGAATAATCAAATATTATTAAGAAATAATAACATATGAAATAAAATTAATTTCCATTAATAAATAATTATATTAATTATTAAATTATATCTATCTATCTCTGTGGCTCTACGGAACTCGAAAGTTCTTGGCCGCAGCAACTACACCCCTCCAAGTATTCCTATTCCGAGCCACCACCCTCCAATCCCTATCCCCTCCCATCTCTCTCACGTCCCTTCCACATTATCCACCCACCGCGTCCTTGGTCTTCCAAGCGGTCTCCCCATCAATATATTTTTCGCCATTCTTTCTTCTCCCACCCTAGCCACGTCCCCTGCCAATCACAGCTTTCTCGATTTTATAATTCTAACTATATCTGGAGATGCTTAGAGGTCATGCAATTCCTCGTTATGCAATCTCCGCCATTCATCGGTGATCTCATCTTTCTTTGGCCCCAAATTCTTCGCAGAATCCTAATCTCAAATACTTTAAATCTACTCTCGTCTCCTAAGGTCATAGACCATGCCTCACACCCATATAATACAATCGGAAAAATAATTGTTTTATATATTTTAATTTTTATCCCCTTTGATAATAATTTTGACGCGATAAGCCCCTTTACTGCATGATAACAGGCGCTTCCCGATTGCAACCTCACTTTAAACATTTCTCGAATATTATTATTCTTACAGAACCTAAGTATTTAAATTTTTCTACATTTTAATAAGACAATTAATAAATTAATAAAGGTTATAAATTAAATTAATTAAATATTAAATACAATAATAAATAATTTAGTTTACTAATTAAATAAAAATATTTAATAAATTAAATTAATTAAATTAATAAAGGACATATTTATTGTAGGTGTTATGTAAATAGTGATATTAATTACATTTAATAAAAAATAAAAATTCAATGATACAAACTAATATGAAAGTATCACCTAAGGGTCAATATACTCGTATTTTGTTTTTCATTTTTATTTCTTGTTATTATTTTTTTATATTTATTTATTTTTATTCAATGGGCAATAATTTATGTTCCTATCAAGATAACATTCCATATTAAAAGTTTGATAGTTGATATATATATATATATATATATTCGAATGAGTCAGAAATTAAG
Organism: Labia minor; assembly: GCA_963082975.1. NCBI lineage: Eukaryota > Metazoa > Arthropoda > Insecta > Dermaptera > Spongiphoridae > Labia > Labia minor. Next base: position 67,635,000 of record OY720345.1, read on the forward strand.
TCAGGAATATATACATATATTATATTATACCTTTATTGGCATAGAAATATAATTGAAGGTTCGATTTAGAATTATTAGCTCTTTGTAATTACTAGTTGAGTATGAGTCATATTAGACGGGGTGCTAGTATAATTATTACTTTATGTTTTTCCCACCTGGTGAAATGGGGCGGATTTCGAAGGAATTAGTCGAAATGAGAAGGTGAATGAAGGGTTAAGGACCAAGGGTTGGGAGGTTTTAATTGTCCTTAATGGCAGCGACAAGCAGGCAAACGGCACCAGGGGCCATCTGACACGCGATCCCCTCTCCAAAATTCAATTCACCATTAGGCAATTCCATTTCTCTTCCAAGATTTATTTGATTGGTGGCAAGTAACAAATGCAAATCGAAATATCTCCAATAACTGTTCAATTAAGATCTATAATTTCAATATTTATATCTTAAATCCAATGTAAATCAATAGTAATCTGATTAATGAATGGTATGATCATGTAACTATCCTTGTGAGACATGGTGTCTTAAAATCAACTTTCTAACAGGGAAATTGGAGATAACATGACCCACACCCATATCACCAATAAGAAATTGATTTCGAAGGAATCTAAGTAATAAATATACAATCAAAAATAGTGATCTATTTATTAATCATTGTAACCTTTGGAAAGTTACTTTTTTTCTGTATAAACTATTAATTATAATAATAAATCGTTAGTAAATATTTATTTATTTATTATTTGCTCAATTATTAAAATTAAAATGTCAAATGAGTTTGGTTTTACACAACCTCGATAGATATGAATGAAATAAGAAAAATTGACAAAAAAAAATATATATAGATATATATTGATTGTGAAAACCAAATCAAAAATGACGGGTGGATTAATGAAATTCGTTGAAGGAACAATATAAAAATGATAATGAATAGAATGTAGAGGGTCGAGAATGGAGGGGTAGAATTGATGCGTTCAGATTTTTTTTTTTTTTTTTTTTAAAAAGTCAAGGAGATAGATAGTTATTAAACAAAATCATTTATTATTTTTTTCTATAGACTGTCAAAATGGATTTTGGGGAAGAAAAGAATATCTTAATAATGAAAATATAGAAACAATTTTGGAAATCTGAATTTGAGTGTTGCATATCACAAAGGAGAGAAGGGGGTGGTTGCATCAAGAAAAATGAATTAAATATATAAGTATTATTTTATTTTATTGAATTTTATTGAATTTAAAAAATAACTCATCCATACCAATGAAATCAATCAATCATTAATTTCATCAAATATATATTTTAAATGATAAAACAATTCAATAATTAATTATTTTTTTTTTTGAATATATTATAATTTTTTCCCCTTAGATTAAGAGCAATCCTCTTAACGAAGGCAGTTGCAACGCGTAAAGACTGTTTTTCCTTCTTTTTTCTTTCTCATCTCCTCATCTGATTTACATCTAAAGTGACAGTGATCGTTCCTGTTAGTATCGCAATAAAAGGAGAAAGAAAACTCCCTGGCTAGTGGGGGAGAGGGGGGGGTGGCTCAGTACTGGAGAGGCTTGTTTATCGGATTTGCTCCAGCCACGTGCGCATCTGTCTTACCTCCGATTTAGGGAGAGTATCGAAAACAACATTCATTTAAGCTGATGCTTGGGATTATTTCTTGAATTATTAAGAGATGAAAATTAAAAATCATTAAATGAATAAAATGCTTTTAAAAAATGTATATTTACAAATAAAAACGAATTCTGAATTATTATTTATAAATATAATTTATTATATATATATTTATATATAAATTATAAAAACAAAATTAATTTTAATTTAATTTTTTCATTTTAACTTTTGAAATTTTAATCATAGTTCATTATTTGAGATACTTTTGTGTATTTATTTAATTTAGTATAATAGTTTAACTAATTTTTAATTATTTTAATTAATTAATTTGTTTTAATGTATTTTATTAATATAATATTATGTTATTTTTATGTTTTCATTATAGAATGATGATGGTATATATTCTTTCAAAACCATCATAATTGCAATGTCCTTTTGTAATTATTATTTCAATTTACATTGTTCCTTGTCAAATAATCTTAGAATGAATAAGAGAATAATCTTAGGATGGAAATACAAATGCAGGGGTTGTTCATTGAGTTTCTTTCCTTTTTAATGAATAAATTATTATGAATCAATTTTTTTAATTTTATACATTGAAAAACTAAAAAAAAGTATTTGATACTAATGAATTAAAAGTTTCATCCCACCTTCAAAAAATTTGACTTATGAGCTTTTGATCGTTTTATCGATATATAATAATAAATATAAGCTGTGGCCAGGCACAGAACCGACCGACGATTTGAAATAAATTAATTTCCAAACAACATTATATATATATAAAGTAACAAAATTTTTTTTTTTTTTAACTTGAATTAAAATGACTAAATTATATTATCTTAGTTTTTATTTTTAATTTAATTACTCAATAATTAATTACTACTATATTTTAAGTGAAATATTTTGGGACAATGTATAATAACATTAATACTTTGTAAACTACCACTTTCGGTTTCCGGATATACACCAAAAGTTGATGAATTCATATTACTGATGCATTAAGTAAATATACCAAATTTTATCAAAATCCGTTGAGCCGTTCAAGCTGTACATGTCCAACGGACGGGGAGACGGACAGACATCACGTTAACAAAATGCATGATTCGTGGAAATATGTAAAAATCTCCACATGTGAAATTTGGTATAAAAACAATACCTCCCTTACTATCTTTGGTCGGTAAAAATAATAACAATATTATATTTTTATTATATAATTAATTTTAATTATTAATTTACAAGAATATGATTAGTTATTATAAAAAAATGTTTTTGTCTCTTAATAATAATAGTTTGTCATAGAAATTCAAATATTTAGATATTGAATTCTTTTTATCAACTAGTATATAGTATTATATATATATAATAAATACACAACAAAGAATTCTTTTCAAAAATAATAATTAGAGAATCAATATTTTATTTTACGAAATGTAAAGGCTTTTGAAATAAATAGGCCAGTGAGTACCTCTGTTCCATTTCCACAATCTTAAGTGGATTTTTCAATTAAAATTTTTTCTTGATGGACTTCCTTCTTATCTTGATGAATTAGTCCCATTTCCATCTTCCATTTGAAGCCGGATGAAGTGGAATTCAATATATTTGCACAGAACAACTAACTAAGCAACATTACTGTAAATTGAATCTAACTCAATATGGGTTTGATTTATTTATGTTTATTTATTTAATTATTTATATTTATTTATTTGTTTATTTTTAGTTTAAATCTAATCCTTTCTTAAAAGCTACTTATTATTTTTAGATTTCTTTTTTTATATGCTTCTTCCGTAAATCAAATTAAATAAACGGATATGACAAGTATAATATACAAATTATATGAAAAGAATAATATTTATATTAAGAATAATAATTATTGTGTTACTAAATCAAAACAAAATATGTAATTATTTATTTAATCATGGTAATATGTGAAATATTAGACAAAATATTGCAAAAATAAGGTAATTATCTGTATTTTACTCGTAAACTAGAAGCGACCCGCAAAAATTGCATGTAAAGTTTATTTGGAATTAAAAAAGGAACCCACTGGTAAAGTTTTATCCAAATCCATGATGGAGTGGCTCTGCTATATAATTACCAAAAATAATAAGTTGATCTGTGGCCAGGCGCAGAACCGATCGACGGTTTGAAATAAATTAATTTCCAGCTACAAACAACAATTTCATATAATTTAAATGTAACTATTAATGCAATAAAAAACAGATATGGATATAACAAATATTTTTAATTTTATTTTATTTATAATATATATGTAAGACCAGGCTGTGACGTCATGAATGACTGGGTGACGTCATATAATTTTAAATTAAGAAAAAACTAATGAAGATGATTTTTTCCGAGGATAAAACCAATACAAAGTGCATGATTCGTGGAGATATGTAAAAAATCTCCTCATGGGAAATTTAGTGTGAAAATAACCCTTCCCTTCTTATCGTCGATCGCTAATACTACCACTTCCAGTTTCCGGATATACACCAAAAGTTGAGAAATTCATCTTACTGATGCATTAAGTAAATATACCAAATTTTATCAAAATCCGTTGACTCCTTCAAACTGTACACATCTATTCAGATGGACGGACGGACGGACGGACAGACACCATGCTAAAAATACTTTTTTCTGTTAACAAAATTCGTGAAGATACGTAAAAATCTCCACATGTGAAATTTGGTGTGAAAACAATACCTCCCTTACTATCGACGGTCGGTAAAAATCCCTCTATTTCTATAATGCTTGTGAACTTGAAAAGTCTTGGTCACTATTACAACATTTCTTCAGTCGTTTCTATAATGAACCATTCCCTGGAATTTCTAACATCTCCCAGTTTACTCTATCTTTATATATCACCCAATGACATTCTATTTATTCTGTAATTTCCCTATAAACAAAACTTTTTTATAGTTTTTCTTCACCAATTCAAGTCACATTTTCAATCGTCTTGTTTTGTTATGCTTGGAAATCATGTAAGAATTCTTTAGACATATACTTAAGTTTTCTATCTCGTTTCGGATGCAATGTCGAACCCTTCTTCAGGACTAAAAAGTTGTTAATTAAAAATTTTGGAAGTGTACATTTAGTAATTGATAATTAATATATAATATTTAATTGTATATAATTTTTTAAATGTTTTATATTCAATAGTTAGGATAAAAAAATCAGTTAAGCTTGAGATATTTTACATGAATGGATTCGGTTTTTAATTTAATTATTATATAAATGAAGCTATCATCTACAAAATCTTATCTATATATAATTTTTTAACCGTGAAGTTAATTACTTATTCTCAGTCTAATCTGTCATATTGAATGATGGAAAGTGGAGAATATATTCCTATGATTAAGTACATTTTATTCAAATGATTCTACATAATTAAATTGTCATAATGAATTCAATAAATCACAAATTATACTATTATATCTATTCTCTAGTCAGTGACCTATCAATTGAGATAATAATAATGTAGTTCAGTACTATTCAATAAGCCCTATCTCTCTCCTATTGTAGTCGACTTGATTAGCAAACTGGCCAAGAAATAATGACATTTATCTTAATAGGAAAGGGATGGAGGTTAATAAGATTAATAATAATAATTATATATATTATATATAAAAAGTAATTATTTCTAACTACCCCCATTAATTATAATTTTACCTTTTATATTTACAAAACATAAATAAAAATAAATCAATCACTTCAGTATGACTTTAAATGAGCTTTCTTCATAGATCACTAATTTACTCCCCTCACATATTTAAAGGGTAGATGTCATCTAAACATTAACAGATGTTTTATTTGTTATTATTAAAGGGCATATTGGCATCTCAGAGTATGAATGCCACACTAAGAAACGATTATACTCGTATATTTGAAAGAGATGATGAAAGGGATAATAAATATAAATGAAAAAAATTATCAATATGTCAAAACTATCTGTGATCCTGTAAAGGAGGCACGGACATTTATATTATGAATTCATCATAGTCAGTCGTTGATATAAATTGGTAATAAAAATAATAATGATGCTAATAATTAGAAATAAAATAAAACAATTAAATAAATGGGGACTGGACTGAGGGAAACAACGAATAATTGTAATCGCAATGTCAGAAAATTATAATGTATTTATGTTAATATTAATTAAAATTTAAGTTTTTATATTGAACGCTAGACATTTAAAACTAAAGCATTTTTAGAAAGGCATAAGGTTGAAATTGATCGTTTCACTTTAATTTGAAAGTCATTTGAATGTAAAAACTATTTGAAATAGAGTTCTATAATTTTAATTCATTACAATTTTTTTTGTTTGAATTTGCTAGTTTTTGTTTTTATTATTATTATTTATGTTCATGCTACATACAGTCTTTTATTTTATAAATAATTTTAGTAATTTAAATAATAATAGTTTTGTTTTAGCTCTTTGGCTTTAAATCCATCTATCTTACGTGACTATAGTATATTTTTAATTTATATTTCACTTGTATATAATATATATATATATTAAATATGTAATTTTTTTATTTATAATTTGATTTGTCTGAATTATTTATTTATTTAAATGCTATTAAGGTAAATAATTTTATTTTTAATAATTTTTTCTTCTTATTATTATTATATTATTATTATCTAATTATTTAAAACATATTATAATATATTATAATCATATAATCATATAAAGTATGATATTTACTAATTACCGACCTACGATAGTAAGGGAGGTATTGTTTTTATGTCAATAAAACATTTGATCACTTCCAATTAGAATGAATTAAAATGTTGAATCATGACACATTTCATTTCAATTTTAATTTCCATCTTCCTTTTATCTCTTTCAATATTCTTTAAATTATTATTATTATTATTATTATTTACTTTTAAAAATTCTATAAATTTAAATTAATTCTATACAAATTTTTTAGTTATACTTTTTTATCAAACAAATTTTTTTCACAAAATTCTAGTCTCTTTAATTGGAATCTTGGTAAATTTTGAAGTTTTTTCAAAGTTTTTTAAAATTAATCAAATAGTATGAACAGACTCCATCGGGCCTGCTAGAACCTCAGTATAATATTGGCTCCTACTTCCACTATTGTTCTTGAGTACCTCTCTCATTATCGATGAAGGACTTCTTATACTTTTTAAAATGATTTTGTAACTTTTATTAATTTTACGATTTGCAAGTCTTGGAAAATCTATAATTATATTATATAAATATTATTATAGTTTATAAAATAAATAATTTGAAAAATATTCCTCGACGGCTGTATAAATAAGTTGACCTAAGACCAGGTCCGAACCGACCGACGGTTTGAAGTAAATTAATTAGCAGCTACAGAAACAATTTCAAATAATTTTAATATATCTATTAATGTAATAAAAAACAGATATGGATACATAAATAATAAATATAAACATTTTTAATTTTATTTTATTTATAATATATAATATATGCAAGACCAGGCTGTGGCTGGATGACGTCATATAATTTTAAATCAAGAAAAAACTAATAAATATGATTTTCCCGAGGATAAAACCAATACAAAGTGCATGATTCGTGGTGATATATAAAAAAATCTCCTCATGTGAAATTTGGTGTGAAAATAACCCTTCTCTTCCTATCGTCGATCGCTAATACTACCACTTCCGGTTTCCGGATTTGCACCAAAAGTTGATCAATTCATCCCACAGACATCATGCTAAAAATACTTTTTTCTGTTAAGAAAATGCATGATTCGTGGAGATATGTAAAAATCTCCACATGTGAAATTTGGTGTGAAAACAATACCTCCCTTACTATCGTCGGTCGGTAAAAATTGGATTTTCTAATAAAAATTTTAGAAACATTTACACCAGTATTTATTTGTATATTAAAATGTTTTAAGGGAAGAAATAAATATTTGAATACGATAGATAACATTCAAAATATTATATTCAGAAAACCAATTTATCATTATAAAATTTTAAAGAATAAGATATAAATATATTCAAACAAAAAAACAGTTTTTTTCTCATCATTACCTTTGATAGAAGAAAATAAAGACATCGTATCAACCGGTCTAACGCCCCTGATGAATTTGTGCCGCGTGGTTGACACGAGTCATTTTTTCCCAGGGTACCTGAAATTTTATTTCAACATAAAAACATTATAGGCAACAATTTTCAACTGTCCTTAAATTGTTCAGGTGTGACGAAAATCTTCTGTTGAATACAATCGAACATCAAAAAGGTCAAAAGAGGCATATGGATTCGATTTTTTGGGGCGGTTAAGACGAGTTTCATAGTGTGATTTATTTTTAAGAGTGATATTTTCTCACTACCTTTTACTTCTTCTTCAACTTTTATTAATTCATTCATTTCTAATGAATTTGCAATTTGATTTTGTTTAACAATTGTTTAATTTATTATTGAACAATAATTTTATGTCTTCTTAATAATAGGTATTGATTTAAAAATATAATTAAAGATTTGTTTGTTGAATCAAACAATGTCAAATCAATAATCAATCAAATTAATTATATACTTTAAGTTCATGCAATACAATAACACATATTATTGCATTTCTATTGAAACATTAAATTATTAAACTATTTAGATTAGATTTCAATAAGATTAAACCTCATTTTATTATTTATATAAATTGGGGCTCTACCCCTCTGCCTAATTCGCGATTCTTTCAATCAAAATTGATTTCTTTTGTTAGAAACATTTTTGATACAATAGAATTTGTTTGATTTAATATTTATTAAACGTTGTTTTGAAATATGATATCAATGAATGGCAATTTTGAGGTCTTTTTATTTATTTATTGCAGTATTGCTGTTTTTTTTTTTTTTTTTTTTGAATTTATTTGGGTGTGGTGGGATTGCGACTCATTTCATTTCTTTATCCCCTAAGCGCCTCTAATATTTTTATTTTATTAGTAGAAATTTAAAAAAATCTGGTGATTAATTGAAAATTTCATGTTTTGAAGGGTGGAATACTATTATTATTATTATTAATTTTTATTGATAGAAAAAAATTAATAATAAAAAATGAGCTATAGCCAGGCAAGGAATAGATATATATAAGTATATAATGTATAATTTTTTTTTAAAAAACTTGAATTAAAATGATTAAATTATATTATCTTGGTATTTATTTTTAGTTTAATTACTCAATTATTAATTACTACAATATTCTAAGTGAACTATTTTCCGACAATGAATATAAAATTAATATTTTGTAAGCTACCACTTCCGGTTTCTGGATAGACACCAATTGTTGGTGAATTCGTGCTACTGATACATTAAGTAAATAATCCAAATTTTATCAAAATCCGTTGAGCCGTTCAAGCTGTACACTTCCAACGGACAAACAATGGACAGACGGGCGGAAAGACATCATGCTAGAAAATACTTTTTTCTGTTAACAAAATGTATGATTCTTGGAGATATGTAAAAATCTACACATGTGAAATTTGGTGTAAAAACAATACCCTCCCTTCCTATTGTTGGTCAGTAAAAAGAAAATATGGATAATAATCAATTTATTAAAAAGAAATGTTTATTTTACGGAAAATTAAACAATTATAAAAAATTTATTACTAAAGATATATATATTTATTATTTATATATTTATATATTTATTTCATTTTAAATAAGGGTGGAAAAAAATGAGTGCCATAAAAAGAAATAAAATAGATTACAGCATAAGAATATAAAAGCTGAATATTTACTTTTTTTAATTTAATATTTCATTAATTTAAGCCGGAAAATTAAAAAAAAGCCATGCTCATTTTGCAGTACCGCCCATCCAAAAGGTATAATTAAAACAGGCCCAGATTTACAATCACCACCTTTCGTTTTCCACGGCAACCTCCAACCACACGACGATGTGAGTCGTCTTTCTTCGCTAACACTTTAGTAGGTTGATTAAATATTCAGATAATATTTTAAGAACGTACATAAAAAAAATCTCTTCACTTGTGTCTTGATATTCCTTTCCATTTAAGTGAATGTGCAAAGCAAGGAACAAAATATAAAAAAAAATTAAATAAAAGGGAGACAAATTATAAAAAAAAAATTCGAATTGGTTATTAGTGAGTTTGATGAAAAGAATAATTGTAAACTTTATAAACAAAGCAGGTTTTGATATAAAAGTACTATTTTGAGAAAGACCAAATTAAAATTTCAAAATTTTTTTTTTTATATAACTTTAATATTAATTTTTACTTATATTTCATTCATTTAAAAAATTAAAAGTTGAATATTTAATAAGAATGGGTATAGTGTAGCTTTTTATGAATTTAATTTAATTTATTCTAATGATCTATTTATATTCTCTCTCTCTCTTTCAATAAAAAAAAGTTATATTTTTTATACTAAAATTATTAATAATTAAATAATTTGAAGACAGATTTATTACACCTGATTATGAGTAAATTCATTATTTACATCATTTATAAGTTAAAAATTACATGATATCTATGCACTCAATGGTTATAACCACTTAGAATATTATTTTATTATTTTTCAAGTTGAAATAACTAATAACATAATTGATTGATATTTAAAATAATACCAATAACTAATTAATTATTTTTTTTTTCTTTTGGTTAATATATGGTAGTTGAATTTAGTTATATTTTACTTTAATTTATTGCATTGTTTTGTAGGAAAATTTAATATATATACTATAAATAACGGATTCACTATCATACACATTTCTCTCATAGTTACATAAGCCCAATTTACACGGGCTTAGTACTTGCCATTAGTTCAGAGGTGGGCAAATACTTTTAAGCGTGGGCCTTTTGAACGCCCGCCGAACGAAAAAGTTGGCTCTTATTTTGATTTTTCGTTCAATATGTCTCTAAAAAAAATAAAAAAAAAAACAAGATAATTTTTTTTTAGTTTTTTCGAAATATGGTTCTCCGGCCCGGAAGAGATTTTGAAAATTTTATTTTGGCCTCCGCTTAAAAGTATTTGCCCACCCCTGAACTAATGGCAAGTAGTAAGCCCGTGTAAATTGGGCTTTAGTGTCAAGTTTATAGTATTTAATAATTTTTTGATTTGTTTTAGCTGAGATTATAAATTTTATCATATTAATTATTATATAAATAAATATAGATATATTTTCTTATTATATATAGATTAATAAATGTATGTTTAAATTTATTATTTTAATTAATAATAAATTAATTATATGGGAGGAAAAAATGAGAACAAATGATTTGTATTTTTAATTTAACAGGAGAAAATCTTTTTACTAATGAAGAGAAATTAGAAAATTTATTTTCATATATTAATAATTTATGTTTTTATTTGTTATACTCGTAATATCATATATTTAAAGCAAATGGAGAAGAGCGTTTATCAGAGAATGTGTAGGGAATAAAAACGTATTATTCCTAACTTAAACTTATTACTTGTTGCTTAATAGTGCGCACATTGTGATAAGATATGAATAGTAATAATAATATTTAATACAAAACGAGACATTATTTGATTGAATGAAAATAAATTAAAAAATAATACATATACAATTTTATTTTTGAATAATCCTTCAATTATCAGTTTAATTAATATAATGTAAAAAATATGTAAATTTCAGCTTAATTGAATCTCTGAAAGTAGGGGAATTAATTTTTAACACGTTAACCTCAAATCACGCGCCAGCACGTGACGTGGTGCCATTAACAAAGAGTCAAACACACGCTGGTTTAATATTATTAATTTTAATTTATAATTAATTAAATTTAATTTAAATATAATATATGTTATTTAATCCAATTCAAATTTGCGAGATAGTTGAGTGGAGACACTCCAGATCTTTTTTAATTTCTTTACAAAGAAAAAGACAGTAGTTTAATTAATGAATTTCAAAGAAGAAAAAGAAAAATGTTCTGTTGAGAATGTTTCGATTCGCCATTTAATCATGATTTAGAGAATCTTTCGAGATTGCAGAAAATCATTTCAAGGGCCGAAGTTCCCTTTTCGCAAAGTAATTTCTAATTTTACGACCAACAAATGTATTTACATCGTATGGGTTATCTCAACCGCATGTGTATATGTGTACATGTTTGTGTGTGTGTGTGTATGGGTGTATGGGTCGAATAGAATTAACCCCAGGGGGTGACTTGGGGCGCAATTAGTTAATGAGCGCCCTACACTCCCACCGTTTCTCTCTTCAATGTTAACGTTAACGTTGCCCACCAGACACACATCTGGATAGCATACGACCAGAGTTCTCCCTACCCCATAGAAAGCCCAAAATTAACCCCAAGGCAATAGAATACGCCTATATTTCTCCACTCTTATCTTTGAATCATTTATCTTTCGGGAAATTCGGCACCAATGACCTCCTGTTTACATTGTTATTAATTTATCAAAAACATCCCTTTTAATCTCACTTATCCGGAGAGACTTAGGTGCTCTCCCTAACCTAACGAGGGATGATATTCACGTTTATTTTATAAATTATATGTTGTTTTTTTTTGCTACCCTCTTTTCTCTTTAACGCGTCTCACTCTCGCCAAGGCTTATTTAATGAAAAGTTAAATATTTCACGAAAGACTAATATAATAAAAGTGTCATGTAAGTCTAATGAATGAAAAGCTTTGCGTTCGCATCTTTTCATGTCGCAAAAGGAAGAAGGATCTTTGCGAATACGAATATTAATGACAATATTTTAAAAAAAACAATTCAATCATCACTATATTTTTTTTCTTTTTTGTTATTTGATATTTTAGATATAAAATTAAATAATAAGTTAATTTGAGATTTGCAAATTTTTATCACACATAACCCCTGTTCTTTATGCAACCATCAAACAGGTTAATTTTATTTAATGTTTTTTCAAAAGTATAAGTAATACCAAAATGGTAATAAAAATTATATCAAAATGACCTAAAATAAAATTCAAATCAAATATTCACAATTTTAGAAACTGTTTTCTTATGGAATCCCATACACAAATTATTTTTCACAAAGAAAAACAAAAAGAAAAATATTCAAAATTTGTTTTCCTAATTGCTATTGTATTGAATCAAATTATTATTGTAAGATTCTTCTAATGAAGATGTTATCCAGCGAGTAGCACCCTTGCTTTTATGAAGATTCATGATTTATCCACCCTTATATGAAATTATCATGTCATTTATATTATTTACTTATAAAACCATTTCTTTGCCAATTGATTGCAAGTTTTACCCACAGGTATGTACATACAAGACAAGATCAAACATGAATTATTTACTTCTTTCTATTTTGTTCAGTATATCTGCATTAAGTGTGTTCGTTGACAGATATGGTTAAAATTTAAAAATGAGTTAGTCGTATTACATTTATTACAAGAAATCAAAAATATATTATAATTATAAATTGAAAATATAATATATATTAATTTTCCAGTAAACAAATATATTATTTGATATTCGATATTTTGATTTAACAATAAAATATATTTTAATATGTGGGAAACAAATTAAAAAATGAGGAAAAGAGTACAAAATATTTATAAATTAAAACAATATAATGTTTAATTTATTTATTTATTATAATTAAAAACATATTATTACTTATATATATAAAATAATTTCAAAGGTTTATTTCAAATTTTTATTATCTCACAAGAGATTGTATTGCGATCACGAAAATTTTCGATGTCGAGATTTTGATGTTTTTATACGTTGTGAAGGTTCCTGAGTCATTTTCACTAAGGTTGTGAAAAATGTCTGTTTGTGTGTGTGTGTGTGTGTGTGTGTATGTATGTAGATAAGATTACGCAAAAACGATTTGAGCTAAAATAATGAAATTTGCTACACGGGCATTATTTAAAATTCGTAGTTTTCTATCAACTTTTGAGAAATGTAGCTCATCCGGAAGTGCGTCATTACCTACCACGTTTTCATTTTTTTCCTCTACACTGACCGTAAAAATAAAGATATATATTTGATAGTTTTTCATTTGATTAAAAATTGTATAAAAACTGCTAGATATAAAATTTCAGCTTGATTGAATCGCTGAAAGTACCGGAATATTTTTAAAAAATTTTACCACGTTGACGGCCAATCACGCGCCAGCACGTGACGTGGCGTCATCAACAAAGAGTCAAACACGCGCTGGTTTAATAAATATTATTTATTTATTTTTAAAATTTATAATTTAATTTAAATATAATATATGTTAATTAATCCAATTCAAATTTGCGAGATAGTCGACTGGAGACACTCCAGATTTTTTTATTAAAACTTTAATAAAATCTTCATTTAAAGAAGAGCAGAATAAAGAAATTATTTTCAATTTTTTCAAAAATAATTTTTTGAAAATTAATATATATAATATACTCTTATGATTTAATTTTGGAAAATTAAAAATTTATTGGTTTATTCTCATACATCCAAATAAATAATTTAAAATTTCATCTTATATTATATAATTTTATCATTTCATAAAAGTAAATTAATGTAACCATTTTTTTTTATTTAAAAACAAACTTTTTTGATGTCTAAGATTTAGATTGATACTTCCACGTCTGTCTGTTAGCCATCAATTCAAGAACTGAATTAATAATATCTAAAAACGAGCATACTGGCACAGATATTTTATATCAGATGCCTGCCAATTCATGTTTTAAAAAAATAAACATGCCCATCAAATCAATAGACTTCTATGCTTTCAATTTTTTTTTTCAATTATTCTATTCAGTAAATAAAAATATACTCAGAATATTATATTGTAAAAGGCTATTTGGTCATGGATTCTCTTTGTAAAGTCTAAAACCTCAAAACCTATCCAGATCTATCCCTTTAGAAAACTTTAATACACATAATCCCTCTCTACTTTATTAAGATTGTGTTTTTGTACAATATATACCATATATATATGTTTTAAAAAGCTCCACTTCCAATAGAAGACCTCAACGCATATTTGTTCAAAGCAATATTACATACATCTTCTCTCCAGTTGCACAATGGACTTGAAAATAGCAACAACAACATCAAGAGAACGATTAGAGTAGCGTAAGTAAAATGAAACGAGCTTTTTTTTTATTTTTTTTTTATTTTTCTTATAAAAAAAAATCTGTATTGAAGCAAGGACATTGCGCCTGGAAGGACAAAAGGCAGACTGCCAGCCAGCCCTTGACATACGTCTGGTGTGCGTGTGTTCTTTGGAGTAAGTCAAGAGGCCCTTCTGCAGCTGCCGCTTTCGAAGACCCTTCATTTCTTGAGGCAAGGGCCGATTTCCTCCTGTTACCAAATGAGATCACCAGCCAAACGTTCATCTATTAATCAACCAACCACGCAAATTGAAAAGAAAACACAGTGATACTAATTCAGTTTATAATGATGTTAACCTAGTTAGAAATTGAGTTTATTTTATCAATGACTTTTCAATTTATTATTTCGATTTTATTGTATAAACAAGATATTTCTGAATTACTATTTATAGTTTATTATTATTATTATTATTATTATATTATTAGTTTGGGGAGGGGTGCTAGAAACGCATTTCAAACTTAATCTCGTGGACCTGGGTTGAAGTGCCAAATCGAATAATGAAATTTCTTTAGCTGGAGGTGTATAGGAATGAATCCCACATCCTATTTGTTCAAAATTGGAAGGCTACTTGAAATAAGAAGTAGAGGCTTCCGATCAAAAAAATCAAGATTGAGAGGATCCGTTGTACAAATCCTGTACATCCTCTACCTCGCTTATGCTATGAGCAACATGTTAGGCGCTGACCTTACATAGAATGCCATTTTATTACTATTATTATCATTCTATTTTATTATTATTATATTATAATAATAATTGAACCTCTGATTTTCTATCAAAAAAAATCGCATTTAATTCATTTATAACATCTGAAAATTAAAGGATTAATTAAAGGCTTTATTCCGTTATCCGTTATATTTACTGATGCTCTCACATTATAAAAACCTCGAATAAACCTTTGAAGATGCATACATTATTATAGAAATTCATATTATTAATTGTGTTAGTCAGAAAAAATAATTTGTTTAACTTGTTTAATTTTTTTTCAAGAATAATACTGTCTTTACTTTACCCTCTAATTAATCTTTAACTATATATATATATATATATATGTGTGTGTATTTTCTTAGACATCTTTAAGATATGTCAGTGATTAAGTGATTTCAAGTAGATTAGTAATTACATTACTTTATCATCTCAGAAAGTACTGCAATGAGCCATCAACAGAGTTGCCGAGTTGCTGAATCTAAAACCAAAATGTCACATTTACATTTATCATTAATTTATCAGTATGAAAACAAATAATTATTCAATTACATTAAATATAGTTTCAATATATAATATGTAAATATTTTTTAATTAATATATACTAATTTTACTACTCGTATATTTAACAATATTTTTCATTAAAAATAATTATTTTACTATTTCTAGAATAGATTACTATTTTAAAATTTTATTTTTTAATATTTATATATTTATATTTAATCTGAAATAATATACATTTTAAATAAATAAAAAAATACTTTTTAGTTTCATAGTAAGGATATCTACCCATAATGATTTTTACCGACCGTCGATAGTAAGGGAGGTATGTTTTGACACCAAATTTCACATGTGGAGATTTTTACATATCTCCACGAATCATACATTTTCTAAACAGAAAAAAGTATTTTTAGCATGATGTCTGTCCGTCCGTCTGTCCGTCTGTCCGTCCGTATAGATGTGTACAGCCTGAACGGCTCAACCGATTTTGATGAAATTTGGTATATTTACTTAATGCATCAGTGGGATGAATTGATCAACTTTTGGTGCAAATCCGTGAACCGGAAGTGGTAGTATTAGCGATCGACGATAGGAAGGGAAGGGTTATTTTCACACCAAATTTCACATGAGGAGATTTTTTTATATATCACCACGAATCATGCACTTTGTATTGGTTTTATCCTCGGGAAAATCATATTTATTAGTTTTTTCTTGATTTAAAATTATATGACGTCATCCAGTCATTCATGACGTCACAGCCTGGTCTTACATATATATTATAAATAAAATAAAATTAAAAATGTTTATATTTATTATTTATGTATCCATATCTGTTTTTTATTACATTAATAGATATATTAAAATTATTTGAAATTGTTTCTGTAGCTGGAAATTAATTTATTTCAAACTGTCGGTCGGTTCGGACCTGGTCACAGGTCAACTTATTTGATTGAATATTTATTTATTATTTGTTTTAAAATGGTGTCAATTGTATAAAAACAATCATAAACATAATTAATTCATTATCAAATTGTAATTAATATAAAACATTTTAAAATACCAAAAATAAAATAAAAATTTTTTCATGATCCAAATTATATATACTGTTGGTACAATGGTAATTTAATTTTCTTTTCAATATTATCTTTGCTTTGAAATGTTCTGAGATGCTGACATAATCATGAATATATTAATACTTTTAGTAATTATCTAAAAATAAACATCGCTTAAGAATTTTAAATATCAAAGGAAATATTTAAATTAATTTTCCCCCCTTTAATTATATTTTGTTTTAATTAGAAAAGAAATTTGTAAGATGATTTTCTCTCATGAATAAAATTCATATTTTATTATTATTAGTGTTATTGTGTTATTATTTTATATAATTAGATAGAACCACAGATAATAAGTCCAATGCAGCTGACAAGATGCCTTTCTAAACATCTTTATTCTATAAAACCTCCATTGAACTCAAACTCTGTCACAAGATTCATTTATTTGAATAGATATAGGCAGAATCAATTTATTTATATATACGATGAAAAAAAAATTAATATGAATGTAAGATACATGTTACTCGCCTTTTTGAAATGTAATTTTTTAAAAATGATTTTTAGATTATAATAAAACATTAAAAACTATAAAAATTCGTCAATAGAGCCAACTTACTAACTCTTCAGGAACATTATCAAAAATGGCTGTTGAAATTCTATTGAATAATTCAACAATTATAATTTAACAATGATTTAACAATTAAACATTTAAAAAATCAATTATTATTTTTTGAATTCCTTATTTATTTCATTATTTATTTTTATAATAATTTAATTTAATTATTTATATTATCATATTATAATATTAATAAATGTTTATAAAATTCATATTTCAAAATAATTTGAAATATTATTTCAAAATTTAAAAATTATTTCTATTTTAAAAAGTAAATATTAAATCCTAGTATTCTAAATAATAAAAAACTTTAGTTTTTAATTATATTTAGTTTTAATATTCATAATAAAGGATATTTTCTTCATCTTATAGTGTCAAATTAATCTTATTTGTTTTTCCATAACTTTGAAATTCATTGAAACTTAGAAAGAAATATAAATCTTATTGTCAAGAGCCTTAACGTTTTGGCAGGAAATTCCAATTATATTTCTCATTTATTTTTTCATAAAAAATTTATTTTTTAAATAACCTCTTAATTAATATATCATTTATTTTATTAGTTTATTATGTTATTTATAATTTTATGGTTTTATTAATTGTCAATCAATAATATTCTTCTTCACAATAATCAAGGAGAAGAAAAGTATAAAGTAGTGTTAGTATATTTTAGTATACATAATCAGATTTTCTTAAATCTAAAATATATTAAAATAATAAAATTTAAAAAGTGAATTGGAAGAAACATTTATAAGAAAGCACTTAAAAAGATTAGGTGTAAATTTATTAATGATTTCTCTACTAACTACTCTTATAAAGTACATACTTAGGTTAAATGTTTGACCAACTCAAATTTGAGTCTATTTGCTCAGGCTCTTGCCGACCCCTATTTATTGACCTGAACTTTCACCCTTCTAGCAAACCCTATAACTTCACCACTTTTATCGATGGAGGTCAACCAATATTTGGTGGCGTTCCAACAAGTAGTTTTTTTCTCTATCAACAGAACAGTAAATGAGATTTTCTTAATCAACACTATACCATTTTGTTTACACTTTAAATAAAGTGAAGGGTTTCTTGTTCTTTTTTATTATCATTGAATGTCTAGAGAGAATCTATAAAAAGTAAACCATTTAAATAGAAATTTAATCATACATTTGGATAAAAATACATTTCAAAAATTTAGATGATAATAGATAATAATAAACTTTTCAATCCAAACATCAATCAAAATGATCAACAATTGGTAGCAAATATTACTAAATCTGTTGGCTAGGCTAATAGAACAAATTATAACACATCCGCATAACATAATCAAACAAGTCTATTTCCGGCGCTTGTTTTAACAAAGTGTATAATTGATACCAGCATGTTAAATTTATTTCCAACCTCTCAAAGAATCTTGAATTATCAATTTTCATGTAGATATGACTTTAGAAAGTGATGAATTGTTCACCAAACAAGGATCACCAACAATAGGTTTAACTATGGGTAGAAACCAAGTTCTTCAAAATTTTATTGATTGCAGGTATCTCATCCATGACTACTAATATAGCAAGTAAGTGGATTGTTCACCAAACAAGAGTCACCAACAATAGGTTTAACTTTGTGTAGGAACCAAGTTCTTCAAAATTAATTCGTGAGGAAATTGTTCCATCTTCAGATTGAATGAATGACACATTTCATCAAATATAAACCAACAATAGAAGAACATGAAGGAGCGGAATTGAATTGAAGAAACGATTATAGTGAACCGAGATCTTATATTAGTCTATAAATAAAATTTTAATAATTAGAAGTAAATTATAAATTTTTTGATAAAGTATTTTACAAATAAGTGAAAATATAAAAATTAATTAGTATGCAAACTTCAACTGTGAAGAACCTTTTTTAAAACTAAAATATAATGAAAAAACAATTAATCAAACATAAATAAATGTTTATCTTTGTATTACATAAATATATTTATATTATTATATTAGGATTATATAATTTCAATAGTTGACAGTGAGGTATCATTTAGTATTTATTTACCAAATTTAAAACATTTTCTAAGAGTTACTTGATTGATCATTCAACTTCCTTTGCTTCTTTTAGCTTCTGAAAAATTAGTTGCTTAAAAGCGTAGAGTTTTTTAAGCATTCGTATAATCATCATTCCTTTGACAAGAGCAAATGTTTAGAAAGGTAAGATGAAATCAGCCTTTGGAAAGGAAATGAATTTGGATAGAGTCGTTTATTTCCGTCGTGTCAGGCGCTGTTTATTTATGAAGTTTGCTTTCTTCGTTTATCCTTTTTTTTTCGTTTGTTCCTTTTTAAAGATAAACTATAATTTATAATTGAAGTCTGAATGGAGTTCTCTAGCGAGACGGCAAGGTGTGCATGCGTCTGACAAAAGGCCCGAATATACTGAATTCTTCCTTCTATTGCCACACTCCTGTTGATAATAGAATAATTATGTTATACGATGTTCATTTTGTATCCATGAATAGGCTTTGAGGTCTACTAACCTATAAAAAGCCTTAAGGCAGAAAATACGAAATTTTCAAAAGCAAATAGTAGCCCCTCCTTTCAAATAAACCCCGAACACCACCCTCCAATTCATAGGCACTCACTTATTCTCTCACTTGCATTCTTAAAGGACTCTTGGGACCCTTCTATTCTTTCAAAGCCCATTTGTAACGCAGGGGCATTGGCTTCAGGCAGTCAGTCAAACGGACAGTGATATGATTTTATCTTCACTCATCTAAGATGTTCGTTTTTCATGAGTCTCAAATTGCATGTTTTGAGAAATTAACTGAAAAACGATTTTCACAGCATAGTGATGTTCAAAGATAAAAAATAAAAATAATCTAACTATCAATGAATTTGATCTTACATGATCATCTTCTCAAACCATTCTAACCAAACATGAACATTTGAAATCGAATATTTTTCTATTTTTTAAATGATTCGTTGCATAAAAATAAAAATAGAATGTTTTAAAATAGATTATATATTAAAATATGCAATTAAATAAACATAATACTATAACGATTTAATATATATTTATTTATTTATCAATGAATATATATATCTTGATTTAAACAGTTCTGGTTTGAATAATAAGTCTTTAAATTTCAAAGAATAACC
This sequence comes from Labia minor, assembly GCA_963082975.1. Taxonomy (NCBI): domain Eukaryota; kingdom Metazoa; phylum Arthropoda; class Insecta; order Dermaptera; family Spongiphoridae; genus Labia; species Labia minor. The sequence continues at coordinate 67,655,661 of OY720345.1, forward strand.
AAAGAAATCATTTGAAAAAACATTGAATAATCAGAAGAAAGTTTATATTTTATAAATATCATTTTGATCTTGGGAAAATTTATGTTTATATTTATTTGATTAAATAATAAATATTTTAATTTAATACATTCAATAATATTAAATATTAATACAATAATTGTTTACTAACTTTCCTCATTTATTGAAAATTATTGAAAAGACAATTAAATCAATTCTTACCCTTTAAAATTTGAAATAAATTTTAAGATATTATTAAAAATATTTTTTTTTTAATAGCAATTTAGTTTAATTATACAATTAAATTACAAAATATAATAAAGTAAAAAACAAATACTCCTATAATTTTATTCATATTCATTCACTTATAAATTACTAAAGTTTTTAATTTATCGAATTTAATCATACATTTCAATCAAATTATATAAATTTTATAAGAGTAATTAAATTGTTTATTCGAATAGTCGGATGCCATTGTATATTTGTATGAATACATATAAATGAATATAAATACAAAATAATATATTAGGTATATAGGTAAATATTAATTTAATTTTCACATTTCACCCTATAATAATTTTTTTTTATATATAATTTATTTTTCATTCATAGACTAATTTTTAAATGGCATATTTATTTTTTTAACGTGTAGCCCATTCGACCTAAGTATAAGAATTCCTTGGCCAAAAGCCCAATGATACTCCACTCCAATGTTCAGATGTATAATGAAAGTTGAATGTGACCATTGAGATTTTTATATATTCTCTGGATTTATGTTTTATTTTCAAGACACATTTTGGACATTTTTAAAGCCCTAATTTAAATGAAGCTTTTAAGAATATTAAAAGAAAAAATATATTTGAAATATAAAAAGTTTAATTTCTTTTTGACTTCCATATGTCTGTCTGTTTAATATCCTAAAATTTCATTAGAATATTTAAATTACAGAAATACTATCTTTTTAAGAGGAACGCTACTAGAATATCATCACAATTTATTCTAAAATGTTTTTGGAAGGGTAACTCCAATATGTCTACATCCATCCTTGTGAATATCAGTATCATAGGTTATATAAACATATTAATTAAATGAACTAAAAATAAATGATAATTAAAAAAAAATAGATTTCTATTTTTTTAAGAATTTATTATAAATATATAATTTTAATGGTTTAAATTAACGTTTATATACTTTTCACAAACCAATAAACTAAAAATATTCATTTCTCTCTCTCTCTCTCTCTCTCTCTTCTGAATGAATCATTAATAATTACTTTCCACCTTACTCTCCAAACCTAGTGGGTATAGACAGGAATCTCCATCTTTCGGATATATAGACTATTAAAATTTGTCTAGACACCACACATTACTGAAAAATAAAACATAAAATTAGTCAACAAATATGCAAGTTTTGACTACAAAATTTAATTTAAGATGTCTTTATAAATCAAAGTATTCTAAGGGGATATTAGTGAAGAATTTGGTAATACTATAAGCTTTTTTTTCAAAAACAAATTTAATTTCAAATTTGAATTCTGTTTTAAATTTTTTTTTATAGAGAAATCTTATCTTATCATAATGATGTTGGATATCATGTTAAAAAGAGTGCCTAAAATATTCATGAAAAAGATAATGACTGGCATATATGATTAAATATGAATATATATATATATATATATATTATGTATACATAAATAAAAAACTTGAAATGTTAAATTCATTTCAAGATGAAAAACAGCTTTTTTTCTTTCCATTTTTATTTATTTGTTTGAAAAGAATATTATTATCATAAATGTGAAATATATATAATCTATATAAAGATCATATAAGGGAGAATCGTTTCAAAGAAAATCAGATATTATGCCTTTTGAATGAAAATCAACAAACAATCTATCCTGGCAAATGATTCTTTGTTAATACTTACTACTTTGCATAGATTTATACTGCTTTTTTATGTATAGAAAAAAAAAAAATCAGAAAAAATATGAACAAAAAATCTCATCCCACAGTTTTCGTTGAAACCCAAATGCAGGGTTTGTCATGACAAGCTTTGATTAATACGCAGGGAGGGTAAAAAGAGACGATTTTTCAAAACAATGCTCTTTGCGCAATGCGAATTATTAATCGTCTGGTAATGACAAACTTTTTTACAGCCATCGGCAGTCAACCTCCACCTCAGAGGGGGTCTCATTTGTCGGGCCCTCTGCCAAATGAAGAGTGAATTCTAAGGAAAGATTCTTTTCATCTGAATTATTGATATATGCTTTAAAAAAATATCTATATTTTCTCGAAAATGAATAAAACAGTATAAGAAATAATTTTAGGGGGACATCTAGTCTAAAAAGAGTTGAGGGTGATCAACCATCCTAAAATTTGATCTATGATTCAGGCCATTTTAATATGTGCTTAAAAAAATATATTTTCTTGAAAATGATTAAAAAAAGTATTAATAATAATCTTAGGGGGAAATTTATCCAAAGAAAGTTTAAAAACCAACCATCCTAAAATTTGATCTATTTTTAGACCATTTTTAAGGTCCCCTTAGACTAATAAAACCAGTTTTATAAATTGTTCTGTGATTGTTTTTTATGGGAATTCGGGAGTAAATGATGAAACAAAAACGAAAAATGTTTCAATACTAAAATTTTATCTTCAATATAAGTGTTTCTTTGGGTAAATACAGCAATTCATGAAAATGTCATCTTATTTCAGAAATTTCTCTTTTTTTTTTGTTGTTATTCTTAAAAAAATAATCAAAGTACGTTATTTATATATTTATTAAAGATAATTTCACTGAAATATTAAGTTTTCATAGAAAATCATAAAAAATTTAATAAATATTCACCAGATTAGTTAATATATTTAATTGTCTAAAAATTTATATAGCATCAAAAAATATTTATTTATTTATGAGTAATAATTTTTTTATTTTTATTCGAAAATAAAATTTTCGTAACAGCTGCGCGTCTCACAGGTGCAAAACTACTGAAATACGGTGCTAAAATAACAATTTTTAAGAAGCATATATACAAAAGGAAGGGGAAATGGATGAAAAGTCTATATAATATTAAAAGATGAAGAAAGAGTTTTTATAGAAGAAAAATTATTCTCTTAATAAAAGAAAAAAAAAATTAATAATTTAACTTAATTAAATTTTACCAACAATTTTCATATAAATTATTTTTATTAATATATTTATTAAAAAAACAACCTTTGCTCAAAGTATATCTGAAATTATTTATTTGAGACTAATAGATGTATAAAATAACCAGCGTATGAGATCTTTAATTAAACTCATCTCAAAAATGATTTATCTAATTAGGATTTCAAAGATTCAAGTTCTTGTCAGATGTTGTGTTGCGGTTAGCTTGTCGTTTTGCAGCGATTTACTTTCATTTTATAGTGGTTATTTGAACTTCTCTGGTAATTTTGTTAATTAGTACCAGAAATAGGAAACTATTGTCTCTGTAGTCGAAGTTATTCAGAGTTAAAGTTTGTCATCCGCCTCTGCAACAAAATAACATACATATAAAACAACGTAACAACTCATAAAATAACACACAACAAATTTATAAATATCATTTATCTATCGCAGTAATTCTCAAACACTGTGCCGCGAGATTTTCAAAAGTATACCGCGAGATTATGAGGCTCTTACGACTTTTTCTCTAAATTTTTTCAATATGGTTCTTAAAAAAAGGTAAACCGTTTTGGGTCCATTTTTTTCAATATGGTAAACTTTTACACTTATCTTTTTCTTTGTGTGCCGCCAAATTTTTAAACCGTTAAAAGTGTGCCGCGGTAAAAAAAAAGGTTGAGAATCACTGATCTATCGACTTCAATTTGTATAAAAAAAATATAAATAAATAAAAGATTTTATTTTGAATTAAGCTGTATTATTGATGTAATCTCGAATATATATATATATATCATCACTTTCCATTATTTATTATTATTATTATGAAGAGAGTAAAACAAAGAGAGAGAAAGAGATGGAGATTGAAATGAGAATGAAAACCACTCCAACCTCAAGATGATTAAGAGAGAATATTTCATTTTCGATATTTTTCATTAACTTAATGAACCAAATGTGTAAATGGAATTTGTTGTCTCTTTCATCCTTTTTGATTAAATTTGTTATGAAATTTGAATAATGGAATTTATTTATCTCCTCCACTTCACTCCTTTACTGTCCTATAGAATAATTCTTAATATCTATCAAACTAATTATTTTAATTTTAAAATGTTAATTAATATATATATATATATAATGTAAAATATGTAAATGATGGCGATTCGCTACATTCATTAAATATTAAATTATTAAATGTTTGTAGCTAGTCGGGTGGCCTGTTTGGGACATGTCATAGCCAAAGAGACACTTGCAGGGGTGAAGTGGGAGGGTGGGGAGAGAGAGAGGGCGGAGTGCGTCTAATTAAAACCAAGGCTTGTGTGCCTCAGACATAAAGCTCATCTCGACTTAGCAAAGCTAACCCACACATGAACATTATTCATGAACCCTGAAACCATCCAACCCTTCTCATTTTTGCTCCCAATTTTTTTTTTTTTTTTTTTTTTTTTTTTAATGAAAATTATGTTTATTAATTTGGACAAGATTAATGGAATTTCTTGTGGTAAACATGGAAAAAAAAGTTTCTAAAAGTTGAGTTAAAAAAAAAACAAAAACGTCGAACTTGAAAGAATAAAAATGTACAGAAGTTTTGTGGAATCTGAAATATAATGTCATTACATTTTAGGTTGAATTTGAAGAGAGGGGAGTAGAGAGCTAGAATCTTTAACAAAAGAATCCTTAATCTCATCATATGTCATTGGTACGTAATTCTAATTTTTACCTGGAAATGTGAATTTTGAAATTTCAAAAAATAAATTTTTGTAAAAGAGACTATAAATACATCGCCATCATCACTGGAAAAAATCAATGATTTTTAAACAAAACTAACCATCCGTTTAAGTTACTAGCACCTCGATCGCTGAACATTGGCGAAGCGTCATCTATCGGCGGTGTGGGGCACCACATATATATTCTTAGAACACTATTTGATAATCTTATCTTATTATGCTAGCTAAAATTGTATATATGTATTTATCTATATATATTGGTTCTCAAAAACCGCTCTAACGATTTTTTTCAAATTCACACTAGATATAGTATTTATAAAGAAAAATTAAGTTTTATTGATGATATCTCTTGAAACATACAGCTTCATTATTAATTTCTTAATTGAAAATTATATATGGAAAACGTCAAAATTTTTAATACTGCCTGCTAAGACAGTAAAAAAATGACAATTTTTTATCTAAATACATATAGTCCAGCGGTTGGACTGATGTTTTAACGAGTGGATTTCGTCGGTTCGAAACTCGCCGGGTGAATCGTTATTTAAAAATGAAAATAATGATTTTGTTATTTTTTTTTCTTTTTATCTATTGTTTACTTTTTAATAAATTACTATTCTATATTTATTTATTCATTGTTCTTTTATTAATAAAGTTTTAGATAGTTTTATAAGTTTTAATATTTTTTCAATAAAATATTATTCAATATATTTATTAATATTATTTTATTTATTATTATTGAGTACCCGAAGTTCCATTCATTTTAATCAGATTGATGCAATGATGCAACAGTTAATAATTGTAATATTGTAATAAATTTCTATCTTGAAAATTGTTACATATTATTCAGGATATTTTAAAAACTATTTCTTTCTTTAATTAATATTCATTTTTTCTATAAGTCAGATATATTTCCAAATATTAAATAATTTTTGAAGTGAAAACTTCTTTAGCGGCGTTGAGCACTTTTGCGGGATGGGGAAAAAGTATAGAACTCGCGTGATCGTGACCAACACCATGAAACCATCTGCTTTCAAATTTCTTATAACAGAGCGCGAAATTTGAATTGTCATTAGAACTGTTTTATAAATTATCTCTAACATATAAATATATATTTATTATGTAAAGTTCATTTCATATATACATATATAATCAAAATTATACGAAATGAACTTCACATAATAAATATATATTTTATGTTAGAGATAAGAATTATAAAACAGTTCGTATTGCAATATTTTAAACAAAGTTGTGTATTTATATATATATAAATATAAGTTACAAATTTGTTTAAAATATATGTTTAAAATAATATATAAGTTATATATATATACATGCATATGAAATTCATCTTTCTCGTGAAATAGCGCGAATTTCGTCTGTTTTAAAATTTCTTACGCAGAAGTTTTCACTTCTGTCGGCCAGTCCCACGACTGCCAATTTTGCTTTTTTAATTCCGAAAAGCTGCAGAGCACGTTTTTTTGTCTTTAGTTTGTTTTATAACCACTTGGGGCGCTAAACAGTTTTTCAAAAAAACACTATAGAAAAAAAATATATGTACCTATATATTATATATTTATGTATTATTGAGGAGCACAAGTTCATTAATTTTAATCAGATTGATGCAAATGTGTAACATTTAATAATTGTAATAAATAATTAAAGAATTGTGTATCAATATTTTTTAAAGGGTAGAGCGAGAGCTCGGTGTCCCAGGTATTAATATTACCAGCCAAATCCAATAATAATGAATCATTTTTTTTAACTTAAGTACCGAGCCGAGGCTCGGGGTCCCGGTACTCTATATAAAGCAAATAGCTAGGTTGCATAAATTAAAGGCGCAAAGGGTATTTCAGTATCCTTGACTATATAAGTATATTTAATAATTTCTTCGTGTTAGTTTATATTAACTATGATTTTTTAATTTTTTTTTATGATCAAGTAATATAAATACAAAGGTAAAAGAAATTAAAAGAAAATAACAATTGTATGTAGATGTCTTAAGATCGAGAAACTGAATAAAAATCTAAATTTTTTAATTAGATTCGTTAAAATTCATCTCTTTAATAGTATAGTGTTTGTTGTTTCAGAATGCTCAATTTGATACTAGATTTATTATAATGAATATTTAAATGTTATATGAATATTATAATTCTAATAACAATAAGATCCATGAAACCATCATTCATGTTGGGTTAATAATTTTGTCGCTTGTAGATTTAAATTTCTCTTAAATAAATTGATAACTAGTTTACACAACTCAGTTGTTTGGTCATGTGTGTGACATCCTTTTAATTAGCGTCTGTTCGTCGCTTTTAGCAACCCTTGGCCGTTACCTTAATTGGATCTGCAAATATCACGTGATTAATTATTCAATATCATATCCTGATTCAAGACGGCTCTGGTATTTGGCAAGAAAATAACCAATGAACCGGTGAATGAATTTCAAATAAACATTTTCCTATTGGAAAAGTTAATTAGTATCAACATTTTTCAAACGTATAATATTTTTGAAGCCTTTGAATGTTATTAATTAGAATTTTAGAAATATTTTTTTTTTATTTTAAATTTGAACAAAGTATGAAATGAGTTTTCCATACATTGAAAGAAAAATTAAAATTAGCAAAATTGAATTTTTAATTGATATTCGTATTATAATTAATATATTTTTTTTCTTTATGTGATTTTATTGTCCATCAGGATCAAAGCCTCAAAAATTGTCAGCTTTCCCATTTATTTATTAAGTTATTTAATTATAAATTATATTAAATTTATGAACTTGATAAGACATATGATCTTCTTTTTAAATTGAGTAGCTTAACTGTAAGAAATACAACATATATATATATAATAAATACAATTTAGAATAATATAATAATTAATTTAAACTAATTTTTGATTCATATAAAATTTACATAATAATTATAATAATTTTTAATAAGCAAATGAAATGGCCAATGTTAAAGAGTGATTCTTGAATTTTTATTTTTATATTTTATATTATTAAACTACGAATAATTTAATAATCATAAAAAAAATGTGTACATCCAAAAGCAAGGACAGTGCTTATGTTGGTTATATACATGTGTCCTATGATCGGTAGAACAGGTCCCATCAACCTTTACCTTGATTTTTTTGATCGGAGGCACTACTTTTTTTTTATCAAATAGATTCCCAAATTTGATCCCGGAGGCTGGGTGGACTCTGTTCAATAGAGAAATTAATTCCCTTGACCCTTCAAGTCCGGATCTTGAATGTGGGTTAACATAGTTACAATTTAATAATCATAATATAAATTATTATTTGTATGTTAATTCAAGGAGTAATTAAAGAAAATTCCATTCATACTTATCTATTAAAATTTTTTCGGACTCATCCTTTTCATATTCCATCCATAATAAAATACATAAAAACAATATAAACACAAGTGTAATAAATAAATGGAAACCATATAGTTTATTTTTTCCTACAACAGAAAGTTTCTATTGTAATCATAAATCATAGTTTTAATAAATCGTTGTTGACATTCAGTCATTTAAGTCCAATGAAGACATCTTCTCGCTTTTATTTCGAATGAACTTTAAATATCTAACACCATCCAAATAAAACTATAAAATATTGAGAAAGTCCCTGAAATAAAAAATTGATTTCAAATTGATAAATGTTATTTAAAATTAGAGCAGACATTCAACAATTCATAAAATCTTAATAAAGAAAAATATTTTAAATTAATTGATTATTTATTATAGTCACAATAATTTACTTTAAACTACATACATTCGTTGTCTTTTGAAAGTCAAAAGAAATTCTTGTAACGTTTATTTGTCACCATCAGTAATTTGATCCAGGAGTAGAGCAGTCGGAGATTTACCCTCGAACAATTATAATTTGGAATTAATTGAACCCCCTGACATCAAAGTTCAAACCAAAGAACGGAAAACAATAAACCAACTACCAGCATGACCACCATTGTTATAGGTAAAATATATTAATGACTAAGAATACTATTTAGGGGCATTAACTAAATAAAGAATTATAAAAACATATTCGAGTAGCTATACAAAGAACGTTTTAGGAGAGCTGTTTGCCTGAAAGGTTAGAACATATTGAATTAAACTTTATTCTAAACATTGGTAATTTCTATTCTAACCTATTTTAATAACCTTATTGTTATATAATAATTTGTGCCTCATTGATTCTGATTTGACAGAGTCTAAAGAGAAAAATAGTATGGGTAGATTTTTTTTCTTTATGGTAAAAATATCAAGTCTTTTTAGAGTAATTTATTTTAATACTGATTTTGGCAGACACTGACCATTAATTCTATGTGAATAGTATGATGATAAATAAATTTTAGTAAATAGAATCTTCTTGGAAAGAGGTAAATTCTTACTCTACACAAGAGACACCTTTTGGGATTCTCTTAATTGAATTGGAAGATTTCCAAAAGGATTCTTGCTTTCCACATTCAACCAGAAGTAGCTGTTGTCATATATTAAATCACATATTGAAGCTATAGGATGATAGAAAAATGTTTAAACTTTTCATTAAGATCTTTAAAAGATTTATAAGTTGTTGACATCTTTGAAAAAATTAAAAAAGCATTTTATAGCTAAGTGAGAGAATATGTCAATAAATAGATAAATATATTATTAATTAAATATATCTATGTATATGAATTCATTTGTCTTTAATAAAATTTCAAGACAATATATATATATATATTATCTTTTAACTATGAAAAAACTATTACTGAAAAATAACCCTACAATATAAAGTACTGGTATATAGATTCAAAATTAATTTTATAATAAAAATATTCATATAAAATATTATAATATCATTATTTTATATTGTGTTGTTATTAAACACTTGTGTCTTTGCTTTTACTTTACTTTATTAAAAAATTGAATAAAAGTTTTTGAGTTTTTGTTTGTGTTCTTATTTTTTTTAAAAAAAACTTTTATTAAGTTTAAAAAAATTTGTTAGATTATTTGAAAACTACATTTTTCAATTAAGATTTGACAAAAATCATCAGTAAAAATAAACAAAAATTTAGGGGGGTTATTTATTCAATAAGTCAATGCGGGTTACTGTCCACCACCTCTCAAATAATTCGTTTTCTAATTTATTGAAAAGTTGCAAAGACAAATATTCCCTAAAACATAGGTTCTTAAACTTATGTACTCCACGGACCCCCACTTGAAAAAATTTTTTTTGACGGACCCCCATCACAACTTTAGGTACTTTACGTCATTTTATTAATTAATTTCTGGCTTACGATCTCATAAGGACAAGGATATATGATGAATATTTCTAACAGTGATTGGTGAATAACGATTTTTTTGCATATTGTAGAACACATTTTATTAGAAATTATAATATTGAAGAAAGAAAATACAAACATTGTCATAGCAACAAATCTCACAAATTATAATGGGTACTTACATTAAATTCATATAAATATTTTATAATTTTTTTCAGAAAATATTAAATAAGAAATATTTTAAAAAATAACTGCATCTATCTCATTAAATATAACTTACATATTTAATGAGATGTATGCAGTTGTTTTCTTGAAACAAGAATCTCAATATCTGGCTTAATATTGGAAACTTTTAATCTAAGATCCGGCTCTACATTTAATTTGTTTCTATATTTAGACTTAATATAAAATAGTACCGAAAAAGCTTGTTCGCATAAATATGTTGTGCAGAATGGAATCAAGTGTTGAAGTGCTTTATTTGCAAGCGCAGGATAATCTGACCTGAGAAGTAACCAAAAGTTGCTCAATTCAGTTTTGTTAAATTTTAGTTTATAAGTTGTATCACATGATAATTCCACGAGAATATCTTGTTCAGGTGCAGATAAATGTTTAGTATTTGTAATTTCCATATTAAATGGATCTCTGATCCAGTTATTGCAAGGATCAGGAGTAGAAAAATACTTCCTGAAGTTGCTTTTCAAAGTAATTAAATGTTCAACAAATAATTGACGCGTTTGATTAAGCAATTTTTCACTGGAGCTTTCTATGAAATCATTGAGAGTTGGAAAAGACTCATATACACCGTTCTGGATGCGTTTCGACCACAAGTCGATTTTTTTAATCATTGCTTCTATTTTATCTTCAACTTTAAATATATTTACAACAGTACCTTGCAGGCTCAAATTAAGTTCGTTCAATTTTGTAAAAATATCAGTCAAGTAAGCCACCTTAGCTAACCAGATAAAATCATTGAAACATTCGGTCAGTTCAAAATGCGCATCTATTAAAAACAATCGTATTTCATCTCGAAGCTCAAAAAGGCGAATGAGTACTTTCCCGCGGGACAACCAACGTACATCTGTATGTAATAATAAATGTGTATGTTGACTACCCATTTCCTCACACAAAATTTTAAAAACTCTGGAATTAAGTGGACGAGCCTTAATGAAATTGACAATTTTAACTACTTCGTCTAATGTTCTTTTCAAATCTGGTGACATATTTTTGGCTGCTAATGATTCTCTGTGAATGCAGCAATGATTCCAAACAACCTGAGGCGCAACATTTTTAATAAGAGCAATCAATCCATTTCTTGTACCTGACATTGCACGAGCACCATCAGTGCAAATTCCAACACATTTTGGCCACTCTATTTCATTTTCGGTTATAAAATTATTCAAACTGTTAAATATGTCATTAGCTGTCGTTCGTGAAGGTAGTGAATCACAAAACAATACATCTTCTTGTATTTGATTTTCAAACTCATATCTAATGAAAGCTAACAAATTGGCATTATTAGTGACATCAGTACTTTCATCCAATTGTAATGAGTAATAGTGACTTTTGCGCACTCTCGATATTAATTCTTCTTTTATATTACATGACATGTCTTCAATCCTATTCTTAACCGTATCATTTGATAATGAAATCAAATTTATATCGTTTGCTGCTTTAGTTCCTAACATTATATTTGTAATTACTTTTGTAGCAGGAAGAATTAATTGCTCTGCTATATTATGCGGCTTTCCTGCTTTAGCAATAAGTAGAGCTACTTCATATGATGCCATTACTGCTTTCTTACTCATACCACCAGATCCCGTCTTTACCATCAATTTCTGACTTGAATTAAGTTCTTCTTTTTTCATTTTAAAAAATTCGATAGACTTACTAACATGCTCGCTGTGCTTTGTTTGTAAATGACGTCTGAGATTAGCAGGTTTCATACTTTCATTGGATAAACTTTCCTGACATAGAACGCAGACTGGTCTTTCCACATCATTGTTGCAAATATAAGTAAATCCAAATGATAAATAATCATCCGAATATTTTCTAGTTTTGCGTTTCTTGGTAGAGTTTGCTGTTGATGCCTCATCATCTGATTCTTTCCGTTTCTGTGTTGAACCAGTTTGTAGCCAACGATCCATTTTATGGAGTAATTTATTAACATTGAACTACAATAATATAAATATAATATAAATATAATATAAATATAACGAATTATTATTTACTAGCTATGTTTTAATATGATTTTAAATAAATGATTTAATATCATTTTAAATGAATATTAATTTATATAATAAATATATTTCGTAATTTGATTCTAAAATATTATTAATTTCGTAATTTGATTCTAAAATATTATTAAAATAAATATTTTTTATTCATAAAACTAACTTATACTTACTCTCAAAAACAGCCTTTCTGGGAAATTGCAAAATGTGTTTAGTGTTTTTATAAAATAATGATCATGCAAATTACACTAAAAATTAAAAAAAATTATTAGCTATAATAAACTATTATTAGCTATAATTTAATTATAATTAATTAAATTAATAAAAATAATTTAAAGATACAACTCGTTGAGAAATGAACTTATAATTAACATTAATAAAAATAATTTAAAGATACAACTCGTTGAGAAATGAACTTATAATTAACATTTGCTTTAAAACTGTTTAAAACCCCAGAGTGGACGCTGACAATTTGGGTTTTTCCGGGTAAGACTGTCCCCTCCCCTGGTTTTCCCCAATAACAAAGTGAAAGAAAATTCCCTTATATGCCTCCCCTTCCGAGCCCCTAAGAGGGGTTATTTTAAAGGAACAATCGAAAAATGATTTTAAATGAATGAATGGATGAAAATTCAAATTTTATATATAGTTTTTTATATATGTTTATTTATTCACAAAAAATTAATTGACATAATTATCAATTTAATAAAATAAAATAGTATTATTAATAGTATTAAATTATAGCCGTAATTCTCTAGGAGGATATAGTTACACAATGAACTTTAAATATTTATATATGTATATATTTTTACGATGATTTTTTTCCGAGGACCGCGGACCCCCAGTAAAGGCTTCGCGGACCCCCAGGGGTCCGCGGACCACAGTTTAAGAACCACTGCCCTAAAAGATTAATTACAATTTTGCGCCAAGTAACTGATTCACCGAGCCGCCACTCGGTCATTAAAAAACATTATTCCTTATGAACAATGAATATTTATAATTAAGATTATTATTTAAAATAAATAAACGAAAAATATATTAAACATTTTCAAATAATTTAAAAGAACATAAATTAAAAAAAAATAGTCAGATTATGGAAAATTAATATAGCAAGCGTGTATTAGTGAAATAAGGGCAAAAAAAGGCAGCTGAATCTCACCATTGGGGTAAGCAAGAGATTGCTATGCAGGAATTAAAAAAGAATTGTCCCCTTAAAGGTCACAGATAAGCAAGCATTGGAGGTGGCGGCCAATCAACATGGCGGCGAATCTTTTCAATCTGTCAGAATTCAATAATTAATATTTAATTAGGTAAGCACCATATAAATTATATAATACTAGTGAAAATGAATCTACGTTTCATAATGAATATATTCGTATAGATTTTAACTGTTGATATAAGGCAATATTTTTTTTGAACCGTAAAAATAAACCGATATTAAAATTAATTAAAAATTTCCATTTAATGATACTAAAAATCAATTTTATTTAGAATCTGGCTAAAATTATATTAAATTGAATGTCTTGGTCACAATTTACAAGATTTTGTCAAAAATTTTAATAAAATGAAAAACATTGAATAGATTGGTTCTGCTAAATCTCCAAAGAATACAATAAATATCAGTTCCAAGTTTTATACTAATATGAAGCGAAAGATGGGTCCTCTCAAAGGCATTGATAACATATGTCTCACTTGACAATTGTAAGGTTTTGCTGGTCAAAAGATGAGCGTAATCAGCATATATATGAATAAACCTCCCTTCGGGAAAGGAATCAACGGCTAAAGGACATGATTCCCCTCCTATGTAAGAAAGGATTCATGAGCTCACGTGAGGGCAGGGACGCTACTCCCTGAAGTAGAAATCTTTTCTATTAGGATCATAGAGAAGAGACTACCCGTTACCCGTCAAAATCTTTCTAATAAGTCTTATTATATATTTTGTCTATTTATCCTATTATTATTGATATTTTTAAGAAATAATAATTATTTTCTACTTAAAAATTATGTCATAATTGTTTATTGTCTATTCTATTTTTCAATCCTTTTGTCTATTAATTTACTTATTTAATATCTTTTCTAGTTATACTTTAGCTTTACCTCTCTCGATTATTATTAGTAATTTATATCTTTTATCTTTTAACGTTCTATGATAGGTTGTATAAACCAACAAATATTATATATATATACATAATTTATAATAAAAAATTTTTTTTATTATATTAGAGCGGTTTAAAATTTCAAAAATACATATATATATATACAATTTTTGATAGTATAATAAGATAAGAATTATATTAATTCGAGATACGGTGCTTTAACTCGGAATCTCAATCAATAAATAATTTGAGTTCTTAAGAAAGATTACATACAAAGTATTAATAATAATAATACATAATAACAAAGAACTAATTAATCGTTCTCTAATTGGAACACAATCGGTTAACCAATTTCAGTCTCCTTTATAATTAATGTTGACATTTGTGTTATAAATTTAATTTGTTTCTTTATCATTTTCGCTCAGATACCCATTCTCAAGATTGATCTTTGGAAACAAAGATTTATTTGTAAGATCAGAAATGCTTGTACCTTAAAGAATGAACATTATCTGCTTTGCCCTAGAGCACATTAAACAAAAGACACATCCAGAAAATCATTTATCATGAACTTACATTAATTTAATAACAATGATCAATATTTCATCACAATCCGTCATGGAACAACAAAAACGATAAAAATAAGTGTTTTAATAATTGTTTCTCCCTCCTTTATCATTAACTAAAAGACATTTAAATGGAATTGAAATTATTGTTCAAACGGATGTTTCATCATAATTTTCGTGGGCGAACTCATCATATTTCCTCCCGCCACTTGAGAAAAAAAAAACTAATAAAACTCGGTGGAACAAAGAATAGAATGTGAATCAGGCTGTGGAGCAATCATTCCATTGAGGCGCATGTTGTTTGGTCCTTCCGACAATTGGCGCTCATCAACCGTCGTCGGCTCTCCTCTGTCACTCTTCATTGGGCCTCCTCTGGCCAATTGCAACAGATTATCTCGATTTGCTCTTTTTCCGGCCCGCCGGCGCCGTCCAAAGGAGACCAGGGTTTGGAAAATGACCGCCTTGGAGAGGGTCGCAGGTGTGCTTTTCAGGGGACTATAGTTATACAAATACGAAACTTTCCTCATGCGCAATCCTTGGACAGAAAATAACCATTGGATTTCACAGTTATATTCTTTTCGATTACGTATCTTAGAATGTGAAATAATTTGATTTTATTGGGATAATATGGAATAAACCCAAATATATAATGGATTGGAATGGAATAAAATAGAACATATAACAAAAAGAAATATTTATTTATTAATTTATCATATTAATAAAACAAAAAACCTATAATCAGATCCATTTCAAATCCTGGATGGATTGAAAAATGTTTTAGTGAAGTCTTACATAATTTCTGCAATTATTTATTGTGTGATTCATCATAATTTTATCATTTTATTACTATCTCGTCAGATATTTTGATGTTTTTATATGTTTTGAAGGTCCCTGAATCATTTTCACTAAGGTTGAGAAAATGTCTGTCTGTGTGTGTGTATGTAGACAAGATTATGCAAAAACGGTTTGAGTTAGAATCATGACATTTGGTATACGGGCATTATTCAAAATTCGTAGTTTTCTATCAACTTTTGAGAAATGTAACTCATCCGTAAGTGCGTCATTACCTACCACGTTTTCATTTTTTTTCTTCTAAAGTGACTGTAAAAATAAAGATATATGTTTGATAGTTTTTCACATGATTAAAATTTGTATAAAACTGCTATATATTAAATTCCAGCTTGATTGAATCACTGAAAGTACCGGAATTAACTTTTTAAATTTTTTTAACACGTTGACTGCCAATCACGCTCCTGTACCTGACGTGGTGCCATCAACAAAGAGCCAAACACGCGCTGATTTAATAAATATTATTGATTAATTTTAATTGATAACTTAATTAATTGATTTTAATTTAAATATAATATATGTTAATTAATCCAATTCAAATTTGCGAGATAGTTGAGTGGAGACACTCCAGATTTTTTTTAGTCACACACACACACACATATATTGTCTTTCATAACTATAAGTATTCATTCAAGATATTACTTATGTATAATACATATATATTGCATGTATTTGATGGAAAAAATTAAAAATATATCTTTGAGAATATAATTATTAATTTATTAATATTAATTATTTAAAAATTAAGGTAATTGTTCACTTTAGCATATGTATATTATCATGGATTTGAATAAAACTTTACCAGTGGATTTCTTTTTTAATTCCTTATGCAAAATTCGTCGGTCGCTTATAGTTAAGGAGATAACATTTTTTTAAGTTTGAGAGATTAGCTGGTTATGAACGTCGAAATGTGCAGCCATTAAGTAATGTTTTATTTACTAATTCACTAATTTTCGGGTTTTTTCGGTTCGATTTGCATATAGGAAAATTATTTAATTATTTTTTTAATTTTTCTATATCCAGACCGAACTGAAAAAACCAAAAATTAGTGAAGCGCTCTTGTGATTAAATCTATAAAACATAAATATGATATCTAAATTGAATTTATATGCAAATTTTAATAATTTTTATCCCGTAAACTATAAGCGACCAACAAATATTGCATAAGGAAAGTTTCTTTGTAATTAAAAAAGGAAACCACTGGTAAAGTTATATCTATATCCATGATTAAAGTGAACCATTACTAAAATTAAACTTATCTAGTAATAAAATCTCTAAATTAATAATTTTATTTTCTAATATAATAATATATAAAAAATAAATATAATGATAAAGAATCTTGTGAATTATGACTGTAGAATATACGTTTAGAAATCAGTAAAGAAGAGCCCTCCCGTGAGAAGTAGTCAGGTAGAAATAAAAAATATTTTATATTTGAATGTCACCGTTTCGAGTGATATAGATGTTATGTTATCGGTAATTTTGACAATTTTGTTGTCTTGAAGATGAGTGTAAACGTCGACATTCAAATATAAAATATTTTTTATTTCTACCTGATTACTTCTCACAGGAAGACTTCGGTAAAGATAGTTAAATATATAACTTAACCAGAGGTATAAAAAAGTTATTGCAAATTAAATAAAATGAATAATTAAATACGATATCTTATAAGGAATGACAAAACAGTTGAGTTGACTGAAGTTTTAATATAGTTTGACAATTTATTTTTTTAATAAGTCCGTTAAATATTTTTATAAAAAAATTTGTATTAAAATTTGCATATTTACAGATAGTGCGTTCTTATTGGACAATTCTTATTGTGATTGTAATCTTGTTTTAGGGGGTTGCGTTTTCCTTAAGTCCAAAGTAAATAAACTTTATAATAACATACAACTAAAACTGATTTAGCTACTTGAGCTAAAGTTCCACTATATCAGAAGGTGGTGAATTAGGTAAAAGTAGTTATTATTGTTATATAATCTTCTTAAATAGTTATTTTTATTATAATTAATTGTTTATAAAAACAGGTCTTTTACAGCCTCATAAATGTTTATTTCTATTTTATATAAAATAATATATATATATATACCTTTTTAAGCTGACCAAATGAGTTAAATCTCGAAGACTGCAATTAATTAAAAAAAAAAGAGAAATAATAATTTGAAAAAGGCATATTATTCAAAATGTCAAATTTATTTGGAACCGTTAAAGAAATTTATATAGGTATATATATATTAAAATTTTTTTCAGAATATATATTAATATATTATATCTATATTATATAAGGGGCATTGAAATATGAGCCGTAAGTATGGTATTCAACTGAATTATAAAAATATCTGCCTTGTATAGAGATGCTACATACTATAAATGGTATTCAATAACTTTGCCAGTTTAGGCAAAATAAAAAAAAAATTTTATATATTAAGTTTTACTGTCACTTAAAATGAATTAAAAAAAAAATCATTAAATTTTGAATTAAAAAGAACAGATAAAAAAAAATCAAATTTATGACACCTTTTAAAAATAAATGAAATGAAGACACCCTAAAAGAAGCTATTGAATTTAGAATTTGGCTATAAGCAAATTGGGGTGATGACGAACACGGGTGAATTTTGGATCGATCAGTTAAAGTGAATTCAATTTTATCATGTTAGGGTTGAAATAGGATTAAAGGCATTTGTCAATAATGTCTAATAAAGTGGATCTTGGACAAGACAGTTGGATATTATCGATCTTGAAAACTTTTTGACATTTATCTCAAAAAATATTTATAATAATTGTAAGTGGGATTTTTTTTTCATTTTAAATGGGTACATCCTCTAGCAAGTTATTATTTTTTTTAATGTTATTTACATTTAAGCTCATATTTTAAATATTTTTATTTTTAATACATTTTATTATTTTTTTAAATTTAAATTTATATTGTTGTTGTTTATATGTCTAATATTGTTGAGTTTTGAGCCATTGTTCTTGTGATCAAAAATCAACTATTTATATATATTATAAACAAGGTTATTTTAATAATTCAAAAAAAGATTATAGAACTAAAAAATTATTTAAAACGTTTATTAATTGTTAATATTATTTGGGAAAGGTGTCTCAGCTTGGGACACATTATACCTTGGAAGAGCTTTATTTTTTGCTCTAAATTTTATATTAACTCTTAAATGATTAAAAAATGCAGGCCAATCAAATTATGAGATTTTTTTTTTATTAATTTAAAAAGGCAGGTAAGATTTTTATTAACTCTTAGTAATTTGTATATAAAATTTATGAAGTGAATTTTTGATAAAAATATTTTGAAACAATAGCTACTATAGTGAATAGTATATTATAGTATATTAGAAAATCTTAATTTCTAATCTTTTATAACTTTATAACTTATCATTTAAAATAATTTTCTTGACAACTCCGAAATTCCCTTGCCAAGCCCGGGACGACGATTTGACCACGAGAATGTGAGGCAGCTTCGCTATCTTCTCACCTCAATTATTATTATTATGATTATTATTATTATTATTATTTTCACGTTATTGATAAATCTTATTTCTTAAGTTTTTAAATCTTGTTTTTTTTGTTACAAACGAATTTAAAAGAAATTTTCCTTGGGGGGAAAAAATCTCTTAAAAGTTATATAATATCGTAAAATAGAATGAATCTTTCTTTGGGTGTTTTAAAAAGTTATTAAAAAGGGCTTTCCAGATTGGTCTTGCTCAATTATATACTGTTTCTACTCTTATAAGAGAAAGGTTATTATTGACTCACTGGTTTGGGTTTTTAGAGTTTGTGACCTCAGTTAGTTACTAGGTAAACATTCATGATGAGTGGCTCAAGTGGTTCTTAGACTGGACCTCCTGTGCACCTATGACACTTATTTCAAGCAAACTCTCAAGAAGCAACCCTCGGTGAGCTTTTAATTTGTATGTTTCAAGATTGACAAGTGGCCACGTCTCTCCCGGACCTCTCCCACATACTTTTACTACTCGTGTAGGCACACACACTCCAAAGTCGTCCCTTTGACGGGTGTCAGAGAGGCGAGTGTTTTTAAGTTTGCTCAAGAGAAGCCTCATTTATTTAAATGTCTTCCAGCATCTATTCCCGAAGTGAAGTGGAACTCAAACTGGGAAACATCCTTTATTCCATACGTAATACATTTGTTAAAGTATTTTTTTTTTTTTGTGTGTGCTAGAGAGAAAAAAAACAGATTCGATTCTATGTATATTTTAAATTATTTTAATTTTATTTAAAAATAAAAAATAAACCTTTTGATCTTGTTTAATTATACTTTTATACTAAAAGATTCTAATTATATATTTATATACTAGTATTTATGTCACTTAGATATTATAATTATTCTTTGATAAAAGTAATTATTAAATTATTCACACCTGTATTTCTAAAAATAATTATTTAAAACACAAACATGTATTTTAATTATTTAATTAAAAGAGAACGGTTGGTAAATAAGATAGAAAAGATAAAAGAACAAACGAAGAGATTAAATAACATTGTTTAGCCACTTAAAAATGAATAAAGAATTATTTCCAATTAAGAATCATTTGCTCTTAATAAGTGTTGTATTATTACATATATCCCTTTTTGTAAAGACAATTTTAAACATAGTTTTCAATTAAACTTGTTGACAGATTTTTATGTTCATCAAATAAAAGTAAAAAAAGAAAAAAAGATAAAGATAAAAGAATGTTAATAATAATAATAAATATCTGGAGTGTCTCCTCTCGACTATCTCGCAATTTGAATTGGATTAATTAACATATATTATATTTAAATTAAATTTAATTAACTATAAATAACCTTTGACCTTTTTTTTTCTTTTTTTTAGAAGCATATTGAAAAAAATTTGAAAAAAATGTTCAAAAGTTTCCCTACAAAATCATCTTACCTTTTTTTTTAGAACCAAAAAAAATTTCAAGAATTAGGAAATTTTTTCGCGGCTTCCCTATGAGGGCGTCGCGGCTTACAGTTTGGGAATCACTGGATTATTAGTCATAGTTAAGTTAAGTAGATATGATTATGGAATATAGCATAGAACTTCAAATAAAGAATTCGAAATAAGTTCTTTAGACAAAGAAAATTCTTATAATAGTAAAAGTACTTATTATCAATGAGTTTCAAACTGATTTAAACTCAATAAGCCAAGTTTTCTGTTTTTGGCTTTCCGCTGATATATCCTAATTAGTAAAATATCTTATTATTCTTGAGTAGATGTTATTGGATATAATTCCAATTACTCAATCCATAGATATAATTATTCTCTCTATCAATAATAGAAATGGAATTTCCGACACATGCTTTTACATAATTAAATTAAATTCTGAAACATCCTGAAACATGACAATCAATTCTTCTTAATTAAAAGTCGACAGTAATTTTAGTTAGATTTCTACAATATTTCACAATCTGTTTTATAATACTACAAACTTTATTCTTCTGTTGTTAAATTTTATTTTAATTAAATCTTAATCAATATCAAAGATGAGAAATATTCATCTATCGAGAATTTAAACAGTTGAACAGTTGCTCAATGATCTGGGGAATTTGAGGAATCGAACCTCATAATAACCTCTGAATAACTAAATTAGGCTAAAGTTCTGATGGCCAAGAAAATAAAATAAAAACTAAGTCCTCATCTCAATTGATGATTTATTGTTATCTATTTAACTGATATCTTTTTTTGTTTGTTTAATTTCTATGTTAATCTTATAATCTTTTTGACAAAAAAAAAATGTTTTTAGAGGTGATATTTAAAAAAAGCATCCAGGTAATCCTTCCCTATATTATTTCCTTCAAAAGGGTAAGAGGAAATCTATCGAGAATTGAAAATATGAAATGGAACTTTGATAGAATATTTTCCGATGTTTGAACATCGGTAAAAAAGAATTCAATCACGTGACAACTTCAAGTGGCGACGGTGCCAAATGTAACATTTCAAGGGAACCGACAGCCAACAGGCAGCCATCAACTGAATGAAGGAGCCAAGTGATCTCATCCCTAGACAGTCGTTCCTAAACACTTTCAGCTTCCCTGCCCGGTCGCCGCCAAACGGCCTCGAGTGCTGTCAAGACTTCTATCACAACCGGACGCCAACCACCGATGGCATTGCTCGGCAACGGCCAACATAATGGACGATTATATCCCTGGGGGCGACTCGTTACTTTTTTAACCCATCCCATGGCATTTTACTTGTCGATTTTATCAATAGCCAACGATTCATTCAGTGGAGGAGAACAAATCTACTTCCTGAATCCATTGAATGTCTTCGCTGATCGTCTCATTGTTTATTGGTGCATGTTCAAAATAAAAATGAAACAAGCCTAATCAGAAAATGTAGAAAAAGAAATTTAATTTCAAATAAATCTTTTTGAGAGACATTTTTAATTGAAATAATTGACATCCTAGGTTATTTACAATATATACGTTCGGGTAAGGTTAATCGGTTTTAAAAATTATAGAAAATGGAATAATCCTTCTAGGACTATATGTATAATAAACGCTCCATGTGGCGCCTTTGGTGGCCCAGTTAAGTAGTTGATTAATTTCCGACACTGAATATAAAGTTAATAATTCTAGAAATTTCCATACAAAGATTGTTTATAATATTTAAATTTTTATTTTAATTTCTAATATTCAATAATATTAAAATTAAAATCAATTTCAATTGAATTAAATTAAATATTACTCCTAATTGATAATTATTTTCTAAAACAAAGTAAGTAATATTTTTTATATTTAAATTTTTAATAAAAAAACTTAATTTTTATAGGTTAAACAAGTGTTAAATTTAAATGTGTTCAAATTTAATTTTATTAAAAATTGTTTTTAACAACTCTCCACTCGACTATCTCACAATTTGAATTGGATTAAATAACATAATATATTATATTTAAATTAAATTTAATTAATTATAAATTATAAATTAAAATTAATAAATAATATTTATTAAATCAGAGCATGTTTGTCTCTTTGTTAATGGCACCACGTCACGTGTTGGCGCGTGAGATTTACAGTGTTAAAAAATTAATTCTGGTACTTTCAGCGATTCAATCAAGCTGAAATTCTATATATAGCAGTTTTATACAATTTTTAATCATTTGAAAAATTATCAAACATATATCTTTATTTTTACGGTCACTTTAGAGGAAAAAAAATCAAAACGTTGTAGGTAATGAACCTCTTCCAGTTGAGCTACATTTCTCAAAAGTTGATAGAAAACTACGAATTTTGAATAATTCCCATATACAAATTTCATTATTCTACCTGAAACCGTTTTTGCGTAATCACTTTAGTGAAAATGATTCAGGAACCTTTAAAACGTATAAAAACATCAAAATCTCGACATCGAAAATTTTCGTGATCGCAATACTATCTCTGGCGAGATAGTAAAAATTGGTTTATTAAACCACCTTCATTTTTCTGATTACATCTTTACAGAAATTTTCATATAACAAAATAACGTGTTGACATTATTAATAAGGTATATAAACAATTTAAAAGTCGAAAAAAATACAATATCCTACTCAAAAGTGATCAACAAAGGAGTTTAACTATATACACTGAACACCTACATGGATATGAATCTTTTAATATATTGATTGAATTAAAATGAATTAAAACCTTTTGCATGTACACTTTCAACCAATTACTATGTATTACTTCAGGGGTACATTTCTGTAAATTTCTGTATAGATGTCCTCAGAAAAATGAACATGATTTAATAAACCAATGTTTAATTTATATCATCATAGGACATCTTAGTTAAAAAAAATATTTAATAAAATTAAATATTAAGAAGCTAGTACTAGTAAATACTAAATAAACTATATATATTATATAAAGAATTTTAATAAAACTAAGATTTTAATTAAATTCTTCAAAAATAAATTCTTAGATTATATATACTATATATTCACTTTCTAAAAATGGTCGTATATATTAATAAGAATTGATAAATAAAATTTTCAAATTAAATATATTCGTCTTGTAGAAAACAATACTAATCTAGTAACGGTTTCTTCTGCTTGAGTCCCTTATAATTAAGAGAGCGACAAAGAGCAAAAACTCCAATCTATTTAGGAATTGTTCAGAAGAAGCTGTCGTCAGGAAATGAAGGTTCTTTAGTTAAAACCACTTTAAGATCACACAACAAGGAGACGGTTTAAGGGTTGTAGTTGTGTGAGTCTCAGGGGATATATTTTCGCGTCTCCGCTCTTTTTCACCCAACACGTACCTACAATATAGTTAACTCGTCTCGTATACACACAAAAGTTGCTCGTTGCAATTTGTCAACAAGAAACACAAAGTTGGTTACATTAGTCATAACAGAGTGAGAGCGAAGAAAAGGAGTAGAAAAGGGTGGAGATCGGTGGAAAGGAAAGTGGAAATAATAGCTACTGGTCGGGGGAAAAAAAAAGTAACTCACTTATAAGCAATATACCAAAAGAATAAAATAGATAAATGAATGAAGGAGTAATGTTAGAGTTTGGAAATAAAATCCATTATGGAAAGATGAAGAGCAAGCAGGATGGAAAGGAATAAAAATGAATGTAATAAATAGTCATTGGAAAAAGGTGGGAGATGGGGGGGAAGAGTTTTCCACAATATTTGGAGACAAAATAAAAACAATAACAAAAAGTTACGCAATGTTTTGAATAAAATATATTATCTAAGTTCTCATCGAATATTTATGAGCAATAAAATATTCGAATTTGGCTTTCTAAAACAAAAATATATTACAGAGAATAACTTTTTTCCCTGCAGTATCAATTCCCAAATGGTCAATAAAAAAAAAGAGTCTGAAAAAATAAACTCCGTATTAATTAGTATTAAGTAAGCTGTGATTTGAATCTTTTCAATAAAAGAATATGGCTTCTTGATTTGGTATTTGATCGCATAAATTAGACATAAATCTAAGAATAGTAGAGAGTTTCCATTGCTTGTTTAACACCAGAGCTTCAGAAGTAAGGGACATTAGCAAATCGATCTCGATAAGCTTTGTCCATATATGCACATCGAATTCTATTACTTCTACTATTCTTTGGTCCTAAATCATTTAATGAGACGATTCATAAATCAATCAATCTGATATAATACCTACGTAAAGGATCTTAGCTTTGTTTGGAATTGGATTAGCAAAAGATGACTCCATAATTTATATAGAAGGCATATGAATTACAATAATTGTATATGTATATATATATATTTATAATATATATATATATATATATGAATTAATAAAATTATTAAAATAAGAAATAAATCGATTTTTTTTTATTAACCGTCCAATTTACATATTTATTTAATTGTCAATTACATTAAATAATAATTTAGTACCTGGTTTACCGACTGACAAAACAAACAATTTCTATTTTCAAAAATTCAGAAATTATATTTTTATAAAACGTTTTAAATAGAATTTTTTAAAATCTTTGCGCTGTTCATCCGAAGCATTCTATTTAGATTCATAGAACCAGTCCAAAAATCCCACGTTTTACGTTATGGACAGTTTGATTCAAAACAGATCTCTTGTATGTAATGTCAGTATGGATTTTCAAAAAAAAATTATTTTCTCCTTTTTAGTCCGTTAGTAAAACGTGGTTTTTTAAAATTCTTTTTTTATAAAGTATTATTTTCTACTTTTTAGTCTTCAAATTTTGCAATCGATTCATATAGTTAGTATAATAAGATAAATTTTATATTAATATATTACAAGAAATATAATATTTAAAGTTTCTTTAATAATAATTATTCATTGGTATTATTGTATGTTGCTAACTTCATGGGTATGTTCTTATTATTTCAAGAAAGTTAAATAAATATAAGAGATATTTAAAAATCAAATAATTATTATTATAAATATTAATAATAATATTTTTATAATTTATTATGTTTTCCTAATAGTCATCTTTATAATATAAATTATAAATTTTTGTGAACTTGTTTGGTTATTCTTATCTTAAGTAGTTAAGCATCCTACCACTCTTGATAGTTTGCAAAAGTTTACTTCAAAATATTTTTTTTTAAATTTTTAAGTTAGAATTTATTTAAGATACCCATTTATATAATAAAATAATAAAAAATTAAAATATAATTTATATATTAAATAAATAATTTTAAAAAAATCTAATTCAAGAGAGAGAAAGTGTTGATTGCCTTTAAAGACCCCTTCCCTTTTGTTTAATTAATATGAAAAAAATTTTAGTAACAAAAATAAAAAAGGAATTAAGTGCAAAAAAAAATATTTATATTTTTAATAAAATAACGGAATATTTTTTCAACATATATATATATATACCTATTTAAATTTAACAAGGAAAAGTTTTATCAAAATAAAAAAAAAATGAATTATAGAAACAATTTAACTTCTATTATATTTATTAAAGAAAACAATTTTATTTATGACAAAATAATTATATATACATATATATAAAATCCATTTAAAGAATAATAAATCCTCTTTTTAAAAAGAGAGAAACAAGCAAGCATTGAAAGACAAATGACTTGAAAAAAAATTAAAAATAGATTGAGGCTGTGTTGTGGATTCATTATTTGTAAGCAAAATTAGGGCTTGAGTCGTCCTTTCGGCCTTAATTGGTGCTTATATAAACTGGGAAGCGTTCCTGACAGGAGGAAATAAGAAAAATGTGAGCAGGGGAGGGAATTAGCAGAAGGGCGGAGGGATGCCAATTAGGCTCTGTGGTGACAAATCCTGACGTCCGCGCAGAAGGGGACCTGAGCCCCCACCTCACCAAATGATATTCATCCAAGACTTTTCATTAATCAGCTACCAACTCGAAGATCATTATTATAATTTTTGTGCGACTAATTTATTTCAAATATATATTAATGATCTAAAAGATATCATCCCTCTGAACAATCTAGTATATTAAAAAAATATATTGTTAGCTCTCTTGATATCAACCTTAATCAATGGAATTAAATATCATTGTAATTTTATAAATATTTTTTGTGAATATTCGTTTAATTTTTTATTAAATAATTGTAGATTAAATTAATCCTTAAAAAATTAAAAAAAAAAAATATTTCAAGTTATTTTAATTTTTGTTTTAATTATAATTTAGTTTAAAAAAATATATATATAATAAATATATATATTTTAACTTGATATTACAGAGATTTTAGAAAGATTTTTTAAGAGATGAATACAATCAAGTGTGTTAGTTTAGACTTTATCTTTTTTTTTGATTTTAGGGCCAATAAACAGTTTGAGGGATGTATTGTATACTATTTAAATTTTATCTATTTTATTTCTTAAGCCTTAAAATGACATTAAATATACATTTCTCAATACTACGCATAATAATTAGTATAAAACAATTCCATTATAAAAAAAAACAAAATTAAATATCAAATTTAATTTATTTATTCAATGACTTGTTTTTGAGATAAATATAATATGTAGATTTCCTGAGAATTATGCATAATTGATCTAATTTATTTTTAGAATTCCTGACCTCCAAAAAATTTATTGCTAATCTAGAGTCAAAATTCTACAATGTTGAAATTTTATACTTCAATTAAATTATAATCTAATCTAGACTGACAGTCCTTTTACAGAATCAGGCAGTTTTGGCTGTAATACTATTTTTATTTATTTAATAATAATTCTTTATTAATGGTTAAAATAAAAATAAAATCAGGATTATAACAAAGTAAATAATTTATAAAAAAATGTAAGACGCCTATAAATCGAATAACTAAAAATCATAACAATAAAATTACTTTATTATAATCTTAGTTAAGATTTACTAGAAAAAACTATTTAAAAATCCATCAGAGTTTAATCAAAACTCACAAAAATAATGATTAAAGCAGCATATTTCAAACGCTGCCCACAATTTTTAAGAAAAATAATATTTCATTCATAATATAACATTACTAAATAAATATATAAATAAAAATAATAATAATAAATATTTTGAAATAAGGAAGCGGGAGCATTTACGGGAAGAGCAGTCAGAAAAAAAAAAATAATTTAATCCCCTACATTTCGAGTACGATTGTATTCATCTTCAAGGCAACAAAATTGTCAAAATTAGCTGGGGATGTTATGGTATTTTGAAATTATCTCATTTACTAGTATATATGCAAGTTTTTTATTTTTCTATCTGGCTGCTTTTCACGGGAAGGCTCCCCATCCCTTATATCTGATTAATTAAATATAAATCACAAGATATCTTTAATATTATAGTACAAAAAGCAATTTCGTCAATAACTCATAAGATAAAACTGTGCTAATACACAAACACACTCATCTAATAATATTTGTTATTATTCTTCATTTTATTTTATTTTTTACTAATAAACTAAATTGCACTTCTGGGATACTTAGCAAAAACATTAAGTAACTTGAAAAACCTATAGCCATTCGAAGAAATTAGCTTCAAATGATCTTAAGACTATCTATTTGTTGTTTATCATTTGTTGACAATCACATTGAATATTATAAAAAAAATCATATCGATTTTAATAATTTAATTAAATTAAGAATAAATATAATATTAATTAACTAATTATAGAATATATATTTCTTAGTTGTTTAACTCAAAATAATACGAAGATCTATTAATTATAAATTAGACAATGTAAGGAGGATCGTGAGGGAGGGAGTTGGGAGAGAATTGGAGTTGGTTGGGAGGAACGTTAGCGAGGAAAGGGGTTTGGAGTGGGGTTGTTGCCAAGTACTTTGGAGTTCAAAAGAGCCACAGAGATACAGATAGATTATTTTATTACAGAAACCTAATTATATTATATTATATATTTATATAAAGGAGATGTAGTAATATAAAGTTTAGAAACCTCTAAAATAAATGTTTGTTAATTAAAAATAAAATTATAATTAATTTTGATGTTTATTATATATATATATATACAGGGGTCGGCAACTTGGTACCCGCGAAGCCATTTTCAAGTGCCTGCATTCAAATTACTAAGTATAATATTATAATAATTTAAAGTCATGACACAAAAAGGTAACATTTTCGATTTTTTAATATGGCTCTAAAAAAAAGTTAAAAATGTTTTTTTCGATTAGGCTCTTAAACATTTTCGATTTTTTTCAATTTTTTTCAATATGATTCTAACAATAATTATCACCAAGTGTGTTCACTGCTAATGAAAAAGGTTGCCGACCCCTGTATATATATATTGGGTATACTCTATACTGTAAATGTTCAAAACAAATAAATAAATAAAATATCTAAATATAAATATACTACAAAATACTCATAAATGTTTGAGATTTATTTTAGTTAGCGAAAGACAAAAAAGAAAAAAAAATATTTTTAAGAATTGTTGATCTTTAGTGATGTAAGGATTATAAGAAATGTTATACTTCCATAACATTTTGAAGAAAAAAAATGTTGACCTGCATCAAAAATATCCAATGACGTTTTTTTTACCATAGAAATTCTTTCTTTCACTTTCATTTCATCTATTCCACAATCATATAGAGAAGCTCTAAAATAGACAGAAGGGAACTGGATTGAATAATATATTTGTTGTCAGGTGAGTCGAATATATCAATAATTAGTTACCGGTTGCTTTGGCTTCTAGCTCTCCTATTGACAAATTTATAGTTTCATTATATTAAAGTAGAATTTATTTCTTAAAGCTCTAACGTTAATAGATAAATAAATATAATAGATTAACAATAATAATTTATAACCAATCATGGAAGATTGATAGTTGAGGAATAAAAAAATGATGGTGCTTTATTTATGTTATCTAGTGATGAGTATAGCTTATTTATATAGGAGAGAATTTTAATTATTAAAAAATATACATAAAGAAAATGAAATTTTTATATAAATTGGTATAATGAGATTATATTATTTTCAAATGTTGAAGTTAGATATTTCTTTAGAATTATTCGCCTTAAAGATTGTGATATTAAATTTTGTAATGTTAATAATCGATATATAAAAATAAATATTATTAATAAAAAACAGGTTTTTAATAAATATTTTAAATTTACACAGGTATTGTATAATTCAGAATAATTTCAGAAAATAGACAAAAAACAAGTTAAATATTATATATTATGTGGTAGCCTCTCCATATGACTTCAATCGATATATACAAACAGCAGTTTAAAAATATATTTGTCTCCACACACATTGGCTATTCTCTTTTTAAATATATTTTAAAAAATTGTTTAAGCTGTAAAATAGTAAAATATTTTTAAAAATCTGTAGTGTCTCCATTCGACTATCTCGCAAATTTGAACTGGATTAATTAACATATATTATATTTAAATTAAATTTAATTAATTAAATTATAAATTAAAATTAATAAATAATATATATTAAACCAGCGCGTGTTGGGTCTTTGTTGAGACACCACGTCACGTACTGGCGCGTGATTGGCAATCACCATTGTTAATTCTAAAAAAATTAGCTGGAGTGTCTCCACTCGACTATCTCGCAATTTTAATTGGATTAATTAACACATATATTATATTTAAATTAAATTTAATCAGTTATAAATTAAAATTAATAAATAATATTTGTTAAACCAGCGCTTGTTTGGTTTTTTGTTGATGGCACCACGTCGTGTTGGCGCGTGAGATTTGCAGTGTTAAAAAATTAATTCAGGTACTTTCAATCAAGCTGAAATTCTATATATAGCAGTTCTATACAATTATTAATCATTTGAAAAATTATGAAACATATATCTTTATTTTTACGGTCACTTTAGAAGAAAATAAATCAAAACGTTGCAGGTAATGACCCTCTTCCGGATGAGCTACATTTCTCAAAAGTTAATAGAAAACTACTAATTTTGAATAATGTCCGTGTACCAAATTTCATTATTCTAGCTCACACCGTTTGTGCGTAATCTTGTCTACACACTCACACACACACATACATACATTTTTCATATCCTTAGTGAAAATGACTCAGGGACCTTCAAAACGTATAAAAACATTAAAATCTCGACATCGAAAATTTTCATGATCGCATGATCTCTGGCGAGATAGTAAAAAGATGTTTGATGAATTTATTTTTAAAATATTCAATTTTTTTTTTTTAATAATAACGATTTCATCAATATTTTAATTAAACTTGTATGCCTGCCATTTCCTTTCTTCTCCCTGTTATGAAAATAATATCATTCAAAAAAAAAAAAAAATAAACGATCTTGTGTTTCATTTTGATATTTAGAACTTAAATATAATTTCACTTCCTTGGAGCCCCTCCGTTTATTCAGACCTACTTTTGCTGTAAACAGAGGGTAAGCTGATAGCGGACAGGTGTGTGGGCGGGTATTAATAAGTCCCATTCATTCATAAATATAGAGGCAGGATGCAAGTATTAAAATGAGTGCCTGTGTTCGTTCACTGGGTAGATTAAAAGTCATCTTCGCGTGACATCCTATCTTGGGGCCGAGGTGCGGGGAGAAGTAAATATGCTAGGCATTATGAGTACGACAGATACTTCAAGGTTGGATCTGAAAGGGTTTCAGAACGTTGGATGAAAAGGGAGAGGAGGGGGGGGGGATGAGTACTTTCCGGGAAATTAAGAAACTGCACCGAGCGGTGAGAGGAGGTCTAATCTTGACTGAAAGTCGTGATACTTCTTGTCTCATCCCCTCGTGAAATAATTAGCCAGCCAGGGGTAAAAAAAATTCACTTTCATTACATTAAATAATAATAAGAAAAAACTTGGCGCCATTTATCTTTAGACAAGAAGAGAAAAGATCTTTACTAATTCTTAACTGACTCTCATTTGTTAGGGTGGGGGGGGAGGGGACATGCGACAACGGAAAGGAGCCGAGTTAAGAGATATTAAAAAGGAAATATATTAATATCATAAAAAGAATGGATATAATATATATCCCTATTATTTAACATAATAGAATTTAAAAGAAATTTATAATAAAAATAAACGCCCAAGATTATAAAAAGAAGTTAATTAATTGTATATGTATTTTATGCATAAATATTTTATTTTTATTTTTTATTTCATTTAGAAAATGAAATTGATTTTTATTTAAGGTCGGCTTTTTTTTATTCTTCTCTTTTATTCTTATTAAACTTTTACCTTAAATTATTTAAGGGTAGGTTGCTTGCTACCCATGGGCACTTAAAGGAAAGTTGTAAAAAAATATATTGAAATATTATATATGATATATATATATACCATATATGTATATATGGTATATTTGTTAATGGAATAGATTGTATATTATTTTTCTCTATACTAGACATAGAAATAATAAATATTCAATGTTAATGAGATAATTGAAAAATAAAAAAATTGACTCTTTTAAGACGGCTGGTTTACTTCATTGGGCCGAGTAGTTCCTTCTCCACACCCATCATCCCCACCACCCACTTCAAGGAACAAAAAGGAACGAATTACTGACTATGTCTTCAGAATAAGAATTCATAATTAATATGCTTTATATGATTATTTAATTAAACTGAGAATTATTTTACTATTAATTTAATTGTGAATTGATTATTTGTTTTATTATTACACTTTAAATAATTTTTATTGATTATTATTCAATCGGTCATTATTATTAAATCATTTATTTGAAAATTGGTAGTTGTGAACAGACACGCAGATATCCTGGATCATTGAAGTCAACTAAAAAGAGTAAGTTTACGACAAATAAATTTATATTGTAAATATGACAAAATTTGGTCATTTTATCGAATTTTAAAATATTGCATAAATTCAATTACGATTAAAATCGTGCTGAAACGTTTCGTTTATTAATGCTACTGAATTAGATTAAATAATTTTAAAATCTTACTTTCAATCCTAATTTTTGAAAAAACTCAAATCTAAGATGGGTATCTTTTGGCAAAATGGGGTACACATAATGACAATTAAAATACGCATAATGTCTACTAAGAAATTAAGCTAGCCTTTTTTAGGAGTCGGTTCATCGATATTAATCTTCTCATATATACAACATAATTGAATAGTATAATTAAAATCAAAATAATTTAATCTATAATTTAATAAGTTGACCTGCGGCCAGTTCCGAACCCACCTACGGTTTGAAGTAAATTAATTTCCAGCTACAGAAACAATTTCAAATAATTTTAATGTATCTATTAATGTAATAAAAAACAGATATCGATAGAACATAAATATTTTTAATTTTATTTTATTTATAATATATATGTAAGACCAGGCTGTGACGTCATATAATTTTAAATTAAGAAAAAACTAATAAAGATGATTTTTCTCGAGAATAAAACTAATACAAAGTGCATTCGTGTGTGGTGATATATAAAAAAATCTCCACATGTGAAATTTGGTGTGAAAACAATACCACCCTTACTATCGTCGGTCGGTAAAAATTATGTATTAATGAATACAAATTTTTATTTTGTTTACAATGAATGTTTTTGAAGTCTTGTCTTAATCGCTTGTTTTATTTAAAGTACATTTTCAACGATTAAATTAAAAAGTTTTATTTTACTTATTTTTGTAAATTTGTTAAGCCTGAGTATAAATGTGGGGATCCAGTTTCAGGCTGGTTTTAGCCAACCAAAATGTTTTTACTCGTGAAATTTATATATTAATATAAGTATTTTAGGCATACATATATAAAACAAATAGGGTGAAGCATACAGTCGTTGGCCCCCTTAAGCAACTCCTAGCAGCCTTTAATGCATATCTGGGCAAATTGCGAAACAATCTGTCTCAAATTAAGTTTGCAGAACATAAATACTATGAGCATTTTGATGAATAAAAAAATAAAATCATTTTCTCATAACATTTTCAATAAGCACTGTTTAAAAAAAATCCTTTAAAATAGTTATTGGCCTCCTGTTATAGTTATTGGCCTAGGTATTCTATAGTGATTATACAACCATACAATAAATACAATAAACGATTACATAACCATAGTTAATAGTGCAATTTTTAAAATAAAAATCTCTTATTATGTGTTTTAGTGAAAGGGGGCCAATGACTGTATACTTTACCCTATATATATAAATATTTTTATATATTTAAATTATTTTTTAAAACAAATTTTGGAACCCATTGGAAGATTTTTTTGTTTCATTAAACTACATATTTTGCTATTTTACTTTTGACTTTGATAAAATTTTACTGATAGAAATTATGAAAATAATATTTTCTCTTTTTTTAAATTTGTTTATTTACTAATATGTTAACTTAAGTATCTTTTAACATGTAACCATGTAACCTTATTAATTTAAATTTTCTAAGTAACTACACTGTGACCGAATGCAACTCATCCCTATCCCTAGTATTATTAGAATTTCATAATATATAAAAATAAAAAAAAAGATATATTGTACCAAGCATCAATCTTATAAAAGATTAAATAAATATATTTAATTTCTAAAATATTATAGAATGAGAGGAGCATATTTATCATTTAAGAAATTATATTAAAAATTATTCAAATTTGTATTATTTTTATTATTATAGTATTTAATAAATTTTAATTGTATTGAACTTTTATTATATTATATTATTATTGATATGTAGTAATTTAATTAAGTGAAAAATTATTATTATTATGGAATATAGAGAAATTATTATTTATGAAATGGTTTCTTTATAAATACAGAATTGATAAAAAGTTGGTTGATATACTCTCTCTCCTTTCCTAAAGAAAAATTTCTGAAAAAAATTCCAAAAAAAAGCGATAACGTTAAGAAAAAAAAATCTTTTCATACATTTCTTCCATACTTTCCAATAACATTTGGATGGAGGGCCAATCATGCAACTTCCTGATTCTCTATAGAGACACAGCGAGATTTGTATGTGTTTGTGTCTTGGTGAATTTCTATAGATAGCCAAGAGGGTGTAGGATCCCGGGTGAATTCCCTGTGTGCATTTGGCAATCCTGGAATTAATCTCTCTTTCGGAGCGTTTCCTTCGCGTAGAGCTCGCTAGCCCTTTTCCCGAATATCCCTTCCCCTATCCCCCTCCCTCAAGACTCCTCCAAACTCAGCAAAATCCCCCAATTCCCCTCCCGCCCCACCTCCAATATAGCATTCACCACGTTCAACGATGCATCTAATCAGTTCCTCTCTGCGTGTATGCATCCACCGCTACCAAAAATTTTTTAATCCCCTGGGGATTTTTTTTAGCCTCGCGATGTCGAATTATCATCTTTATTGAAGCTACAGAAAATTAAAAAAAAAAAAAGGAAAAAAAGGATTCAATGAAATGAAATCATTTTTCATTAGTCCGAAATTGAGAAGGATGTTTCACTACATTGCATTTGATATACCCAGATAGGATTTTCCAATATATATATATATACCCTTTGTAATAATTTTAAATTTGAAAATTATTTTATGTTTATTCATCAAATTAAATTTTTCTTGGCAAGGTGATTTTTGAAAATTCTCAAAATTACGTATACAATCGCAATGAAATATACATTAAAATTATTATAAATAAGTCATTTACTTTATTGATTTATTTTATTTTTTACTTATTTTATAATATTTTTATTAAATTATTTTCAATTACAATTATTTTTATTAAATATATTAATTAATATATTTCTAGATAAACTAATTGGAATATGAACACTAACAAAAATAAGGAGACGTTAAAAAAAGAATATGTATGAGGGAATTAGGAGATGATAGTATATGGATGGAGATGGATTAGGATAGGAAGGGTTTCCGGTATATGGATATAACTTCCAAGAGTTTTTGAGTTTATATTTTTAAAGTGAATAGGACTTAGACTCATTTCAAGCAAATTAGGAATTTTTATTATTAATTTATAAATTCAAGAAAACAATAATTAAAAATATAAAGTATAAATAAAAATATAATAAAAATAAATAAATAATTAACAACAAAATTTTAAATTTTAGGCCTCAAGTTTCATAACTTATGAATTTACAAACTTTTCAATATATATATATATATAATGACCATAAAATATTGTGATATTTTTTTTTAGAATCAAGAAAAACAAATTTAGAATTTTTTATTTATAAAAAAAATAATCTTAATTTTAATGTGTGAATGAGGGGAGAGAAGAATAGCGTTTCAGTTGCATTAGCCTTCTATTCATACGCTAAAATTTATTTAAAAAAATGTCTTTATTTTGAGCTTATTTTGTGGGTGAAGGGAGAGTGAAACAAGTTCAAAGAACCCTCTATTCCTAAGCCAATGATGGTTGTCACGGCTAATTATGATTTAATTAATTACTCGCTGGCTATTGTGAACATTTCATGGAATATAAAAAAAAACCGCACAAATTATGAAGCTCAAATGGTTATTTTGAAATCGAAAGCCGTTTGAATGGTACGAATTTGTCGAACAGTTTGAGAGAAATCCTTGTTTTTTTTTTAATTAAATATGTAGATTTTAGTTATTCATTTATTTAATTACCTGTAATTTTAATTAGATTTTTTTTGGAATTTCTTTATATTTTTAAAATTTTATTTATTTATTGAC
Source organism: Labia minor (assembly GCA_963082975.1). NCBI lineage: Eukaryota > Metazoa > Arthropoda > Insecta > Dermaptera > Spongiphoridae > Labia > Labia minor. The sequence continues at coordinate 67,691,983 of OY720345.1, forward strand.
AAATAAGATTATAAGGTGTTAATAATTATCAATACAAATAATCAATTGAATAATAAAAATATAATGATTTTATTATTATCTATTATTTTATTATTATTTATTTTATTATACAATTGTTAAAATATAAAAAAGTAAAAAAAAAAAAAAAATTATATGACTTGTGTGTGAAGAGGAATTAAATATGGTGGGTTTCGTGTCTTTACCTTTGATTAATTGAACAGAATAGTATGAAACGGTAGAAGATGAATCAGATATGATTTTCGAAGAAGTCATTCTCTACCCCACTCGAATGTCCGCTTTTTAAAGGGGAGAATAAAAAAAAAATACACATTCAACTAATAAATAACATTATACAGAGGGAGAAGAAAACAAACTCATGATGACTTTATTTTCATTGCTATTATATATAAAAAAGTTTGGTAGAAAAAAAAATATATATATATAATGAAAAAAAAGCGAAAATGTTTTTGATAGAGTTTAGAAAACCGCAAAAGAGCGTCCAATGTTGTAAACAAAGCGTAGGAGGCATCAGAGAGCTGCTGATCGGCGGAACGAGCCAGGAAGTTTTGCCTTTGACACGGCCACAAGCATTCCAGCAAAAAACATTCCATACTTTCAAACCCCCACATATCAACCTAAAGGTTTATGCACGCACTGAGCTTTTATAGATATTTACATATATATATATATATAAATACATCTGCTTATTTGCACAGAAATTCCGGACAGATTTGAAGACTAGTATGATATATTTATCGGAGAGTTGGGCCCAAAAAAAGGGGTGGTGTCACTTTTGTGACATGACAACCCTCACTTTGGTGCCACAAATCCTATCCACTTGTTCCCTTTACTAAAATCATTGAAGAGTAGAAATGGAGAAGAATCGTTTGAAAAAAATGCTGTACATCATTGCACAGCATTCCCGAGATGGTGAAAATCTAATTTTATCAGAATTCCTCTCCCTCTTGCATTTGGTCTCCAACTTCAAAACGAGAACACTTACCCTTTATAAATTTGCGACTTGTTCATTCTGCGGAGCATTAATTTAAATTTAACCAAATGCGCCAGGGCAGAAGGCATCATCATATGCATTCCTCCATAAAATTGCCAGCCCTGAAATATTAAAGCTATTAAAATGTCATTTTCATATAGATGTGAATGCCGGGTATTTAATAAATTTAAGATGTAAACGTCTTTTTTAAAATTAATTTTCAGATGATGAAATACTAAATACGCCCTTCAAAGAAGAAAGGACTCTAGCCACGAATTTCTTAATTAAACGCAAGTTGGGTACTTATGGTATTATAGTGCTTGAATGAGATCCCCTGAAGAGACCTTTGTGGTATGAGAGAGAAAGAAATGTAGCAATGGAGGAGCTTGATTCGGTAGTCGTCTCCTTCTACTTTTCAAAAACTTTCATATAACGTCCGGAAATGTTTAGAATAATATTCCCATTTCTAAAACGGGAACTTGCGCTTGCTCCCTATAGGGAATTCCTGTCCTCGCCCTTTTTTAAAAAAAATCCCTTATCAATCCTGAGAATGGTTAAAGAAAAGGGCAGAAAGGAGGTGTAAGAGTTTGGGGTGATATCTGCAGATTTCCGGCTTCCGACCGTAGGCTTTCAAAACAACCGGCCCCGCGAGATTTATTTAAGAATATCGAAAAAAAAGTTTTTGCTTTTAATTTCAAACATAATTATACAAACAAGAAAATAACAGTATTGCAATTTTGAGTGAAAAACATTAAAAATTATAAATTAATTAATTATTTATTTAATATTTCAATGTAAGAGGTATTTCAATTTAATTTCAAATAAAAATGTGCAGTTTTATAAAAGATTGCAATTTTTTTTTTAAAAAAAGTATATTTAAATTTAATAGTTAAAAAAGAGATGAGTAGTTAATATTTTAACATTTTATGTTAATATTTTTATAAATAATAATTAATTAATTAATTCAATCATTATAAAAAAAATTATAAAAGAGATCGTAAGAATAAAATAATTAAAACAGAAAAATTCTTAAAGTATTTGTCATTTTTTTACTAACGTTCAATTAAAATAAAAAAATATTTATTGTAAATAATGTATCTTAGGTTCTAAAGAATGTTTGGATCCATTTTGTCATTGTGTCTTTATTTTTTCCTGGTTTTTTTTTTATTTAAAAAAATCAAAATCCTCACAAAATGAAAAAGTGTAAAAAAAATTTAACTAATCAGATAAATCTGGAGTGTTTCCACTCGACTATCTCGCAAATTTGAATTGGATTAAATAACATATATTAATTTAAATTAAATTAAATTAATTAAATTATAAATTAAAATTAATAAATAATATTTATTAAACCAGCGCATGTTTGGCTCTTTGTTGATGACACCACGTCACGTGTTGGCGCGTGAGATTTGCAGTGTTAAAAAATTAATTCTGGTACTTTCAGCGATTCAATCAAGCTGAAATTCTATATATAGCAGTTCTATACAATTATTAATCATTTGAAAAATTATGAAACATATATCTTTATTTTTACGGTCACTTTAGAAGAAAAAAAATCAAAACGTTGCAGGTAATGACCCACTTCCGATTGAGCTACAGTTCTCAAAAGTTGATAGAAAACGACAAATATTGAATAATGCCCGTGCACCAAATTTCATTCTAGCCCAAAACGTTTTTGCGTAATTTTGTCTACATACACACACATACAGACATTTTTCACAAATCTCAACATAGAAAATTTTCGTGATCGCAATACTATCTCTGGCGAGATAGTAAAAATTGAAATATATGAATCAATAAAATATTTTAAATATGTAAGGTGGCTTTCAAATGAGAGAAAGGTTTCTTCGTTTTTGTCGTGATTTTATTAATTCTAAAAGAATATTTACAATTATTATACAATTATTAGAATATTTACACATTTAAATAATACATACCTAAAAGAATAATTAAATTACACGTTATTTATAGAATATTATATACACAATCAAAATTAAACTAACTGCTTATCTTACATTAATACTTAATAAATACTTAATAAGCCCTCTATCCTAAACTATATACACTAAGGTTAAAAGAAGTTATAAATATAATTTATACCTCCCCCCCAAAGGTCACTTTTTCACTGAAAAGGTGATAATTTGCTTGAATGAACAAGTTTTCCCTTTTTCCCCCAATTAACTTTATATATCGAGGAAGAAATTCTTTTTAAAATTTTATAAGGACCTATTCTTACTTTATCCAATTTTTTCCTATTTAGTTTATTTCCATTTTCTATGTAAACTTCATCCCCATCAGAAAATTCATACTCTCTTCTGTTCTTGTCAAATCTTCTCTTGTTTATTTCAAAGTTTTTTGAAGAATTTAACAAGGCTCTTCTTCTATCTTCTAATAGATCACTTTTTATTTCGAAAGGAGAAATACTGGATTGTTTCCCGAAAAGTAGATAGCCAGGTTCATACTTGGTTGCTGTATGAATAGTGCGATTATATTCACACGCACACTCTTCCGCAATTTTCGACCAAGCTCTTCTATCTCCACTATTCACCTTGCACCTGATTCGATTAACCAACGTCTGGTTTAACCTCTCATTAAGTCCATTCGATTGTGGACAGTCAATCGAGGTATATATCAATTTGATATTCATCCCAGTAAGATATTTTTGAAATTCTGTAGATTGCAATCCCGAATATTGATCAGCTAACAGAATTTTAATTTTGTTTTTCTTTGCTATTGGGTCAATCATCTTTATAAAATCTCTAGAACATTGGCTTACTGATGTTGAAATCCAAGTGTATCTACTAAAATGATCTAACAAGATATGTAAATATTTCTTTGGTGATCTATTACCTCCAAATCCACCAACCGTGTCAATAGACATGATCTCATATGGTTCTGTCGCTGGGCCTAGTTTTGACATTAAACCAATTAGTCTACTCCTACGAACCTTATTTTCTATGCAAATCGAACAGCTTTTACAAAATGTATCTATCAACTTATCCATATTTTTAAAATAATAATATTTTCTTATCCTTTCTTTCAGATGTGCAGCTCCAATATGACCATAATATTCATGTACTCTTTGTATTAGTTGAATGCCAAAACTGACTGAAACGAATATTCTAAATTTTCCTCTTAAATTTTTGAATGTAATATTATTACGTCGTACGGTATTTGTCCATGCTGTTTTTAGTTCATCTATGTTTTCTTTCTGATCTTTTATTATTTCATTCAATTCTATTAAATTTACCACTTGAATAGCATCTTCATTCTCAAAATATTCCAAAACTGGTTGTCTTGATAATAAGTCAGGTAAAACATTGTCCCTCCCTTTCTTATAAATAATTTTAAAATTATATTGGGATAAGTAATTAACCAAATCACCTAGTATTTCATCCGTTCTAGCTTTGGTTTTCAAATTTTCCAATGGTTTATGATCGCAGCATACGGTAAATTGCCGACCAATAACATAATATTGCCAATGTTTTATAGCATCTTTAATAGCTTTACATTCTAAATGTATTATGTCCATCCGTTTTTCTTTTTCAGATAATTTTCTCGAAAAATATGCTACCGGGTGTAGTTTTCCATCATCTTGTGGTTGTTTTAAGGTGGCTCCCATACCTTTATAGCTCGCATCTGTTTCAATATATATATCCTTATTTATGTCATAAATCGATAAAATTGGTGAAGAACATAAATACTCCTTTATCATGTTAAAACTTTTTTCACATTCATCTGTCCAAATAAATGGGATATTCTTCTTGAGTAATCTATGCAATGGTTCAAATTTTTCAGAACTATTTTCAATATATTTTAGGTAAAAATTTATTGATCCTAAAACGCTACGCACTCCCGATTTATCAGTTGGTCTTTGGAGATTCTTTATTGCAACAAGGTTTTCCCGGGCTGGTGAAATTTTGTTCTCCTCAAGTAAATGGCCTAAATATTTAACAGATTTATTTGCAAATGTACATTTTAATAAGTTGAGCTTGAACCCTTCTTCTGCGATAACTTTTAACAGTTCTTCAATATGTTTAATATGATCATCCCATGTTCTTGAAAATAGTAAAATGTCATCGATATAATTAATGCAAAATTCGGATAGATTATTTTTTCTTATGATATTTGATAAAATTCTTTGAAAAATTGTTGGCGAATTCTTTAATCCAAATGGAAGCACTTTAAACATAAATTTACCAAATTTTGTTATAAAAGATGTCTTCTCTCGGTCTTTTTCTGTAAGAACTATATTCCAAAATGCAGAATTTATATCGATGACTGTAAAATATTTACAGTTGGATACTTTTTCTATAACATCGTTAATAGTTGGAAAAGGGTAACATTCTGGTATTATTAAATTATTTAATTTTCTAAAATCAATGCATAATCTCGACTTACGCCCCTCTTGTTTTTTATAAGCAAGAGTTACAGGGGAAGAAAACGGCGAATCTGATTCTTCTATTAAATCTGCTTCTAGTAACTGTTTAATTTGTGATCTAATTTCTTTTTCATCTGGTATAGAACATTTGTATGGACGAGAATTTACATATTCTTCTCTTATTAATTTAATTTCTGCTTCTTTTGACTTCACCTTTCCAACGTCGAATTTATCTTTAGCGAATATATGTTTATAACTCTTGATTAAATTTGTTATCATTGATTTTTGTTTTTCATTGTTTATGTGATTTAAATTCATCTTAAATTCTTTATCAAAAGTATCATTAATATTTTCATCAATTGTATCTTCATTAATAACATCATTAGTCCTCTTATCAAATGAAATCTCATCCAATTTAATTATTTTATTATTATCAATTCTTTGTAAAATTTTCAAATTTTCATCTTGTATCAGTTTAAAATTTTGAATAGCGTCGAGACCTAATAATATGTCATATGAAAATTTATTTTCATCCATTATGTATACTTTTAATCGATTTTTGACATTTCCAATTTGTAATATAACATTACCCCGGGCAGTGCTTAAGTTGAATCCATTGAAAGTTTTAAAACTATTTTCAGAATCAATGGTATCTAATTTTAAAAGATTAGTGATTCTTCTGTTTATTAAACTAACATTAGAACCACTATCATAAATGGCTTTAGTTTTTATTTTCCCATTGATAATTACATTTATTTTTATTAATGGATTCAATCTTCCCGGGCTTTCTAGTTTAAAGAAACTTTATTTTCTGTTTCATTTTTGCCATAATTGGATTTATTCATTTGTATTTTCTTTTCAAACAAACTTTTATTTCTACATTCGTTACTTGGATGGAAACGATTAAACCATCCAAGATTTTCGCAAATGAAACATGGTTTTTTTAAAAAATTAGAAAATTTAAGTTTTTGTTCATATTTTCCTTGTTTAATATTTTCATTAAAATTCGATTCAATTTTCTTTTGATTAAATCTATTGTCTAATTTCCTTAATTCTGTAAAAAGTTTTTCTATAGTTGTAATTTCTTCCCTATCTAATTGATTTTGAATATCCATTGGTAATCCGACAACAATCATATTAATTCTTGCTTCAACTCGACTCTTATTTTCAGCCTCTAATAATAAATTCTCTTTACATATCGCATAATCTATAAATGATCCGCCTAGATATTTATAATTATAAGCTTTTCTAATTATAGACCATCCTTTATCTATAAATACATTTAAAAATGAATCTTTCCATGAATTCCATTTTTCTAATCCAATTTTTTTTAAATTAGCCTCATACCAATCTTTGGTTGGGCCCGAAACAAAAAAACGTAAAATTTCAACTTTATCAATATCCAAATCAACATGGTGTCTTTCGCATTCTTTTTCAAATTGCTCAAACCATTTTATCGGATTGTGTTTTTTATCAAATTTGTTTAAAATAAATTTTTTTTCCACCTCGTGAAAATTTATTTTATTTAAATATTTTTTTAACTTCAAATCATTTATTTCTTTAGTTAAAACATTTTCTTCATCAGATTGATTATACTTTAGTTCCGATTGAATTGAATTTATTTCTTCCAATGGAATATTTTTATAGCAAAGGTTATCATCTTCATCGAAATATTCTTTCATTAAATTTTCGTCTATTTTAAGTCCTATTTTCCGATAACCATTAATAGGTTTTATAGCCACAATAGCGTTTTTTATTGATGATTTTTGAATAAGTACCTTGTGATCTGCCAAATTTTGATATTCGTCTGGAAGTGCATACCATAAGATTTTATCTAGCGAAAGACCTTCCAGTCTAAATTCATTTTCATTTGTTTTTATGATGTGTACATATAATTTATTTTCTTCCAATCGGCTTGTATCCATTCTAAAAATTTCCAGGTAATTTAATTTGTAAGGTGGCTTTCAAATGAGAGAAAGGTTTCTTCGTTTTTGTCGTGATTTTATTAATTCTAAAAGAATATTTACAATTATTATACAATTATTAGAATATTTACACATTTAAATAATACATACCTAAAAGAATAATTAAATTACACGTTATTTATAGAATATTATATACACAATCAAAATTAAACTAACTGCTTATCTTACATTAATACTTAATAAATACTTAATAAGCCCTCTATCCTAAACTATATACACTAAGGTTAAAAGAAGTTATAAATATAATTTATAAATATATGTATTATAAAGCAAAAATTTCAATAATTTAAAATAAAATGAAATAGAAAGGATAAAGAAAGGATAAATCAAAAAATAAGCATGAATAAAGGTGTTTTATGATCATTAAAATAGATTCTTTCTACCTTTATCTTGATTTTCTTGATCGAAGGCGCTACTTTTTATTAAGTAGGTTCCCAATTTTGATCTCAGAGACTGGGTGAACTTCCTCCTTTCCCAGTTCCAAGACTTGACTTATAATCATTATTATAAGGTTGAGATTTAACCAAATTGCCTCTCACTCACTATGGAGTCTAATGTTAATCATTTAACATAGAATAAATGTTGAAATAAAACCCTTGTTTATTTGCTTAAACCCAGAAATCACAACATATTTAGCGAGGAGGAACTATAAAAAAACACTAAATTAACACCTATTTAAATTGTTCTTTTATTTTGAATTTTAGATGTTTATTTTCTAAAGTGGTTTTCAATGATTTTTTTTTAAACACTTTATTCAATTAATCTTCATTTCTTGTCAAAATTGAAATTCGAGTAAGTATTCGAAAAAGTGATTTAAGCAGGAATGTGTTGTTGAAGGTTTCCAAATGTTACGAAAACGGTGGATAGGACTGGAAGCGTAGGGTCTGCCAGATGTCATTCCGGGATGTGAATGTGTGGGTGGCTCTCGTTGCTTGAATCTATTTAAAACAAAAGGAGGACCTTGCGGCGATTGTCTTTGATCTTGAGGAGGACTATACCTTGATGGGCCCCAATATGCCACTAAAGAGGGCTGCTAAGTGTTTTCTCGCCACGAAAATAGTTGAAAACATTTGAAAATAACTAAATTTTCGTTTCAATCTTCGGTGTCAAAGAAAATTATGTAGGGTTTAGATTCAAAATGAGGTAAAAAAAATAATAATAATAGTGATCCCATGAAGTAGATGCAGTCGACTTCAAACGAGTTTCTTCAACAACAGAACTCGACAAATAAATCTTCTATCGAGAATTGCTGTCATGAGAACATAAACACGTTTTGATTGGACGACAGATCAACATTAGTTTAACCTGAAATGGCTTAAGATTATTTTTTATTTCTCTTTTTTTCTGTCTTTTTAATTTACAAATTTTTAATAAACCTTATGATTTATACTCAATTGGATCTGAATGATTAATTATATATTCAATTATATTTTATTTGTAAATGAAATCTATTTTTTTATATTTATCTTTTATATTCTATCTTTTTTATATATCAATTTGGATAAAGAATTGATTGTAAACAATAGTAATAGAGAGAGAATAAGAGTTATTTTACAATTTCACCTAGAATATAAATGTTTTTGGCTGGATTCAGAATATTTTTAATTTTTTATAGTAGTAGTAGTAGTATATACCTATAGTTTGAAATAAGACTATGATGTTCCCCCAATTAGTATTGGTTTATGTTTAACTAGATATTATTTCCTGTTCTATAGTCTAATATCTAACTCTCTGATATTTGAATCAACAGTGATTGTATTAAGTTACATCGAAATTGACAAAACAATCAACCGATTGGCATGCAATCAAATGAAAGGCAAACAAACAATGACGAGAACCCCGTGCAATTAATGGTGCATTAATGGCATAGTGCATGGCACTGCAACAAGCAGCTCTATTCGCCATTGTATTCCTGCATGCAGCTCATTAATATGGACTGTCATGGACAAAAGTTTTGTCTACATGTCATAAATAATGCACCGTTCCGTTTGGACTATTATTGTCATACCGATCTCAATAACAAAGGTAGGTGTATTGGCAAGATCATCTTGGAATCACGAGAATAAATCATTAATCGAAGATAAAGTAGTATGCAAAAAACCAGGTTAAGGTTTGTTTAAAATTCATGAGAAAAAAAAAGGAGCACCATTAAGAAATGATACGGTTGGTTGAAAATAGTTCGTTTGTTTTAAATTGAAAAGTAAATACGGAAAAGCCTTTTGTTTAAATAATCTAAGATAAAATCAAAAGATGTTCTCGAATTAATGATTGTTCATTTATCATGAAGCGGCAGAAATTCTAGTATACGATAAACTTCAGTTTAAAGAAATTGTTTTTTTTTTGTTTTGTTCTCTTTAAGAGAAAATTTAATTTATAATTAAGTAAAATTTTAAATATTATGAAGAAAAACAATAACAATCCAATTTAATGCATATATAATAAATAATTTCATAAAATAAATAAATAAATCGTCTATAAAATTAATGTAGGCACAGAACATTTACAATTCTCATTCAGAAGAAGAAAGCTTTTGTTATGAAGTTATAATGGTGTAACAACAGAAATGCTTATGAAGAAAAAAATACCAATCATCTTGATACTTCACCAAATTAAAAATTTACTTTTGCCAAGTTCATTTTAGTTTAAATAATATATATATATTAAGTATATAATATATTAGTATTATTTAAAGTTATAAAATAAATTTAAATATATTTGAATAAAATCAAATCAATTAATTGAACAAGAATATTTTTTCAACAGGTTTGACCTAATCATAAAAGATTTATAGAAACTAGAAATAACCAATTTGAATAAATAATAAATTAATAATCTGTGACAGAACGAAACTGTGAATGGCATATGCATATGACAAGTATTTTATGGTAAAAGAGGGTTTCATTGATATAATTTAATCACATCTATTGGAGAATAACCGATAATTTACCAAAAATTCGGATTTTGATTAAATACGATTTTCTTTTTATATCATGTTTTTTACTCTATCTAAGTTGTTCAAATTAATCATTTGTATAAAAAGTATTTATTTATAAATAAATAATAATGGTATTTCTTCTTGAAAATAAATTAATTGACAAGGCTGTGATTTTCATTACAATTAAGTAAGACTTAAACCTGACAAAAGTTTATGGATTGTATTTTAAATGAATAATTAATCTTGAACAATAAATACTTGCAAAAGAAACAATTTATTAATTTTGTATTTAAACACTCAGTTTGGTTTCATTTTAGTTGATTTGTTTGTTTTATACAATATCATAACTTCTGACTCAGTTGTTTTGTTCCAGCACTTTAATTTTTGGTAATTTAGGTATATTTATATCTAAATATACAATTTTATATCAACAGTATTTATTATTAGTCATAGATATATGGAAAACTTTTGAAAACTATTTTGAATGAATTGGAGCAGAAAATGCTATTGTCTTCTCAATGAAAATTTATAGTAGAATAATTAATATTGTAATATTTGTATTGTAAAAATAAAATAACAAATTCTGAGAGAATATAAGAATATTGACCTCCTTGCCTCAAAAAATTGTCATTCCCAACAAAGATATATTATGAAATAAATATTAATTCAAAAAAATCTTTGTTTACATTTCTGATTTATACAAAAATCAAATTTTAAAATTTTAATTAATTTTTTTTAATGGTTTTTCACTTAGACAATATTAGCAAAAGGAAGCCGAAGGGCAGATTTAAAAAAAAAATTATGAAAAATTTTGCATATTGGATAATTCGCAGTTCTTTTCCTGCTACACATAACTAATGTTATGGTAAGTAATCTAGTTATCTTGTCTATTAAATAAAAAATGACAGATTTAATAAAAATTAGTAATGTTAATTATAAAAAAATTTACTGTGAGTAAGACTACGAAAATTGAATTTTAATTTTATATCCTTCAATTTATATTTAAATTCAATATTATTTAACTGACAGAGTAATTTTGGAAATAGTATTCTTCGCAGCATTTAATGGCCAATGAAAAATGAGCTCACCGTGAAATGGCGGATACTGCACAATGAGAAATTGCATGATCTCTAGGCAAAGTTAGAGTCATAGAATCGAGAAGATTACAATGGGCAGGACACGTGGCTAGAATGTGAAATGAAAGACTGGGGAAAAGTCTATGATTGGAAGATCAAAAACGCGTTGGGCAGTCCATTTTAGTAGGGAGAAAATAGGAGTTTGATGGTTGTGGTTCAGGATAGGGACACTTGGAGAAATGTGGTTGCTGCGTCCAAAAACTTTCAATTTCTGAAAAGCCGCAGAGATAGATAGATTATATTTTTTGTTTTTGAATAATTACTGAATATATTGAATACTAAATATATATTTTACCATGAAATATTTGTTCTATATTCTAAAAATTTTAAGATTTAGGATGAAATGAAATTTTGTTGAAAATTCATTGCGATAATGGATGAGAAGGTGGCAGATGTGGCATCTGCCCCGTGCACCAAAAAACTACATTCTGCTACTCATATTAGCAGTATATTTACACATAATATATTTAAATACCTAAATAATTTTAATTTAAGAGGGAGGAATTTATTTACCTATATATATTCATTATATATAATACAAATAGGATTTGGATGGGCCCATATATATATATATATATATATTTATTACAATGTTTTTTTATTCATTGTTTTTATATATATATATCAAATTTATAACTCAAAGGAGTGAAAGAGTGAAGCGAAAATTGTAGCAGGATGATGCGGCATGTTTTCATATGCAAATATCATGAACGGATCCTCTATAGACCTTCCTGATGTTTCCTCCCCCATATTTATTTCATTTTTTATTATTAATATTATTATTATTATTCCCATTTGCTTTATCAGAATACGTGAGCGGTGGCTGGCAGGACGTCTGCCTACATCGTAGACAGAGGAAGTGAAAGACTGGTTGGTTGGTGCTCCGATGAGTCAGCTCTTCAATAACCAAACGATTCAGCCCGCAGGAGGTCTGTCTAGAGTCGATGCTCTACGTCCGACCAACACACTCTATTTGTCTCCTTTGTTTCAATGGGCTTTCCACCAGTCTGATTGGATCCCTTCAAGGTTGCCATCTACAAACAAATGACCAGTTTTTCTTTTTTTTTTTTTCTGATTTCACTTATTAAAATTCAAACATGTCATTATTTAAGCTTTTATTGATGCGTAAGTATAAAAACAAAAACAAAAAAAACAAACATCATCGGTTAATAAACGCCAAATGATTTAGTGAGGGTGTTTTTTTTTTCTTCTCTTTCTCTATTAACATATTATCTTTTAAGTCACATTCTTCATCCATATACATTTAAACAATATAAACATTATAATTAACAATAACAATAAAAAATATATTTTCAAAAATAGAAATTAAAATTTAAAATAAATTTAACAGGCTTAACAAATATATTATAATTTACCTGAATAAATATTTATATATTTAGGTTTTCTAGAAAATTTTTAGAAGTTATTTTCGGGTAATTTGCAAGAGTTAAAATTGAGTTTGACGTTTCGTTGCCCATTTTCAAGAGTTTTTTAAGGTAGGAATTTTTGGGATTCTGAGCCTTAGTCTGTGTGAACAAGAGTTTTGAATTTTGTTTTGAATGGGTTAGTAATCTTTTTTTGACTACTGTGTTCTGAACTAGCACTGACACTGAAACCCATCTGTCCCATACGACAGCTTAATAAATAATTGCATATTTAACTTATTTGAATATTTGAATTTATTTATTTAAAAATGAATTAATTATGAGAGGTAAGAGATAATTTATAAATTTATTGTATATATATTGTATAATAAAGTATAAGAGAAGTGAATTTCCGGCTTTTAAATATTTAGTTGCTTATTATAAACACATTAAAAATTTTTAAATGTTTTCTTGAGAAAAAGACTCCGGATGCTCGGAAATATATACAATTATTCTTTTTAGAATATTAATTGCCTATTTAAATTTACAAATCAAAACACATCGTTACACATCATTTGTTTAGTAATCATAGTTATTCAATTTTTTTTTAAACGATTCGATAGAGTAAAAAAATATTTTTTTTTAAAAAAAACTTCTTTGAAATTGATACAAATCTGACAAGCATATTTTTAGGATTATATTTTTCTTCTTTTTTTTTTTAATAAATTTTTAAAATAATCTTTTCATTATAATACTATATAATAATAAATGAATAGAATGATGATCAAAGTAATAGTAATAGGCCATGAAATCAAAAGATACAGAAGGTAAAAAAAACCAACCATGATATGTTAATTTTAGAGAAACTTTTGTAAGTGAAAAAAAAATTCTAAAATTAATTTTTTATAATTATAGATTAAACTTTTTTGTAATCTAATGTTTATAATTATTTAAATCTGGAGTTTACGTTTAAAATTAATTTATTTTTATTGATTGTATTAATAATATATATATATATACCTATATAATATTAACATAAAAGTAATTTATTAATTTGAATAGAATTTAATATATTGTACTTATATATTTAGAAAAAAAAATATATTAATGTAGATAACAAAATTAATAGGTATATTTAAAAAATTAAAATAAATAATATTAATTTTAAATATTTTGAGAGTGGCTCAAACATTATCTTCTTGAGTTATGTAACTTGTAGTCGTTAGTTCTCACCTTCAAAGTTGAGCAAAATTTAAATAAAAAAAAATGTTTTAAAATGAGAAAAAAATCATTCTAATAAAAAAGTATATTTATAAAATAAATTAATCTCCAATACCAAAAATTGAATAAGTATAAATTTTTATCCAAATAGGAAAAATTTGTTTATCACATTTCAAGAGAATTGTTAAAAACATAAGGAAAAGTACAAAAATCTCAATTTTAATATTATTACCGACCGACGATAGTAAGGGAGGTATTGTTTTTTAATACTTTTACTTAAACTTTATTCCTGGGACTTGGTAAGTGAAAACATTTATCCAAAAAAAATATGAATTAATTTTTAAAAAATCTGGAGTGTCACCACTGGACTATCTCGCAAATTTGAATTGGATTAATTAACACATTTATTATATTTAAATTAAATTTACTTAATTAAATTAAAATTAATAAATAATATTTATTAAACCAGCACGTGTTTGGCTCTTTGTTGATGGCACCACGTCACGTGCTGGCGCGTGATTTGCAGTCGTGTTAAAAAATTAATTCTGGTTCTTTCAACGATTCAATCAAACTGAAATTATATATAAAGCGCAGTTTTGTACAATTTTTAATCATGTGAAAAACTATCAAACATTTTTTTTTATTTTTACGGTCAGTTTAGTGGAAAAAAGGTATTGATCCATCTCCGGATGAGCTACATTTCTCAAAAATTGATAGAAAACTAAGAATTTTGAATGATGCCCGTGTACCAAATTTCATTATTCTAACTTTAAACCGCTTTTGCGTAATCTTTTACACACAGAGAGAGAGAGAAAGAGAGAGATTTTTCTCAACCTTAGTAAAAATGACTCAGGGACCTTCAAAACGTATAAAAACATAAAAATCTCGACATCAAAAATTTTCATGATCTCAATACAATCTCTAGCAAGAATCCACGTTATAATAAATCTACTATTATTTTTAATTTAAATGAAATTTATTTTAATTAATTCGAATAAAGAATAAAAACGAAAACAAATGCATGAACTAAAAAGATAAATAACTTTGACTTTAGAGATCTTGATTTTTTTTTAATGAAAAAGATAAACAGGGAATGAAATAAATTATAAGCAACATTTTAATTTTCACTGAAAAAACAAGGATTGGAGATAAAACTGAATGGGTTATTTCATGTATGGCCAATCAGGAAGCGAAAGGGCTTAATTATGAATGAAAAAATTAAAAATGTAAAACCTTTAGACGTATTCCAGTTTACCCGGAAGCTGTGGTAATGAATGCCATAAAATATGGGAATATCAACATGGTAGTCGAAACTAGAGAGACAGATTTAAATAAAAGAGATAGAGAGCAGATTGGCCAAGATTTCAAATCAAAAAAAGTTTTTTTTTATAAACATCAAAGTGAATTTTCGATACCAACATCAAGAATTCTGATTAAACTTCCTGTATACTAGGAAGGTGATATTCAAATTGAAAGTTCTCACTCAACTTTAATTCTCTAATTATTCTGTTTCAAGGTTAATTAGATATTTTAAATCTTTTTTAGATAACAAATATATAGTTTCTAAATATGTATTAATTATATTATCATACCATCCAAATGATTAAAATAAAATAATAAAAAAATAATATATTTTAATTTTAAACAAGATTTAAATTAATTGATTTATAATATTAATTAAGTAATTTAAATAAATATGCTAAAATACATTAAAACAAATACTATATTTTCTGTTAGATATTTATTATTATTATTATTATTATTAAAGTCATTTGAGTTATTATTTGTTATTCTTGTATGCAAGCAAAATAATTTAATTGGTGCTGGGTCAATTTTAAAATTATTATTTATTTCAATTTATTATTTGAATTTGGAGATAAATTTTCGGTTAGCTAAATAAAATAGGAACAGACAAAATATTATTAATTTAATTTTGAAAAAGTCATATAATAAGGAGGGTGATTCAGGAAACTAATAACATATAATTAAATATCAATGCATCATTAAAAGTTAAGATATATTTTTATAATATATTTATAACAAAATCCTCTTTTGGATATAGAGGTGTTATGTGATCAGTACAACGGTTTCTCTCAGCCTTGATTTTTTTATTAGATGTCGCTGCATTTAATTTCATGTATTTGTTCAATATTGACCACGTAGGACTAAATGGACCTCGTCCCCAGCTAGAGGGAAATTCAATTGCCAGACTCCAGATTTGAACTCGGGACCACGAAATTGCCTCTCAAACTTTATAAAGGGGTTACCAATAAGAGGTGTTATTTTGTATATATATAATAACCATAATATATCTATTTTTGAATTAAAATAAATTTTATACCCTTCCAAAAAATAAAAAATATAATAATAATTTTGTTTTTAAGTCTATTTTTAATATTTCTTAGAATTCAAGTTCACTTACCCAGAATAGTAAGTTATTTCAAATTATACTCACATAAAAATGTAAATTGCTTATAAATGTGTTTCGACTTTGTTTATAGTATATTGACTGAATTCTCAAAACCAGTATACTCATCTATTATAAAACGTTTTCATATTTTTAATTCTTGACTAACAATATATATAAATATATATTAATAATAATAATAATAATAAGTAAAAAAAAATAATATAATCAATGTGCATAATTAATTAATACCGATTAGAGAGAACTTTTTATATTGAATTTATGTAAAAATTATACTATTTGAATATAAATTAACGAATTTTCTTTTTTTTTTTTTAATTATTTTCATTTTTTGAAAAATGTGAAATATTTTTTATTTTATTTTACTTAATTTTTTTTTATTTATTAATTTATTTTTTATTTATTCAATTGCAATTGAATTAAATTCATTTAAATACGATTTATTATTTTTTATTCCACTCCTTTGTAATTATACTGGTGGTGTATCATTGATCACACATGTAGCGGCTCTTCCTGGCCTGGCACTGTTCTTTGACGTTAATAGACGAACGCGGTTAAAGCCACATCATCCGTCTTAATCCACATCAATTTTTCTGACATCGGCTCGCTCTTTTTTTCCTCTCTTTCACTCTTTCAATTTCTCACCTATCTTTATTATGTGATTTCCTTCTTCCTGGTGGGCGCAATGGGGTAAGCCTGAATGGGAGGTCGGTTGGTTTAATCCAATTTATGAACTCCCAAACGATCGGTCACATCAACCTCGTCACATGGAACATTTTTCCCAACTGATTTCCTTACCAAATTGGGGTAATAAATATCAATGCATAAATTATAGATAAACCAAGATCATAAAAAATTCAATATCATATTAATAGAAAATATATGATTATGTCTAATTAGGGAAAATAAAATTGATTTGTTATTGAACAATTAATAAATTAATATGAAAATAAATAATGATCGTGTATGATACTACAATTGAGATAATTTTTCAAATTCATTTAAATATTTAACTTAATTTTATTTGCTATCATATAAAAGGAAATTTATATTGTATTAATATAAAACATATAAGTTGTTTATATATTATTATTATTATTATTATTATTATCCAAGCCTAATCTAATCTTAACTCATGCTAAACTTTAGAATGAGTTCAATAATTTTATGAATTAAAAAATCACATATTACAATTAAAAATTCACAGGTTGGCAAAATAAATATAAATTAAAATAATAATAATAATAATAACCCGGATTATAAAGTAATTGGTAGAAAACATTATTTATAGATATATAACTTATTAATATTATTTACATAAACCAACTAGAACAATTCACATTTAATAAATGAAATAGACTTAACTTAAATTCCAAATTGAGAGATTTGTATTAATTAGAAGAAATATTTAATATTATTAATATTAATTTAGGAGAATATAATAAATAAAATATTAAATAATATAAAACAAAGATAAGTATATTAAAAGTCTAAACATTAATCATTAGAATTTTGATCAAATTAACGAATAACCATAAGAATTAGTTCGATCGTATTTATATCAAAAGTATCAAAGAGGCCTTCAAAACAAAGAAAATTTCCACTGTTTTAAATTGTCTGTAAAAATAATTTTAAAAATGATCTACATAAAATAAATCTAATTATTATTATAAAAATAATACATTTATTCCTTTGAAACTAACAATAATAACATAATAATTTATATATTTTTTTCAAGCTTAATATGATAGATTATAGTTAATATACAAAAATTTTAATATGACTTAATTTTCATGACATGCGGCCTTGTTATCCTTGACTTTAAACTATTCTTAATACGAGGGCAGGTCAATAAGTCCGTAATTTTTTGAATGATACCCAGGTTTTTGGATAAAAAATAAAATAATTTTTTATTATAGTCTCCTTTGAACTCTATACTATGTTTTTCCAATTTTTATTATCCCTTCCAAAAAATAAGATTTCTCGAGAACATCAAAATAGTTATTTGTGAGATGTTACATCGTTGGAATCAAATCTATTTCCGCCGAGCCATTTCTTCAGGTTTGGAAACAAGAAATAGCCACACAGAGCTAAATCCTGAGAAAAGGGCGGTTGAGGGAGCAAATCGTCTCTCAATTCATTGATTTTCATGGAAATTCATTTTTTTCATTTTATTCTCAAATCACAATGTAGCCTGCAATTAATTTATGTCAAACAAAAACTAAAAGACCCAGCTTGTCAAAATTTCGTCAGGAGTCAGCTGATAGTTGCCTGCTGACAGAAACAATGTTGTCATTTCATTCAAAAAGTCACGGAGTTATTAAATAGTAGTAAATAGTAAATAGTAAACTTAGTAAATAATTACAATCACAATTTATTAGTAATTGAATTCCGTTATTAAAGTGTACCTAAATTTCTATGTATCATTTTGGAATACTTATTAAGCCCTTTCATTCCAGGTGATTTTTTGAGTATTACTCCTAACCCTAAAAAATCATTTATATTTTTATATATTATGAATTTAATAAAATTTCTAGATCATTTGGATGAATGTAAAAATCTAAAAGTTTTTCAGTTGACAAATGAAATTGATATTTTATATTTCTTTTTCTTTCTCAATATGAATGCATTCTTACATATCCATGATATTATATGAATAAAACCAAGAGATTTTCTTCAACACTCACTAAAAGACTATTTTAACAGATATCGTTATCGGGTCTTTGCCAGAATTGTTCTGGGATTATCCCGTCGCAATGCAGCAGCCGAATAGTCTCTGACCACTGCCCATATATAAAGAACGAACGTTTTATTTTATTTTTTTTTTTTGCGACTCCACCGATCAACATTTTCAGAGCCTGCTCGTGTATTCCGAAACCGTGCCCGGTGGCTTTTTGCCTGTGTCTTGTTTCCCGTCATCGAACCAGAGACTCGCTGTGAATTATCACCCTCTCTTTCTTTCTTTCTTTCTTTGTTTAACCTATACATATACAGTTCACTTCCACCACCATCACAAATAAACCGAGAAACACACTCACTTTGTTCAACTTGTCTCCCTATATTCCGCCTTCATTTATTTTCTTCTTGTTTTCGTTTCTAATCTAAACTGAACTCTTTAATAACAATCAGTTGTTGTTTTTTTTTCAATTAATATTAATTAATTTATTAATGATATTAATGAAATGGATAAGATATTTGAAGTAAAAATATGAATATAGAAAGATTAAATGTACATAAACAACATGGAAAAGTTCATATTATTATATTATTAGTAGTAGTATTAGTATTTTAAGTATTTTAAGAGGCAAAGAACTTAGTTAATAATTTTTATTTATTAATATTTCCTATTTTTTATATTTGGTTCTTTGAAAATTTTTTTATATTTGGTTCTTTGAAAATTTCAGGCTATTTTCACTAAACTATTATTTAATTGTGTATTAAAAGTTTTAAAATCAGTTCCAGGTATTGTGATTATTGTTGTCATTATTTCATCTCATCTCAGCAGCTTTCCATTGTCATTATCCTTCGATTTTAGCTACCAAAATAGCGGATGTAAATATAAACAGTGTTTTTCTCCTATTAACCTCAAAAAGTTATAATTTGTCTCCATTCTCATTTTTTTTTTTGCTGAATATATTTATCTTATATTATCTTATAATACTAGCAAAAATTATATATATATATATATATATATATTTGTATTTATATATGTGTATATATATATATTTGTATATTTTTGAATTAATTTATTAATTAACCGCTCCAAGGATTTTTTTGAAATTCAGACCCTAGATAATATTTATAAAGACAAATCGATCTGTATTGGTTTCAGCCTGAAAAAAAAATCATCTTCATTAGTTTTTTCTTAATTTAAATTTATATGACGTCACTAACTAAGTCATCCATATTGAAATTTGCCTCTTGCCAATCTTTTTTTAATTGATATTGTATTAATATTTTTTTATATTTAAAATATTTAAAAATTTATTATTTTAATAAAATATATATTTATTAATCTATCAAAAAAACAAAAAAGAAAACAAATACGGCTTGGTAATTGTCTTGCAAACATTGTAAGTATTGTTATGTTTTTTCTCTAAAATATTTGTTTTTTCGTTTAATTTTTTGTTAATTCTTATAAACTTTTATTAATTAATTTTAAGTTTTTTTTTAATCTATTTTCGTGTTTATTTTTTATTAAATTATTAATTCATATTTATTTATTCATTGTACTTTTATTAATTAATTTTTAGATAGTTTTATAATTTTTAATATTTTTTCACTAAAATATTATTTAATATTTATTAATATTATTTATTATTATTATTGAGGACCCCAAGTTCCATTTATTTTAATCAGATTGATGCAATGATGTAACATTTCTCATAATTGTAATAAATAATAAAAGAATTGTATATCAATATTTTTTAAAGGGTCGAGCGTTCCAGGTTTACTTATAATTAAGTAAAAAGTTAATCAACATCAGTTTTCATCTATACAAAAAACATCGGTTTTATTGTAATAAAAATTATTTACACATTAATATTCCATTGAATTTGTTTTTATTTATAAATATTTTTTTGAATAAAAATAAACAGATAAATGAATATTGATTCGAATGATTGGAACATCCACCAAGTTTTGTTGAAACTGATTTATTATGTTTATGCTTGTAGATACTTCAATAAAAAAAATAATTATGCTAATCATAGAATAATAACGTAGAAGGTTCATTCATTCATAAACAGAAACCAATGTTTTTTCTATGCTAATTATTTTAGAATAATCAATGTGCATTGCATTTCTCGCTTTCACTCCACCATCAAACATAATTTGGAAATGATCAATTATAATTTATATGTTAAATTAAATGCATTCAATCATTAAATTATTCAATTCATATGAGATATTATATTTTTCATTAAAAATTAATTGGATTCTTTGGGCAGTCATTTATAATTTTATATTTGATGTCTTAAGCTTATCACATATTTGCTGTATTTAAAAATTAAAAACTTCTGTGAAGCAGCCCGTCTATTTATATTATAGATGACAAATCGTTGGTTCAACACCCGTGACAAATATTTGAAAATTTTCTCATGTAAGTCAATTCTAGCACGATTCCAATGATGACAGCCATTCTAAATCAGAGTCAACAACCACTCATATTTTACGCCTGGCGACATTTTTGTTGAATATCGAAGATAGAAGAATAAAGCCGTCAAGGAGGATGAAATTTTACTATAAACCCATTTTTGTATTTATATAAATATCCATAAATAAAGTTTAACATTTAAATTAATATTAAATTTTGAAATAAATAAAAATATCATCAATAAAACACTAATTAAATTGTTTGTTTTTTTATAATTTTAAGATTTATTAATTGAAGGCTGGAAATTAAAATGTTTTTGAAATGTAGGTAAATCTCTTAAATAGTTTTCATTAATAAATTGAAATATTTTATTTTAACCCTTAAAAGTGGGGTTATTTGATATATGCCCGACAGAGCACAAAACTCGTTGTTCACATTCCACTCTCTTCCCATTCAAATTCTAATAACTTCATTATCTTTAATCCAATTATAATTCAATTTGATATTGAGATATTAAATACAATCTTTTTTTATATATTGAAATGCATAGTAACTTTCAAAAAAATACCACTTTGACGATCCAGGGGGCCGAGGTATATAAATCTATTATTACAACGGTGGCCAAACCATGACTCACCAGCTACATGTGACTCTTTTTGAGTTTAGTGTGGCTCAAATAAAAATTTAAAGTCATGACACATATATGTATATTTACCACTTCCCCCCTCCAAAAAAATGGTAACATTTTTTCCGAATTAACTCTTAAACATTTTCGATTTTTTAATAGGTTTGGCTCTAAGTATATATCACCAAGTGTGACCACCACTGTATTATTATATAAATTTAATTATATTTTATTATTTGTATAAATTTAAAAATTATTTATTTCATTATCTAATTATTACGATAATATCGATTTGTGCACACACCCTGGATAATTTTATTTTATTTTTCAACACAAAATAGTTTCATCAGAGTAGGTACATAACTCAAAATTAAGTAACAAAGTGCTATTAACTCTATTTTTCAGGAATTTGGATATTTAGAGGCACAAATAAACAATCATTTTAAAATTAGTTAAATAAAAGAAAATAGCACTTTTTTATTTGTAGTTAAAATATTTTATTTTATAAAATAAAAAAAAAATATAATAAATTTTTCTTAATTAAATAATTATGTTCCTGGATACTTGAAAAAAGTAATATCGATGAAAACTCTTATTATAATAATTATTATTATTTTTATATACTCTGTAATAATGTCACTCCTTTGTTTTATAATGGTTCCTTAATAGCACAACTTCATTTCAAAGACAAGAGACGTAAATTATTAAACAATTGAATATTAATTTATCTTAAATGATATCAGGCAAAGGGTAAAGCTTTATCCTTTGCAGGATGGGGGAAAACTTCCAAGATTTAGCTTGCTTAATTGATTAATCATTATTATATTTAATTAGAATGTCAGAGAACAAGAAAAAAGCACTTACCAAAGAATTATGAAACTTTTATTAAAATAATAACTAGATTTGAATGTATTGTTCAAGATAAGTTCTATAATTAAATATATTTGGTTAATTGAATTTTCAAATAAAAAGGACTGCTCTTTCAATTAAAGTATAAATTAAAAGAATAATTATTATTATCTATAGAAAGATTGAAATAAAGAATACACAAATTTTAATTTATTATTTATTTTTTTTTCTTTTTTATCTATCAAACAAATGTTAATGTTTTGAAATCCAGTCTAAAAAAAGATTTAAAAAAAAAACAATATAAAAAGGCCGCAATGGTATGTTGCATCACTTATGTTTTCTTCATGAAACAAATTTGAGTTTAGGGTAAGTATGTTCTGAAAGAGTTTTCAAAGTTAATAGATTTGACATATGATTGAAAATAAAAAATAATTTTCTTCTATAATTCAGGGAGAAGGGTGAACATAACTCGAACGTAGGGGAGGGTTATAAAGTTATTAAAAATATTTTAACCTCTATACATCTCCAAACATAGTTTGAAAAAGTTGTGATGGGCGGGTCACGTGGTTAAAATGGTGAGACTGATGAAAAACAAATTTTTGAGGAGAATGATTGGTAAACGACCAGTTGGTAGACCAAGAACGTTGTGGGCAGACATTAAAAGGAGACGCGTGATGGAGTTAGGAGAGAATGTAAGTTGGATGGAAAAACTCAGGACAGAAACGTTTGGAGGAATGTGGTTACTGCGACCATGAGAGCCTTAAAGATAGAGATATAGATTAATAGTTTTTTTTTTAGTTTGATAAATTATATTAAAAAAGATGGTTGTATTCAATTACTACTCCTGAAGATATAAATTGATCATGAAATTAATCTAAATACGTTTGAAAAATATTTAATTCATTTAACATTTTTTTTTCTTTCATTAATTTAATATTTAATTGAATTTTCTTTATCAACTGAATATGAAAATACAATCGAATTAAGATTAGACGACGACAAGGGCATTTATTTACTTATTTGTCAGGATTATAATTTATGAATTATATGAGATTTTGTATTAAACATGGAGTTAAAATTCCTATAATTAATCAGTTAACTCGGCTTAAAATCTAAAGCCTTCTTTATAAAAATTTAATACATAATCTCCTTAATTTAATCTCTTCATAATTGGATGCAGATATAAAATCTAACAAATAAATAAAAAAATACAATTTAAATTGATTTATTATATATTAGTCAGTTAAAAATAATTATCCATGGATTGATTTGATCCACCATCATTGAAGTTTACTTATAGTTCGCTTACAATTATGTCGTGTTTAGATACTTAAAATATTCGAAATGAGGGAAGCCAAATAAGTGAAATAAATTTTGATTTATGAATTTTGAATTTCAAAAACTAATAATTTTAGTAGACATTTACTCTGATAAAAATTAAGAAACTAATAGATTTTTTTCTTTGATTAAATAATAAATGATGACCCGGCCAGTAGTTAATACCCTCCAATGGTTGATTTGTTGTTGATTGGCTCATTTCGGTGGGAAATGCTTCTAACTTCAAATTCTACTTTTAATATGTTTGTTTCAATGTTGACTTAAATGATAATGCATTGTTTACATTTGTTTACTGCAAAAGAATGGGAATTTTTAAGTGGGATGAACATTGATTAAAAAGACGAATGACCTATTCAACCACTGAGAAAATATGAAAAAAATAATAAAAAAAAATTACTATTACTATTATTAAATTATTTATCAATTTAATTTAAATAATTTATAATTTATCGATTAAGTTAAGTCTTAACATACA
Organism: Labia minor; assembly: GCA_963082975.1. Lineage (NCBI taxonomy): Eukaryota > Metazoa > Arthropoda > Insecta > Dermaptera > Spongiphoridae > Labia > Labia minor. Next base: position 67,716,806 of record OY720345.1, read on the forward strand.
AAATGTAGAAATGTAGAATTTGAAAATGTAGAAAAATTTAAATACTTAGAATCTGTAATCACGAAGGATAATAATATTCGAGAAGAGTTTAAAGCAAGGTTGCAATCGGGAAACGCCTGTTATCATGCAGTAAAGGGGCTTATCGTGTCAAAATTATTACCAAAGGGGATATAAAACAATTATTTTGCCGGTTGTATTGTATGGGTGTGAGGCATGGTCTATGACCTTAGGAGACGTGAGTATATTTAGAGTATTTGAGAATAGGATTCTGCGAAGCATTTATGGGCCAAAGAAAGAAGAGGTCACTGGGGAATGGCGGAGACTGCATAACAAGGAATTGCATGACCTCTATGCACCTCCATTTATAGTTAGAATTATAAATCAAGATGGCTACAAAGCTGGGCAGGGCACCTGGCTAGAATGTGAGAAGAAACAATGACGAAAAATATATTTGTGGGAAGACCGAGTGGGAAACGTCCACTTGGAAGACCAAGGACGCGGTGGGTGGAAAATGTGGGAAGGGACTTGAGAGAGATGGGAGAGGGTAGGGATTGGATGGTTGTGGCTGAGGATAGGGACACTTAGAGAATTGTGGTTGCTACGTCCAAGAACTTTCGATTTCTGAAGAGCCACAGAGATAGATAGATAATTTATATCAATAAATTATATTATTAAAAAAAATATCATATATTTATTTAATTTTCAACCTTTATTTATTGTTTCTTTAAATATACTTTGTGAACTTAATATTGTCTTCGAAATTAGAGAATAATTATTATAATGTGTCTAAAAGTGAAGTACAAACAAATTAAAGTACACATTGAATTGTAAATCGAATTTTCGATAAGCGCCTTTATCAAAGGAAAGGTTGCCTTTAGAAAATATTTTATTCAATTAATGGAAATGACATCAATAGAAAGATGTTTATATTTATGAGCCCTACTTTATAATTAAATTTGAGAGTAGTGTGTTTGTAGACTGGACTCAATTTCAGTTTCATCTAAAGATAATCCCAAAAAGTGAATATAAAATCCTTTCCGCAAAACCCATATCTGTTGGTTGATGAAACATTGCCAAAATGATTAATATGAAAATCCCATAAGCTATATTTTCCTCTTTCGTCCTTCTTTTGAAATGTCATCATTTCGGTATAAAATCCTTTAGACAGAATGATATATGCTTAATTTTTTTTCAATTTTTAAAAAGAAATCTATAACGATATATGTACATATACCTATATTTATATATATATATATATATATATTTAAATATAATTTATATACATATTTTATATTCTATTAAAATCCAAATAATATATAAATTTCAACTCGTATATTAATTGAACATATCCAGTTGAGAAATTTCCATTACAGTGAAATAAAAAAAAAAATGTTATATTAAAACTTTTAAATCCATTTCAATATGAATGGGATATAAACATTTAATTGAAAAAAAGGGGAAAATAATAATTCTTATATATATTTATCAAAAATAACTAAGCACATACATATTTCGAATTATTATAGCCCATTCACTCACTCTAACTTTAAATCTGTTTATTACTAAAAACATATTTTATTTTGTTTTATAAATAGAATTTTTAACATAGGAATAATTTTTTTTAATAAATATCTTTACTTTATATAGTTTGTTGTTTTATATTTAGAACAAATAGACTTCAGAGATGGATCTTCTTATTGATTTCTTAAGATTCGCAAACTATGAGGCGGACCACAATTTTGGATTATACCAGATATCATTATTGAGTAAAGATCGACAAGTATATAACAGTATTCAAAAACAATATATTTATATTCAACTGAAATATTTTCAATAATTTGGTAAGTTAAAAAGAAATAATAATGGAAAATTTTATTTTTTTTTATAATATTCATATATAATATTTTTGGTGTTAGAATTTTAAAGTTTAAAATTTTAAATTGAGTAATCACGATATTCAATTATTTTTTGTTAATTATCAAATAAATAAAAAAAAACAATTGAATATTTATTAGGGCCTCCTCTTCTCCCCATAAATTAGCCCTTCCAAGCCTCGCCTTACGGAATTTAGAAAAGAAATGTAAAATAAAGTTCGCCTTAAAAAATATATTTAAAAAAAATAAGGCGTTTGGTCTGTAAACCATTTTTGAATCACCTGAGAGTGCCTTAGATTTTTTGGATTCAAAATGAAATCGCCACATTCAGGGCAACCTGAAATAGAACCTACCTAAGGGTTGCATGGTCTCCACCAATATGGGTGGATCGCCCTTGCTAATCGTAAAGGTCCTATGCTTCAAAGGTAACCAACAATTTGTTCCTGTTCAGGCTATTCCCATTTAGGAACTGTGCTGAATTACCTTCCTGAATGCACGTCCATTCGATCCATATCAACCACGCTCTCAGCAAAACAAAAAGGCAGAATTCAGACCTGGCATGCAATTCATGCAACCCTTCCCTTAAATGGCATGGCACTCTTTTAATCCACCCATATTTTTTATATATTAATTCTAATCTAATATATGGATTAGTAGGATTATAACATCCCTCGGTGGAAGTAGGAGGCAACCTTCTGAAAATTCTTAACAACAAAATCCACCCTTCTAATATAACGCATCAAAACTTTCCAATAGTAATTACCTAGTCTCTTCTGCCTCCTTTATCAATCCTCATACTTGACAGATGTGCTCTTTTTAATTCCTTGATCTCACTAAATTCTATAATATTGTTTAATTTATTTCTCTACAATCTTTTAATATGTTCCCGCTGGCATGTGCCACCGATGGCTCATGCCGCCACATAAAATAAATAGACAAATTATGGAGCCGGCAAGATTATCAAAACAAAAAAATTAATTCTATTAGGAATGTTAAACTTTACTTGAAATATTAAATTTACATTTTTGAAAATTAATAAAATTTATACCTATTTGAAAATGTGCCATGCTAAATAAATAACGATGATTACTTACATATGGTGTGCTGTATGGATATCATTTCATCATCATCAGGGTTGGAGAAGATAATCAAGAATTAAGATCAACATCCAGTATCATGAACAAAGATAGAAACATGAAATAGAAGAGAAAAAGAACATATTAGATTATGAAATTTTAAAATAAATAAATTTGAATTGAATAAAAAATCAAATTATTAATAAATACTGACCTCGGAGTTAATAAAGGGCTGATAAATCTCGTAGATGAGATCAGCTCGAAGGCTTGAATCGATATCTCACTCGGCTAGATAAATAAGAAATTAAGTAGGATTAGATATTTATATTATTAAAATGAAATTAGCTGGAGTGTCTCCACTCGACTATCTCGCAATTTGAATTGGATTAAATAACATAATATATTATATTTAAATTAAATTTAATTAATTATAAATTATAAATAAAAAATAATAAATATTAAACCAGCGCATGTTTGGCTTTTTGTTGATAGCACCACGTCACGTGTTGGCGCGTGAGATTTGCAGTGTTAAAAAATTAATTCTGGTAATTTCAGCGAATCAATCAAGCTGAAATTCTATATATAGCAGTTTTATACAATTATTAATCATGTGAAAAATTATCAAACATATATCTTTATTTTTACGGTCACTTTAGAGGAAAAAAAATCAAAACGTTGTAGGTAATGACCCTCTTCCGGTTGAGCTACATTTCTCAAAAGTTGATAGAAAACTATGAATTTTGAATAATGCTCATGTACCAAATTGCATCATTCTAGCTCAAACCGTTTTTGCGTAATCTTGCCTACATACATACACACACACATACAGACATACACACACACACAGACATTTTTCTCAACCTTAGTGAAAATGATTCAGGAACCTTCAAAACGTATAAAAACATCAAAATCTCCACATCGAAAATTTTCGTGATCGCAATACTATCTCTGGCGAGATAGTAAAAAGATACAAAAACAAATTAAAAACATTAACATGATTCAAAAGGAGTATAGATTATTAAAAATATTATTTTATTTCTCTAATGTTAAATAACTAAAATTATTTAAAATTTAAAAATATTTCGGAAAATAATATTAACATTTTAAATTTCATAAAAAAATTTTTAGATAAATACATTTAAGTAAAGTTGACATTCAATATAAATTAGAAATTTCCATAATTTGACTGTTTTAATAAGCGTTTATTCATTACAATATCTGTGCGAAATCTTCGCATTGACCTGCTAGTATTATATAAAATTTCCTCTCCTATAATATTATCACCAGGCAGTCTGCTATTAATGGATGTCAAACAAAAAATAAAAGACCCAGCTGTTTTAACTTTCGACAGGAGTCAGCTGATAGTTGCCTGATAACAGGAGCAGTGATGCTATTTCATTTAAAATAAGGGAAATTTAAAGAGTCACGGACTTATTGACCCGACTCGTATATTATTATAGGAGTAAATTTTATATAATTAGATAATTTTAGATAGTCTTTTTACCAGAAAAATTCATCTATCGAGGCAAACTCATTTTAATTAAATTAATTAACACAATTAATAATAAGATTCTTATGTTTATATAATAAAAATATTATTTTCTTTTTAAAGATAGGCTATAACTTATGGGATCAAAACGTCATGACTAAATAATGTTAGGTTTGAGTTAAATTAATATTCAACTTGAGCCACGTCAATTTACTTTTGAAGAGGGAATGACCAGGCTATCCACTTGAGATCTCACGAATTTACAGGAAAAAAATGACAAGATGCTTAACTCAAAATAAACATCAATCACGAAATTGTTTCTATTATTTATTTATAAATATAATGTAAGAATTTATGTTATTTGTTTTTTTATTCGATTGAGATGAATGTTTTTAAAATCACACACTTTCCATTAGAAAGAATATAATTATTAAAAATAATACGTGTAAAATACTAATAATGTATATAATGTATGTAATATACTATAAAAATTCAATTATAAAAATTATTTAAAATTTTAATTAATTATATTGAATTCATCCAATCTAATCTTCAATTTTTTATGAATTCAAATTATTCATAAATAAAAATACTAAAGATTATTTTTAAAAATAAAAGTTATAAATATACTTAATTAATTATATCTAATATTTAAAAAAAAAACATGTTTGTCCTACGTTTTTTTTTTTTTTTTGGATTAGGATCTATTATCATTTCAGACGTTTGGTTTTATTTTATTTATTTTTTAAATTTTTTTTTCTGAAATTTGTGAAACAGAATCCTTTGGCCTCAAGATTTATAACCAATACCACTTGAGTTTATCTTGAATTTATTTTCTTTAGTTACATGTTTAGGTATAGTTATTTATTTTGCATTTTTATGTTAGTAGTAATTTGTGAATAAATGATCAAAAATTTACTTAAATAAAAATTAATAAGTATATAATAAGATAAAAGATCCTCAAACTCTGGGGGCTCGTCCTCCTAAGGGGACACGAGAATATTCAAGAGACAATATTATTTAAAAAAAATTGATAATTGATTGGATGTCTGAAAGAACTTACATACAAATTTGTTACTTTATATTTTTTTTAACTTTTTACTTATATGATTTTGAACACCTTAAAAAGCTATCAAGTAATTTTAATTATACTAAATATATATATATATATATTATAATAGTTTATATAGTAGAAAGGAATTTGAAAAATGAGTAGTAAACCCTGTCATTGTTGATCTATTTGAGGTAATTTAACACCGGTACCCCGCTGTTAGTGAGTGAGTATCCTCTAGTCTAGTCCAAAAGAAAGATTTCATAGCTTCACTTCAATATGAAAGTATTTATTTAGAATGGATTTGGATGTAAAATCTTCTATAATTTTAATTTATTTTCAATTTTTGTTTTTATTATTATGTTAGTACCACTCATGAATAGGATTATAACTGTTCCTACTTTAAGAAATCTACTACATATTTCATACTTTTATATTTTATATTATTATTTAATTTATTAATTTAAATAGAATTTTTAAATTTCTTGGTTATAATTTTATTTATAATTCAATTCTGATAGAATATATAGATAATATATATAGTTGGTATAGTATAATATAGTATTTATATTTGTTTTATTACTTATTTAATCTCTCTCAATTATTTATTTAATATTTGTTTATTAAAAACAATATAATTTTTTTAATTTTAAATGTCAATCAAGTTGACGTAAACCAGAATGAATTGAAATGATGAATCTTGACACATTTCATTTCAATCTAATTTAATTTTACTATTCATCGTAATTATTAAATTTAAGTTCCTAACTCAATATTTTTAAAATTATTTTTATTTTTATCTGATTGTAACCAACAATACTTACTATTATTATGGTAGAAATTTTCCAAAATTCAAAGTAGCGTGGCTCGTACCTGTTTTTGCAATTTTCAAACATGCCACTCTTTTGGTGTTATATATTTTTTATGTAAACAATTAATTATATATAATAGTTAATAGTCATTAGTTTTTATAATCAATATAATTCACTTAATTATATAATTGTCTAAAAAGCAAAGGGAACTTTCAGGGGATGGTATTTTAAATAAAACCCCACCCCTGATTTCTATATTGACTTCTGATCATCAACCAGTGACTCTAACTCTTTGATTCAACCTCCTGCGGGTAAACATCCTCTTCCTTCCATACTTTGTATGGGAATTATATTATAGCGTTAATCAAGACTTAATTTCATGGCTGTAATTTGTTGGAATTAATTTTATTTTAAAATTAATTTCTGTATAAGTGAATCTTACTTTAGATTACTGTACAAAGGGCTTACTTTGTCAATTTATTAAATCCGATTCCATAATTATAGATTCAATCATTAAATTTACACGGGGTTTTTTTACCACCTTGGATTTCTCTTTGCTTAAATTGCTCATATTATTACCATAAATCATTATTATAATTAATTGTTTTACACTTTCTTCTTATTATTATTTTTTATTTTTATTTTATCATCAATTGTCTTTACCATTTAAATTTGGAATCATTATTATTGTATCATTGTTTGCCGGGTCCCTTTCCTATTTTCCTTAAAATAGTCCGATAGTCTTATCCACTAATAATTTTATAGTTTGCATATTTTCTAAAAAATATTATTGGCGACATACACGGTCAATTCTATATTCATATTACCCTAATTTCCTCTTTATTATTTTTAATCCCTTTTATTTAACTTCCCCTCTTCATCTACGCTTTACACGCACAAGTCAGGTGTCCTTTTTACTTGTGAATATTATTGTCTATTTATACTTTAGTTCACAGTTGTTTTTCTAAAATTTCTTTGTGTTTCATACACTCTTATTATACCTTCATTTATACCCTCTGTTCTTTTGTGGGCTAGGCGATTTCACCAAACTTGTATATAAAATTTATATTAAAAATCTGGAGTGTCTCCATTCGACTATCTAGCAAATTTGAATTTGATTAATAAACACATTTTATATTTAAATTAAATTTAATTAATTAAATTATAAATTAAAATTAATAAATAATATTTATTAAACCAGCCCGTGTTTGGCTCTTTGTTGACGGTAACACGTCGTGTTAAAAAATTAATTCCGATACTTTCAGCGATTAAATCAAGCTGAAATTCTATATATAGCAGTTTTATACAATTTTTAATCATATGAAAAACTATCAATATCACTATCTTTATTTTTACAGTCAGTTTAAAGGAAAAAAAATGAAAACTTGGTAGGAAATGAGCCACTTCTGGATTTCTCAAAAGTTGATAGAAAACGAATTTTTAATAATGTTCATGTACCAAATTTATTATTTATTATTCTAGCTCAAACGGTTTTTGCGTAAACTTGTCTACATACATACATACACCCATACGCACACACACACACAGACATTTTTCTCAACTTTAGTGAAAATGATTCAGGGACATTCAAAACGTATAAAAATATCAAAATCTCGACATCGAAAATTTTAATTCTTTTTCATTTTAAAAATATTAATTTAGCCCCTATCTGTCCGCAACCGATACGCCTTCACAGAGGATTATTCTTAAGATAAGGGGATATATATAAATATAATTTATAGGGGCAGCATGGCTGAGTGGGTAGAGTACTAGACTTCTACACAGGAAGCCTGAGTTCGAATCCCAGCATAGAACTCAAGATTATATATTTATTTAATTTAATTAATAAATTAATAAATATAAAAATCTAATTCAATTTAACATCGGCTGCCCCACCGAAGAAGGCAAGGGGAAACCACTTCGGTCAAATTTTCCCATGAACACCCTATGACTCCTGTGGAGTTATTAGGGCCACGACACTTCCGCTAGGAAGTTATCGACAACGAAGAAGAGATAAATATATATTCGATAGTACAAAAAATAAAATTTTATTGAAATAACTAAATATAATAAAGCATTATTTCAATAAATAACCATGAGATATGATTATGTTTATGTGTACATATATCGTATACACAGGTATAATATTTTTTGATTAATTTATTCAATTTCAATTTGATTCCAGTTTATGAATTTAAAATCCCCTTGTTAAACGTTAATCAATTATGTCACTTAGAGAAAACATCAAATATGATTTAGCTTTTTAATGAAGGGACTACATGAATATATCAAGGAAGATAATGCAAAATATTGATTATATACAAATAATATTTATAATAATCGAAAATCTGTCATTTTAAATCAAAGCTTTTATAATCAGAAATGAACAAATAAATATACATATTACATAAATTCGTATAATATTATACTTACTTATTAAATTGTACAAATTTGTACTTATTAATTTAATTTTATATACCTATTTTTAAAAAAAATTGTAAATTAAATAAAAACAAAATTAATATATTTAAATATATTTTTCTATATTTTCCCTTTATTTACTATATAATAAAGTAACATAAATTGATAAATATTAATCCTCTTATAATTAATTTAAAAATTAATAATAAAATGAAGAAATAAAAAAAATTGAAAAGACTTCTTTTAACTCTACTAAAAAACGATAAAATTATTCTTAAAATAAATCTGTTAGTATAAATAAAATTAAAATGTATGATTTGATGTGTTCGTTCATATAAAACTCACAAGCCTTTTAATTTAATTTTATTTAGGATTTTGTTTATTTCACTGGTAAAAATTACATATTTTATATTTTTTAGCACATTTCAATTTAGCCTTTTTAAATTTTTTTACTATCTCGTAAGAGATAGTATTGCGATCACGAAAATTTTCGATGTTGAGATTTTGATGTTTTTATACGTTTTGAAGGTTCCTGAATCATTTTTACTAAGGTTGAGAAAAATGTCTGTCGGTCTGTCTCTCTCTCTCACTCTGTGTGTGTGTAACCAAGATTACGCAAAATCGTTTGAGCTAGAATGATGAAATTTGGTACATGGGCATTATTCAAAATTCATAGTTTTCTATTAACTTTTAAGAAATGTAGCTCAACCGGAAGAAGGTCATTACCTACAACGTTTTGATTTTTTTTCTTCCAAAGTGACCGTAAAAATAAAGATATATGTTTGATAATTTTTCACATGATTAATAATTGTATAAAACTGCTATATATAGAATTTCAACTTGATTGAATCGCTGAAAGTACCAGAATTAATTTTTTAACAATGCAAATCTCACGCGCCAACACGTGACGTGGTGCCATCAACAAAGAGCCAAACATGCGCTGGTTTAATAAATATTATTTATTAATTTTAATTTATAATTTATTTAATTTAATTTAAATTAATATATGTTATTTATTTAATTTGCGAGATAGTCGAGTGGAGACACTCCAGCTTTTTCATTTCTTATTTTTCTATGTAAATGAAATGCGTTGTTCTCAAATTATTCTTTAAATTATTTTCAATGATTCGTTTTCATATATTTATTAAAATTCTTAAAAATAATTCATGCCATTCAATGAATTTGATAAATGACACCATAACTGCGATTGGTTTTCTTGAAAGTGCTTAATATTAAATCTTCAGACTGAAATTTAGTAAACCATTTCTTACACTGCAGTAGTTTAATGACATTTCTTTAGGAAGATCACTTAAATTTTTATCACCTTGCACAGCTATTTCGGTAGGAAAGTAGTAATTATGACGAAATTTTATTTTACACATTAGCACTTTAAATTGAAATCTGTAACATTTTCATCTTAGAATAAACAGCAATTATATTTTCATCATAAAATAGACCAAGATTAGATTATATTTTTAAAATCCGGACCAAAATTGAAAAAAACTCAAATTTGAGTGAGGGAGAAACTGTTAGAAAATTTTGAGTAAAATTAAGCTAAATCTTTTTTGTCAATTTCAATTTAATATTTTTCTTTTTTTATGAAATTAATTAATTAATTAAAAACTTATTTAATTTAAAAGATGGCACTATTTTTCAAGCGCCTTACTATATTTTTAAAAATTAATTAAAAAAAAATGTTTTATTTATTAATTTATTATAAATTTGCTGTCCAGGTCGGAGGTTGCAGACCTTTGATATAGATCAGAGGTGTCTAAACTTCTTGCCACGAGGGTCGGATTGAAAGTTGCAAAAAATTGAATTATTATATTTAGTTTTAAATTTTTTATATAACAATTCATTGAAAATTTACTAATTCTAAATAAATATGGTGATAATATAATAATCATGGAAAAATAAAATTATTTATAAAAATCCTTTTTTTTATCTCTATAAATGGAGTTTAAAAATAAACTAGAAGATATTATAGATCACAACTTATTTATTTATATAGAGACTAGGCTTTTTAAAAAGCTTGTCCAAATAATAGTCTTTTGATTTTCCTAAATATCATGTCTAGCTAAAGAAACGAACATAAATCAATGTAGTATTCAACCATGAAAATGAGAAATTCAGAAGAGAGGAGAAGAAGGGAAAGAGACTGGTCCATGAATCTTGTGTGTCCGAAAAAACGAGAAATCACAACATTCCGTATCCTAGCTTAAAAGCCTTGTAATCAGAGGCCCATTAACAAACACCGACACTGACAACAATCTATAATTTGTGATTACAGTCTGAAGAATGATGACCCAACGCACAATGGTTTTCAAAGAAGTTATTTTGCAAAAATTTCTATTAATTCACTAAATTGAATGGTATATAATCTAAATCCAGTTTAACCTCATTTGCTTATATTTATTTCACTTTGGCATATATATTTAATAGCTCATTTTTTTAACAAAATGTATTTATTAACATACATTATTATCCATATAAGAAAAAAATAATATTTGTCTTACTATAGTTCATATTTATATAATTATTAATTTATTCAAAATTAAATTATAATTTCATAAATTATTTATATAGTAAGTTTTAAATTGATTTAAGGATACATATAAAGTAAAATATTGTTTCTTCGTTTATTTTTTTTTTTTTTTTAGAAAATTTACACCGGCAACATCCTATTAAATTAATACAAAACATTAGCTACACCTATGTAAAAAAAAATACAGAAATACGCGATTAAATAAATTATAGAGTTTGTTTCTATAACCTTACTCACCAGATATAGCTTTTTTGAGATTTGACATAATTGAAAGAAAATATCTAACAAAATTTGGATTCCAAAATTGAATCTGAGGTTTATTGTTGAGGTGCTTTCTTATTGATATATTTTGTTATTTATATTTTATAAAGATTTTTGTTGTGGGAAAATCTTATATCAAATTTTTTTGCAACTATTGTAACTTTCGGGACAAAATAGTCTCTCTTCATAACATAGATACATTAATATCATATATCATACATGTATATATCATATAGAAAATTATCTTCTACCGGTTGTATTTTTATATTTATATAGTTTAAGATCCGGTATTTCAGACAACCCACAATTTAAACTGACAATGAGAGCGGACCCACCCTATTTTCTTGAGTTTTTTTTTCAGATTTTACATAAAATATTTTTATAAATCTTCATCAATCATCGAATCAATTTATATATAATTTTAGAGACTTTTTTCTATCATATATTATTTTTTTTTTAACGACTAGAACTAAATGTCGGTTCTTAGTATTTTTTTAGAAATTTAAATTGTTTTATAAATCCATTGTATATATTATACTTGATTGAGATGCTGTTTTAAATCATGAATGATGAGTCGCCAAGGGGTCCTTCTTGTTCTATATAGAAGCACGTATGTATGCCTCAACATTAAAGCCCTAGAACTGTTAATGGGTTTTTTCATACGGCTTCTATACTATATTTATCTACAGACCCAATGCTTTTAACTTCTATATAGATAGTATTTGTTTTTCTTGTTGTTTTTTGCTCCTTAAAAAAAACCCAAGTTTTATCTACATAAATGGCTCTTCAAATATACACACACCCAAACATAAAAACACATTTAATAAAATCATTTCCAAAATTTATTTATTTTTTCCAAATTGAAAAAATTACTCTAGGTTTTTATTTAATGAATTTATTATTTTGGTCTAGATAATAAAAAATATTTGTTTTTTTAAATTAAAATGATTTTTCATTTACACTTTAATAAGGCACCCTTTTAAATCTAATGTCACTTTTCACTTTGTATTTCTATGAAAACACCACCTGGGAAAGCAAATTGAAATCCTTACTCTCCCCTTTTACTAACTGGATGGTATATAAAACAGAAGTTTTGTCATTTTATTCTAAATATTTGAGGACGAACTAATAATTATTCAATTATAATTGAGCTTAAAATAAATTATAAAATGGAAATAGTTATAAACATAGGTAAAAGTTTCTTATAATAACAGCATATAAATTAAATTAATTATAACATTTACGATAATATAAGAGGGAAGTCAATAAGTCCATCACTTTTTAAATGAAACACAGATTTTTGGATAAAAAATTATTTTATTTTTCAACGTAGTCTCCTTTAGTGTTAATTATAAAAATAAACCTAATGATTATTTTATAATAATTTATTATAAATGAAGGGATGTGTTTGATCTTGTACTTGTTTATGTAATCAAGCATTGAACACAAAAAGTTATATTAACATGAAATTTAATTCTTAAAATTTCAAAAATTTGTTTTTAATATTTTGTATTTGACTTTGATAAATAAAATTCATAGATGATTAATCTGGTCTAAAATATATATATATATTCAAGTAAAAGATTTATAAATAGATATAATAATAATTAAATGTTAACATCTATCAATTAATAAAGAACAATTTAGAAAATAAAATAAAGAAAAAAAAATTATTAAAGAAAGTTAAGTGATAATTCAGCTGGAAGGTATTCATTAATAGATCAACCATTATGATTTATTAAAAAAAAATTTAAAAAATTAATAAATAAATAATTTCAGGGCAAATATCGATTATTTATGGCAGAAAATGAGTTCAAATGATTTTTATCGTATTAATTCCTAAACATATATAGTGAATTAATTATAGTATTTCATCATATTCAATAAATTCTAATAATTGATTTTAAAATTACTAGAACGGTGTTTAATTGAATGGCTCAAGTGAAATCTTTAAATAAAACACCAAGGGATCGAGAAATAATTAATTGTCTCATATGGGAGTGGAAGATAACCAGAAAATAGAACGTTAAACTTTGATTTATTTCCTATAATTGTTTTTGTTCCTATTTATTATCGCATATGTAATATTTAATTTGAAGAATTGATTTAGGTTATTATTAATAGACTCTGATTTCAATAGAAAAATTAAGAAAATAATAATAACAATAACAATAAAAATTACAAATTCAATTTTACAATATATCTCTTAATTAATTTTAAAATCAATTAAATGTAAAAAAAAAAAAACTTTAATATGTATTTATTATAAAAAAAATTTATTAAGACTGAAAATTTTAAATTAAATAATTTTTAAATTTTTATTTATATTATAAATTGGAAATAAAGATTTATTGTTATATTACAATTATATAAGTAATTTTTTTTAAGGTGCCAATTCTCTTTCGGAGTTTGGCTATCATCATGACTAGAATAGCCTTAGAAGCTGCTCAGCCATGATGATTTTTCTTGGGAATGTTAATGCGGTGATTTTCCGTTGCCTTCCCCATGTATAGAACCAGGAACTGAAAGTTTGTTCTTATGTGGAATCGATCGTAAAAAATTGCCACGCTACACTCTCGGCCAAGCTGCCTTCTATATAAGTATCTAATCTTTTAAGTTTATTTTTATATATTATATATAGAAGATATTTAATAGTGCAAATGAAATTGATTTAATGATTTATTTATCTTTTATTATTTTAAATTTTAAAATAGATTCTGAAAATAAACACAAATATAAGCCCAAATATAAAGCTACTTTTTTATTTTAATTTTGATATTTCATAATATAAGTATATTTAGATTTGATTCATTGTTTATGTTAAAATACCCTAGAATAGCAGGATGAAAACATTCAATCCTATTACATAGATAAAGGCTAAATAGTAAATAGCTGCAATTTTGTTTATACATCCGATATTATTAATAAATTTTGGTAAAATAGTCAAGAAAAATGATTATATTTAAATTATACATATTATAAGTTTTATTATTTATTTATATGTATAATTTGTTGTTGTTCATATAAGATGAAGGTTTTACTATATTTTAGTTAAATAAATAATTAAATAAAAATGTTTAATTTGTATTGAAAAAAAATAATTAATAAAGGAAATTCTAATATAATTATAGATTTTTCTATTTGATTTTCACGTTCATTTATATAGTTTAATATTTTATTGAATGTATAAAGATCAATAATTATTTTTAATCTATAAATTAGAATTATTTCAATGCATATGAAAATAAACAAATAGAAAATAAAACATCTGGGAATGCACAAGCTTGCATTGCCAAAACGAACTTAAGTTCGGATTAATTTAAGTTATAAATAAGTCAAGATTAAATATAAATATTATTGAATAAAATTATTTATTTTAAATTTGTAGTATAAATTAAATTACAAAAAATGTTTATATTTAAAAATGTATTTTATTATGTTAGGGGGCCGTCTCATAATCTACAAATTGCAAATTACAACTAAGCCCATATCTCATGAACCATATATATCTATATAGTACTTTCATATAATGACTATTCAATTGACACTTTAAATAAAGAATAAATTTCTGTTTTAAAATATTCAATTTATTAGTATAAATTTTAAAATTTTTAACTTTGGACGCCATTCTGACTATGTTCCTGAAGTTGTTTATTTATTTTAATAATTTTGATATTTTTTAAAATAATTTGATAAGGTCTATAATGTTTGTTTTTATAATATTTCCTGGCGGTAAATAAAATTTGGAATCTCTATTTTATGAATGATAAAGAAATGAACAAAATGAATAAATCGAAAGCAATCTGTAGACACAAAAATATATATATATATAATACATAGATTAAGATCCAAAATCTTAAAACCTCCTAAAATTCTCAAAATTCTTTTGAAGATGGCATCAAAATGGCACCGAAATGTCGAGACTTAAATATCACAAAAACACTTTTATAAACATAAATGAATAATAAATGATTGTATATTAATTTTATTAATTTCAATTACAGCAGAAATAAAACAATTTAACCATTTTAAATAAATAAATAATTATTATCTATTTAATATTCTTTTATTTAATGTTTACAAATCCAAATGTTTAGACTACTTTTTTTCCTGTGGGATTATAATAAAATTTACTCTATATCTAACCCTACTATAATAAAGCATATCAGTGAAATATGAATAGTTGATATTTTCAAACGAAATAATATTTCTTGTCAAAAAACGAAGTATTTTTTATATATTTGCCTTTCATATCATTCTAATATAATATTTTGCAATATATACATATATATTTATATATATTGTATATATATACCTTTGTACATTTATATATATATATTAAAAGTAATAAAAAGGCAAATGGTATTTTGTTGTTTGAAGAAAGAGTAACGGATATTATTTCGAGAAATCTATTTCTGCCCGAATATAAAAATGAAAGAACATGAACTGCCACAGATGATGAAACATTCCGTCGAAAGAGAGCGAGGAAAGACTCGTTGGCGACACTCTGTGAAGAATCAAAGATATAAAAGCGGAGGCCGATTGAGCTCGTTGAAGGGGATATCTTTGGGCATGGACAGAGTCATCAACACCGAACACTACTTAACCTTTAAATCTTGGAATCGAAAACAAATCACACCAAGGATCAATGACTTCTCTCTCTCTCTCTCTCTCTTTAAAACATCAAAGATCGAATTTAAATAAAACAATGAATACAAAATGAAAAAATTTAAATAAATCAAAGATATTTGGTTTTATTTCGATAATATAATAATATACACTAATGAGATTATATATATGCATTCTTTTTTATTTATTACTAGCTGATCAGAGCGCCTTCCAGGCGCTCTTCACACCTAGACGGGGGCTCCGCCCCCTGTACCCCCGAGTGATACATAGTATTTGGTTGAAAGTCTGTATGTAAAAGGTTTTCATCCATTTTGTTTCAATCAGTATAAGTAGATAAGACATATATTTGTTTTCTTAGAAAATATATATTTTAATTTAATCAGTAAATTAATTATATATTATTATTGCATATGTTATATTTATCTAACTCTGTGTCTATACAGTTTTCGAAAGTTCTTAGCTGCAGCATCCACTTTTCTCTAAGAGTCCCTATCCTGAGCTACAACCAAATCCTGTCCCATCCTTCATTGTCCACCCACCTTGATCTTTTGTCTTCCACCGGATGTTTCCCAATATTTGCATGTGTGTCTGCATACATATCTACGTATATGATAACTGAATAATAATAAATTTAATATCATTTTAAATGAATATTAATTTATATAATAAATATATTTCGTAATTTGATTCTAAAATATTATTAATTTCGTAATTTGATTCTAAAATATTATTAATTTCGTAATTTGATTCTAAAATATTATTAATTTCGTAATTTGATTCTAAAATATTATTAAAATAAATATTTTTTATTCATAAAACTAACTTATACTTACATCTCAAAAACAGCCTTTCTGGGAAATTGCAAAATGTGTTTATTTTTTTATATAAATAATGATCATGCAAATTACACTAAAAATTAAAAAAATTATTAGCTATAATAAACTATTATTAGCTATAAATTAATTATAATTAATTAAATTAATAAAAATAATTTAAAGATACAACTCGTTGAGAAATGAACTTATAATTAACATTTACTTTAAAACTGTTTAAAACCCCAGAGTGGACGCTAACAATTTGGGTTTTTCCTGGTAAGACTGTCCCCCCCCCTGGTTTTTCCCAATAACAAAGTGAAAGAAAATTCCCTTATGTTGCCTCCCCTTCCGACCCCCTAAGAGGGGTTATTTTAAAGGAACAATCGAAAAATAATTTTAAATGAATGAATAAATGAAAATTCAAATTTTATATATTTTTTTATATATGTTTATTTATTCACAAAAAATTAATTAAATTGTAATTTAAATTCTTATAGTTTTATTAAATAAATCATTTTTAGTTATAATTTTATATAAGCATTTTTTAATTGAACCTATTCAATCTTGTCACTCCCTAATCAACATACGCGGTTTCAATAACCCTTTTAATTATTCTAAATTCAATCCAGAGTGCTACCAATTAATTAAACTTATTTTTAACCCAATTTTTCTTATAAAATACCTCACCCCTAATATCTTATACACGACAATCTATATATAAGATGGTAGGTTTAATCAAATGGACTATAGAGAGATTTGTTTGCTAAAAACATCTTATTACATTAGAAAAATTTTAAATAATTACAATAAATAGAATAATATATTCTTACCTAAAAACAAATTGGTTTTTATAGTCAACAATTCTTATCTTGTTAATAACTAAATAACTTAAGAATATAACTAATGGTTTTCAATTTATAAAATCTAATTTAACACACAACACTTCCGTCTCATTATTGTATTGTAATACAAAGTTAGAAATATTAAGTTTAAAAAAAATTAAAAATATTTGAATTTGGAAAATTATATGTAGCGCCATCTGTCGATAGTTTTGTGTAACTACAGACTTTTAGCAAAATATTACTAATTAAATTAATTTTGGATAAATTAATTTTGGATTTAACTACACTAAAACCTTCCCTGGGATGCCCACAACAATCCCTGAAAGTTTCACCGTAATCGGACGGGTAGTTTTTGAGTCTATAAGAGACAGACACACAGACAGACAGACACACAGACAGACAGACACACAGACATTGCCTTTTATATATATAGATAGACAAGTACATAGGCCGTAAATAACTTAATTTTAAAATAAATCAATAATTTAATAAAGATCTTCAGTTCATATTAGTATAAATAACTAAGAATATTTATTTCTACAATTATTTCAATCAATTTCTGAATTTATTTTTTTTTCTTCCTTCTATCACCCCCTACACTCTAAAAGCTGGTCATTAATCAAATTGATTTTATAAATTGTATTAATTATGTAAATAATTCGATTTTCATAAATTCTTTTTAGGACGCATAGAAAAAAATGTATTATTTGATAGGATTTAAAGTACAAAAATAAATATGGTCTATTAATTTTCAAAAAAAAAAAAGAAAATTAAAATTTAATATATATTATTTTATGATTAATATAATCATAAATTTAATAAGTTAAAATTTAAAAAAATATTCAAATAAATCCCTTAAATAAACACTAACATAATAATTATTAAAATCACTATTTTTTTATGTTTGAATTATTAAATGAAATATTATTTGGATTCTCATTTTGAAATATATTTTATATGTAAATGTAATTTCCTCATTAATTAAAATTCGTTTGAAATATATATTAATTTATTAAAAGATTAAAATATGACTTAATTTATTAAGATAACCTATTTGTTTGATATTTCATCAATATATATTGGATTATTTTCTCGTTTTATTGTGAATTCAGTTGTTTGAACACCCATTTTCCCACAATCCCAAAAATTCCTTCCTTAGAAAACTCTTCAAAATGGCGCCAAAAGGGGCCCCGAAACGTTGAGAATATACGGAAGAAACTTCTCATAATAATAAAACTTTCATGGAAACCTAAACAAACATTAACATACTATATATATATAAATCACGATATTTATAATAATGTGGATAGAATAGAAAACTAAATCATGTTAAATACATTTGCAAAATCATATAGTAATAGATTCATTATTTATTTTATTATTATTTTAATACACAAACTA
Organism: Labia minor; assembly: GCA_963082975.1. Classification (NCBI taxonomy): domain Eukaryota; kingdom Metazoa; phylum Arthropoda; class Insecta; order Dermaptera; family Spongiphoridae; genus Labia; species Labia minor. The sequence continues at coordinate 67,736,022 of OY720345.1, forward strand.
ATTGAATTGAATATTTTAACCATTTATTTTTAATATTTTTTTTTAATAAATATTATATAAAAAATTTTAAGAAATTTTTTTCGTATTTATTTATTTATGCTTATGAATGCTATCTAAATGTTAGCGATTCAAAAAAATTTGAGTTAAAAATATCTTGATTTTTTATTTTAAGAAAAATAAATTATTAAATGTTTTATTTTCTTTAATATTATATACAAATTAACAACCATAATTGATATATTTATTGGTATATCACTATATATATTAGATGTATATATTATTCAAAGTATTATAATAAAAAAAATACTTAAATTTATACACACAAATCTATACTTTTAATTTATTTTTTATTTTATTAATAATTATTTTTTTTAATAAGTGAAATAGTGAATACCTGAAAAATAATACAAAATAGGGGCATTTTTAAGTAATCCACGTTTAAAAAAACTATGTATGTATATAAGGATATAGTATTTTAAAGGAATTTTTATAAAATATGAATCTCTTTTGATATCAATTTTTAAGCAATTTTAATAAAATGGTTATCTTCAGAAAATAAATATTATTCTTTAATATATTTTGCTTCTTTTCTAAAAAGAAAATAAATAAATCAGAAATGCATATTAATCTTTTTTCCCTACAAAAACAAGATATATATATATATATATATATATATAATATTTTTACATTTTTTTTAATCTTTCTTTCTCTTTCATATATATATATCTTTATTTAATTTCGACAAGAATCTTATATTTATAAAAAAAGCATAACTCATAATTCTTTAAAGATTTATTGTCAATAAAAATTACTTTTCATAACGATAAATTATTGACAGTAATACTCCCATAATATTGTTTCAATTTAAGAGGATTTTATTTTTTTTTATATTTATTTTCGAAAACAAAGTTTGATATATTATTTGAGGCTTATTGATATATTATTTGGCTATAGTAATACTACATATTAAATAATCTTCTGATGAAATTATTGTTTCGTGAATGTTGTTCAAACCGACTGCCACAAACTATCTACAAAGATTAATACTTTTAATTAAGGCTACTTAACGCAATGTTATTTTCAAGTAATTAATATGATAGAGGTTTAGAAATTACTAAGATTCATTCAGATTGAATATTAAACAAAAATTTGTGCTCTTTTATTAAGCTAATAAATAATATAAATGATTTTTTTTTTTAAAATTAACTTTTAAATCAGTAATTTACAAGTATCATTATATTTTTGAATAAATTTTTTAAATTCAAAATTATAAAAATAATCCAATATCAATTTTTTTCTGAATTAATTTTTAAAATATAATATACTTTAAATAATAATTAATATTAAAATAAAAATTATTAATTAATAAAATTTCATTTAAAATTTACAAGATAAATAATATTTTAAGATCTTATCAATCTTTTAAAACTCAAATTTTAGGATTAGACATATTAAAGCAACAATACAATAAAAAAGAATTTTACTTACTTAAAAAAACTCAAACATTCATAGACACACATAGACACGAGTAACTTTATTATTATTTTGTTGAAAATTAATTAAAATTGAATTTTAAATAAATATAATAATATTAAGAATAATATAATAATAATAATAAATGAATAAAATATAAGATTTTAATATCAATATTTTCAATATCATCAGGCTGATTACGTTACATAAGACAGACAATCGCGGATTAGTAGGATTTTTTTTGGGTCGGGGGGGGGGGAATCTTTCCAGACCATACAATAATCGTCATCACTGCGTGTGTGTGATGTAACCACTAAAAACCCTCCACATCAGAGCCTTCTACCCTGGAACCGCATTAGCATTCGGATTAGTAGGATAGATATAAATTTATTTTTAATATTAAATTTAATTATAATTCATTGAATTATTTTTTAATTATTTTATTTATTTTAATTCTTTTTCATATTATCCGATGTCATAAGTGAAAGTTTCATGTTCTCACACTACCTTAAATTCATTTAATTTATATACTTATACTAATTCTAAAACCCCTAAAAGAGGAAAGTAATCAATTAAATAAATATATTACATCTGACATAAACATATTTACCAACATCTGGTTACTTTCAGAGAAATAATTACGACTTGTTTAATTTGGTTTATCCAAAAATGGTACATCTTAAATTGATAGACAAAAAATTAAATTATTTTTTTAATAATTTAAAAAAAAATATTAACAAAACATTGAGTTTGCATATTAGATTTTTGTCTCTTAGGTGATTTGGTTAAGTTAAATTCCTAACACAGGTATATATTAATAAATATTAATTATAGAAAAAATAAATAAAAAAATATGGTGAATTAATAAATTCAAAAATGCGAAGTCAAGCAAAGAAATAAAAGCAGTCAGATAGAATGGCGATCGTAAAAGTAAAATATATTCTTAAAATAATAACTTTATTTAACATAATAATAATAATAATAATAGGAATAATAGGAATAGCAATGAAATATTAAAAATGTTTCAAGATATTCAATAATTCTGTAGGATAACTATGAAACAAACATTTTTTTGGAATATATTTCCTCGATATACATATTTTAGTGATGTTTCGCCTTCCCCAAATACTTTTTTATAGAATTAACATTTTGATTTAAAATATGCCTCATATTTCAGCGATTTCTTGATTGAGATTAAATTTCTTAACAATGAACATTCCCCTGAAATCTGCAAATAGTTTTTGTTTGACAGGTCTGAAGAATACAGTTGATTTTTTGCTAAAAATGTTTTTTTTTTGCAAACTAATCGTCTGATCGCTTTCGACTTAGATACATATCATTTGAAGATAGCCGATTCGAGTTAATTCTAAATAGTGCCATCTATCTGCCATTCTATGTACTTGAAAGTTCTAAATAGCTATATAAACAATGAAATGAGATTAATACGAGATAGAAATTTATGTACTCGTATATATGGAATCAAGCCCTCATTTTAATCTGCGATTAAAAAAATGATTAGTTTTCTGTTTTGACATTTTTATCAACTCTTTTCGGCTTGGCAGCGATTATTGTTTGTGTATCTTTATTCCGATCTCTTACATTTTCTGGCAGTGAAATGAATGGAATCAAATTGGTCAGATTTGGATGGCTCTTGTTTTTCCTTTAAATCTCGTGACAGATTTCAAATGATAAACGTATACAAAGGTCTGCGTTGAAAAAAAGAACATTTTCAAAATAATAAAAAAAATAATAATAATAAAAGAAAAAAAAATTAATTGAAAAATGAGTGTTTTTGTCTTTTTTCCCCTCCATTTGATTCACTATCGGTATCCTTGCGAACAAAGGCGTCGATCGCGAGAGACGGCGATTGATCTCCTTTCGTTTTTCGCCGTCATTCATATCGGCCCTGTCCTCCTATATGTGGCGCTTAACAAACGAGCCCCGGGCGCCAGGATTGGCAGTTTTTTCCCAACCAAAAGAATTGAAAAATGATTATGTACCCCTTTCCATAGATCCATGGAGACGTTTTGGTTTTATCGGTTGCTCGGGCAGTCAGAAGGGAATGTCACCCCTGCATATAAGTTCGAATACAGTGTCTTTTTCTATCCTTTTGATAGAAAAAAACGATTTGTATCTGACAAGATGATGCCTAGCATCGAATTTTTTGGAAATCTTCCCGAATATTCGAAGAATGCATTCAAACAAAAGGATAACGCCATTCATGAATAACAATTCATTAACATCAATCCTATATCAATGAATTAGAACTAATTAATAATACATTTTTATAGAAAATTAAATTTTATACTACAATAGGTACTATGCATTAAAACAAATTATTAAATAAGACATAAATAAAGTTCGAATACAGTGTATTACTATCATCTTTATTTAATTTGTAGAATTTAAAAAATTCTTATAATTAATTGTGTTTTTTACAACTAAAAAATGTTTTTTAGGACTAACAATAAGAAATATTATATATATTATTCATTAAATATAATATTCATTAAATTACATATTTTTAAAGTTAAATTTATTTAATATATTTAATAGAAAAAATTTTTAATGTAAATAAATTTAAATAATGTTGGAGAAATGATGGAAGGACCAGGTGCGCATGCGTTGCAAAAAGGGAATTGTGGGTAAAGAGCTGATAGATTGTTGGAATTGGAATATAAATTTTGGTATATTCATTATCATTGAATGTTTCGATTAAATATTTTTATTAAAAAAAAAATAAATATTATCATAAATATTTAAATTTATTTCATTAATTATAGACAAAAATAATTTTTATTTTTCTCATTTCTAATTTTACTTGTCAACAATCACTCACTTTTTAGCAAAATGTAAACAAACACCTGAATAATTGACTAACAATGAAAAATACATTATATTTTTTTTTTATTTTAGTTGTAATTTTATTTAATAATTTTTAATTTATTTTTTGGTATTGAAAAAAAAACGAGATTTTTTTTTAAATTGATTAATTATATAGACAAACAAAAATATAAATTCATCTATAAGAATCTTCCATTGAGTTTCATACATTTTTACCAATATTATGAAGTATAGTATGCTCTCTTATAAAAAGATTGAGAGTGAGTTATGAGCCCAATGCCTACCTCCTTTTTGACTTCTTTATTTCTAGGAAATTTTTCTGTTCGTCACATGTCATCAGATTTACTTTCGAATAAAAATGACAATTAAAGAAAATATTATAAATTATTAAAATAAACGTCAGTATTTGACCCAAAATTATATTGTAAAATTAAATTTGAAACATAAAATATATGTAGTTATTTCAATAAAATTTCATTATATTATTATATTATGTAATATAAATAGGTATCTTCTGAATACGTATTGAGTAATTTTGGTTATCTTAGGGATTCAAACTACCCTTGGTCTGTGATTTGCCTTAATTCATGAAATCTATAGTATAAATTTGCAATAAAAACTATTCATTCAATGGACAATAATAATAAAATTAAAACCTAAACAGATTCGAGTATAATTATATTGGATTATAAATGGTTAATATAAAGTCATGCAGTGCATACTAATAATAAAAAATGAAATTAAATGAATAAAAATTAACTGTAAATTTGATTGAAAAAATCTGGAGTGTCTCCACTTGAAAATCTCGCAAATTTGAATTGGTTAATCAAGCTTTTTTCTATATTTGAAAATTAATTATTCTATCGGATCATAGGATTTATAAGGTTTTTAACATAATTTTCACTGATAACATATTATTGAAATAAGGCAATCAAATAAAATCAACATTGTTTTGATTTTTTTCAACGTAAATAAAATACGGTTGGGACGGTGTAAATCATAGTCTAGCCTAAACTAAAGATAGATCTTAATAATTAAAATTAAAATTTACTTAGTTAAATTTTATAATTTAAATTTATTTAAAATTTTTGTTAAATATAAAACTACCTTCATTTTTAAGTCAAAGTTTTAAAAATTAATTACGGTATTCAATCAAGCTGAAATTCTATATATAGCAGTTTTATACAATTTTTAATTATGTGAAAAACTATCAAACATATATCTTTATTTTTAGTGTCAGCTTAGAGGGGAAAAAAATGAAAAGAGATAGTAAAAAAAAAAATTGAAAATAAATTATTATTAATGTTTTTTTAAAAAAATAGAATAAATTAAATTAAGAGAAAATTGTTGTTTTTTTAATTATATTTTTTTTTTTATAAATTACTAATTTTTCAACTTTATCAACTTTTATCTAAATTAATCAAAGGTCAATTGATTTTTTTTAACGTTTATTTTAAAAATGTTTAGATATTTATTTTTTCTTGATTTCTAAATTACATGATTGATTTTTTGAAATTTAATTAAGCAAGTATTTAATGAGATATAAATGAGACTGGCTATGAGAAATTAAAAAAAGAATGCAGTTTCAGTGTAGGCCGGAGCAAGTGAGAGGAACGTATTTAGAATATAATCAATATTCTCTTTTAATTGGGGACCCGGAGACTTTTCTTAGATCCCACTCGTTGGGCCATTTATTTCAATGTCAGAGTTGCTATCGTCCAAAGTGAATAATAGGGAATCTCGATCAACATCGACAATGAAAATAGAAGAAGAAGTAGCGGTTGAAATAAAAAATGGGACGTGATATTTTAGAGAATCTACTGGCCTTCCACCAAATATCATTACACGTCATCGGCTGCGGTTAATGATAATATTCCCGGTGACATGAAAAGAGGCTTTATTTATGGCTCAAAACAGATGCACAAGAGTGGGAAAGGGGGAGGCCAACACGGTGAAGAATTCAACCTGTTTATGGGGGAGGGGGGAGGGGGGGGGGAGAAAACTGAGAACTGTGAGAGCTGACAATTATTCAGGGATTTGTTCTTTGCATATTTTATTTAAGAACGAATTCGAAATTCAAAAGCAAAGGAGAGAGAGAGATAAACTTTTATATTATATATATTCTATATATATATATATATGTTTTTTATATTCTTTTCTTCTTTTGGAATGCATAAAAATATCATTTAATTAATGGGACAGTTTAGATCCATTTTGAAATTCTAACGTATCATTTACATATTTCAAATGGTACTATTATTACACACACACAATCCTATATATTCATATTCACACAATATTCACACTAAAGAAAAAAAAATTTATTTAATAATTTATTATTCGTGAAAAGGTTAATTGACATATAAATACTATAAACTAAACTAGGAATGTTAATTTATGTTTTTAAATTATATAAACGATCATTCATTGTGTTATTTTTTGAAATCAAATAAAAAAATTGTGTTAAAATAAATTTCTATGTGATTCAGAGTGAGAATTGGAGATATGTAGTTATTTAGATAAAGTACTAATCCTAAATCTTAATCCTAAATCAAAGTTATTATTCGAGTTTAACAGCGTTATAAAATTTTCAAAATATCAATATAATAAACTTATTCACAAATCTATTTATTTATCTCTGTGACACTCTACGGAACTCAACGGTTCTTGGCTGCAGCAACCTCATTTCTCCAAACATTCCTATCCTGAACTACTCCTATTTTCCCCCATCTCTCTTATGACCCTTCCAACATTATTCTTAAATTTTACTTACAAAGCTAAATAAAAATTAATTATTTTTTATTTTATTTTAAATTGTGATCATCATATAATCTCTTTAATTAATAACGACCTAATTTTTAAAATTAAAAAATAAAATATCAAAAATTTACTTTAATTGAACTAATTTGTAATTTGCTTATTTATAGATAGGACCAGGTTCACCGAGCCGCCCTAAAAACTATAAATATTTAAGATTAAGATTATTATTTAAAATAAATAAATGGAAAAATATATGAAACAATTTCAAACAAAATAAAAGAACATAAATACAACATAATACAACCCTTAAACGTACGTATTAATGAACTGAAAGAAAGAAAAGTATGGCCTGTGGAAATAACATAATATATATTTTGCAATTTGATTACAAAATGTGATTAAAATAAATATTTTTGATTTTATTTTCTTTATAATATTTTGTATTTAAGGAAACGCTGTCCGGCCTTGCCCGGCGCCATTTTTTATTATTAAAATTCCTATTTTAAATTAAGAAAAAACTAACAGAGGCTGAAACCAATACAGATCGACTTTTCTTTATAAAAATTATCTATGGTGTGAATTTCAAAAAAAAATCCTTAGAGCGGTTTAATAAAATAAGATTAATGAAAAATCTCTTATTTATTAGTTCAACTTTATTAAAATGATAAGCATATGAATAATATTATTTGATATTAATAATATTTAAAATTATTAATTTGAGCACCCATTTATAAATAAATTGTTAGCTTGGTAAATTAAAAAAAATTTAAAAATTCATTAAATCAAAATTTTTTATATTTTTATTTTTTTCTTCTTGATTTTTTCTACCTTCCTATTAGGAACCCATTTTATTGATTCATTTTAGTTCGTTCAATATTTTTTTTTTGGTTGAAACCATTATTTTTTTATTGGATATTTTAAATTATTATGTGATGGTGTCTTAAGTAGAATTTCAAAAACTAATAAAAGTCGCAAATCCACTTCATCAAACAAACTTACTGATAATTATTAATGAAATTTAAACTTTTCCTACTCTGAAAATTCTCATTCGTTTAAACTTTCGACAACAATTATTTAAAACTTTTTGAATCTATGGTAATATTTTACAAGTAACAAATAAATATTCATAAAATACACATATACATATACCTATACGTAAATACACCTTTTCTATTTTGTTTGGTTAATTTGATAAATAAGATAAAAATAGAAATTATATTTTAAAAAATAAGCTTTTACACTTATCAAAATTTATTAATTTACATATTTATATTTTTGCACATCAAAATAAAAATATATTTTTGAATGATTTTAACATTTAATATAATTATAATTGAAAAATGAAAGAATTTATTTGTAGCATAAATTTTCTTTCTATTTTTTCATCTTTAATATTTTTTTCTGTATATTTCCTGTCTCTGAAGTAAGTTCGACTGAAAATTGATGATATCACAGGAGAATGAAGATCATTACTTCATAAAGAATTGTCTGAACTCGACCATTTATTTATAAAATAAGATTGTGATGGGAAGATAAACAAAGAATGATGGAAAGTTTATTTATTGGAAAACCAATAATAATATGTCCAAAGGCGGAATATCATAAAAGATAATAATATAAAATTAGTATTAAATGATTTTGAAAAGAGTCGAAATTGGATGGAGGTGGATGTGGATAGTGATATTTGATGTATTATCTGCGCTTAAGAACTTTTTCAAGTTCCTCAATATCACAGTGATAGTTAAGAGTACATTTTTCATTGGTCATAATCAAAATATTTTAACTACAATTTTGTATGAATTACAACTTCCTTTTGTAAAAATATAAGTTATTTATTTATTTAAATTGTTAAAATGTTTTAGGTGGTAGGAATGCAGGGGGGATAATTTATTTATTTAAAAAGGTAAATTTTAATTGAATTTATTTTCATTAATAGTGTGAAAGACAAGTTAAAATAAGCAAAATGGCTTTAGGAGTGAGCTATGTTAGTTTAGTTTAATTTTTATCTAAATGTTCATCATAGATCAATTGGAGATCTATCTGTTTTTCTTTCCGATCCAAAAATAGTCTTGCTAAAAAACCAAAAGAATTTTTTTACCATTAATTATTTTCTAAGCCGTTTTACTGGTATCAAATGAATACATTAAATCATTTTGAGTGGTAAATAAACTAACAAAATATAAAACCTCCAAAACTGAATTGAGTTTTTTTTTTTAATAGAACGTGTGTGTCGAAGTGAAAGAGAAAGGGGAGTAAAGGTAGGAGAAAAGATAAGAATGGGGGAAAAAGTCAGAAGATGGCTTTCCTTGTCTGCATGCGGATAATGAGAAGAAATTTATGCTGGTAAATTTGTCAGGATGATTCTATACTGTGGCGACACAATTATTGATGGAGTTACGATGTCACAGACACGCTTCAAGTTATATTTCCGGTTCGGATCGTCTGCTCCCTATATATCTATGTGAGGAGATATACATATATATGTCAGTGTATGAGTGAAAGTGTGTATTAATACATCTCCCGGCTGGATGGAAGAGAGAATGATGCCTCTCGCTAACCAAAGATGAACTCCTTGGGGTAAACACTTCTTCATTAAGGCAATTTATAGCTGAAAGAGGGAGGCCGGAAAATTGACTGATATAGTATAATCCAATGCTTGTTTGAATCCCAAGAAGAACTTCAAACTTATGAAAACTTCCTATAAATTATTAGATGTCGAAAAATAACATTAAACTTTAATGAAATGGAAAGAATGGAAATAGAAAAATAAATATTGGATTGTGAATTATTGTTTCATTAGCCGATTTGAAATTATTTAATTTGGAACAAATAAAATGCTAATCCATCTTATCTATTTATTACTATTTAAGAAATTTGGTTCAAAAAAAATTAATTACACAAAAATTATAATTTGACAATGAATGAATATGATAGATTATCAATTAATTAAATGTGTAAATTATAATTATAATACTAATAAATTGTAAATAATTTTGAAAATTTGTAAATTTTGAAAAAAATCAATATGTAGACTAATCCAGGGATTCCCAACTGGGTACAGGTAGACCCCGTCGGGGGTGTATAGGGTCGACAGAACCTGAGATTGAGAGAAATTTCCATTATTTCAATTATTATAAAACAAAACTAAAATATGTCTTTACGAAATAAAAACTAAATATAAAAGAACAAATACAAACAATTGCCAACGAATCAAGTTAATGCCCATAGCAGTAGTATTTAATAAAGTTATATTTATTACAGTTTTATATATTTATATAATCGCCCATGCTTTAACACGTTAACCGCATGTACCACCGGTGGCTTATGCCGCCACATAAAATAAATAGACAAATTATGGTTCCGGTGGGAACATGTTAAGATATTTTCTAAAGAATATCCCAATAGAATTTTTGTTTTTTATTTTTAATCTGAACACACAAAATACCATTTAACTTTCTTTGATTGAGTTAATTTTTTTTTTAATTTAATATTTTACAATAATTTTTATATAATACAATATTTGATAATATTTATTAGCTATTTTATCGTAAGCAAAAGTTGTGAAATTTATTATTATTCAAAACTAGAACCTGATATCAAACACATATCAGCCTTCATCGTCATGTTAATTTTTTCAACTAAATAGATTAATCATTTACAAAATTATTAATTTATAAAATATTGAATTAAAATGTATTACCCTTCCTAGTACTAATGTAATGTTTACTTTGTTGTAAAATTGTTATAAATCTACTCTATTAAATGTTCATAGTACTATAGTTATAAACTTAATTAATATACTTATTCTCCAGCAAAAAAATAAAGATATATTAATTGAAAAGAAAGTTTAAAAGGGGTCGACGTAGAAACCCTGGACTAATCAATATTTATCATTTTTAATTAAATTTTTTTTAATTTAAATTAACAAAAACTAAAAATAGCTAGTAAATTATTATTAATTATTTATTCTTTTGGCTTTATTTTTATTATTTTAAACCCAATTAAACAATACTACAAATTTAAATTATTATGAAAATTATTTCCAATATCCTTTTACAATAGTCGGGCACATTTCTGAAATAATATAACAACAAGGGTGGGCCATGGTTCAGAGCATCGCAAAATCATCTGACCTTTTTTTTTTTTAAAAAAAAACAAATCGAAAATGTTCAAAAGTTTTGCCACAAAATCATCTTACCTTTTTTAGAACCATATTGAAAAAAATTGAAAAAAAATCGAAAATTTTCAAAAGTGTGCGGGCACTTGAATTGCCTTCGCGGGCACTTGAAATTGGATCTAATACCTTCGCGCCCCCCTTACAACAGTCTCGCGCCCCTCAGGGAGAGCGCGCCCCACAGGTTGGAAAACACTGGATTAAAGTAATTTTTTTTTTTTAAGATCAAAAGAATATATTTTGAAAAATTTATATAAACTGCACTAAAACAAATTAGTAAATATATATATATATATAAACTATATTAGTATAATATTTCTTTTTATAGTGGATAAGAAAATATTTTACAAAACGAAAATATATTGAAGATTCAAAAGCTTGTGTATAAGTCTCTGTGTGTGATATATGCTACTTAATTTTAATTAATTTTCCAAATTTAATTCAATTTTTTTATACCTATATATATATTATATTTAAATAAACTTCTAAATTAACAAACAAACAAAAAAAAAAGAAAAATTTCATGTTTATAAAACTGGATTGATTTATTCGAAGTTAATTGTTCCGCGTTCTTTTTTAATAACATTATTATACGTTTCTTTAGATAAATTCGTGAGTTAACGAATAAAATAAATATGTTCTAAAAATATTATGTAGAAATAAAAACATTCATGAAATTATTACATGTCGATTAAATCAAAATGATTTTATTTAACGATTAAATTTCTTAGTGATAGATAACACCGACAAGGAGGATCACGGAAATGTCGAGTTGTAGACACAATGAAATTCATTTGATGAATTAATTGAAGAGAAAAATCGGCTGACAAATGAATTGATGATAACATTTCATTTTTTTTTTTAATGGAAAATTAATTTTAAAGCTCATTTTAATATCATTTTTCATTTAATTTATAATACAATAATAAAAATAATAATAATAATAATAAATTAATTAATAAATTAAAAAAGGTTCAGAAATCTATTCCTTTTATATTTCTAATATCTATTATCTAGATCTGAAAATAATCCATTAATAAATTTCAAGGCTTAGTAAATGCTTCATGATTTCAATTTAATAATGAATATCTTGACTAATGAATATTTCAACGCGAGGCATTAATCCTACTAAATCCTATAAAGTTTATAGTTTTCCATTAAAATATAGATTATATAAAGGAAATAGTTTCTCTTGGTCGAAATGACAAAAAAAAAAAAAATAAATCAATCATTTAGTATATAAAGCATAATATATATAATATATTTAAATTCTTTTGTAATTTAAGAATGAATAAAAGTAATTTTTCTTTTGAGAGGGGGGTTTAAAATATTTTAAATATGTTATATTGATTATTTTTATTTTTAATAAAAATAAATTAGTAAATTATTATTTATATATTGTAAATGTCAGAGTTATAGAAAGATTGGATATTATTTTTTTTTTTTTTTTGTATTTTTATTATATTTTTTTGAAAAATATTTCTTTTTAAAAGTGGATGGTGTGCTGATATCCCTCATAAGTAATATTTCAGGTTTCATGTAATCCTTCTTTTATTCGATGATTAAGTGGAAGGGTGTTTATCGTGTTTAAATTGGATACTAATAATGAAAAACGAGTTGGTTTTATTTGGTAGTTGCCCATATGAGAGACTTTTCAATCGATATATACAGAGTAGTTGAATAATTATAATTATAATTTTATTTTTTTAAAATTAAATATAATAAAATAATAAATAAAAAATGAAATACTATTTTTTTCAAAAAAAAAAAAAAAGCTTTTACATTTATCAAAATTTATCAATTTACAGATTTAAATTTTTATACATCAAAATAAATATTTTTTAATGATTTTAACTTTTAATATATAATTAACTGAAAAATGAAAGTGTATTTATTTGTGACATAAACTTTCTTTCTAATTTTTCATCTTTAATATTTTTTCTATATATTTCCCCTTTTCTGAAATAAATTTTACTGAAAATGGATAAAGACTTTGGAGAATCGCGATGATAACTTCACAAAGAATTGTCTGAGCTAGAGCATTTATAAAATAAAAAAAGATTATGATAGGCAGAAAAACAGATTGATGGAAATTTTATTTATTGGAAACCAATTATGATATGCCGGTTATTGGTAATAATATCAAGAGGAAATTATATATAATTATAATGAATTCAAAAGGATTTACTTAATTCATTTATCAAAAAATTAAAAAAAAAATAAAATAAAAAGTTTAATTCCCAAACATGGTTTCTCAAAATTTTTAAAGCATGAGATCTTAGCTATCTTTTAGAATTATAGAATTTTTATAGAATCAGAATGTCTTGAAACGTATAGATCTGTAAAAAAACACATACCGGACATGAAACAGGTTATAAATACTTTACGCTCAATTTTTTTCCAATTGAAAAGTAAAAATAATTTCGGTGATATTTTTATCATCTATTATTGTGAAAAAAACACTAAAGTAGTTTCAAAATCAAAACCTTATTAATGAAAATATTTTATTTATAACTATTTATTTATTTCAAATGATGGGCAGTCTATGTATGCCTATACCTATGGTAAGCAATCTCCAATCGATTTCTTTTCTTTCATCGTTTCCCGATAACTGATTGTATATTATATTTCCACTGTATTCTTGTTTACTCATCGATCGCTGATATAAACTTTTTGTATATAAATATAATTGGAAATTTTTATTTTCAAAAATCACGAATATATAATCTCATCTGTTAATGCCATAGATCACGCATCGACTATCTCACAAACTTGAATTAGATTAATTAACACATATATTATATTTAAATTAAATTTAATTAATTATAAATTATAAATTAAAATTAATTAATGATATTTATTAAACCAGCGCGTGTTTGGCTCTTTGTTGATAACACCACGTTACATACTGGCGCGTGATTGACAGTGTTAAAAAATTAATTCCGGTACTTTCAGCGATTCAATCAAGCTAAAATTCTTCTATATATAGCAGTTTTATACAATTTTTAATAATGTGAAAAACTATCAAACATATATCTTCATTTTTACGGTCACTTTAGAGGAAAATAAGTTGACCTGTGGCCAGGTCCGAACCGACCGACGGTTTGAAATAAATTAATTTCCAGCTACAGAAACAATTTCAAATAATTTTAATATCTATATATTTAATACGATAGTGTCCGTCTGTACGCAAAAAACTCCAGAGCCTAAACTACAAGGAGTAAGGTAACCAAATTTTTCAGAGGTGAAGGGTACCTCAAATGATGAAAAATAAAAAAGAAATTAGAATCTTAGGTAACTCCTGAGCTGAGCTGCGGGTGTTCCATTTTCCAGAAATATATATAAAGGAGAGTTTGTATGAATGTAATTTGTTTACTTTTTTGCTGTCATAGAAACAGATATATATATAATATATATAATTAGAACCTCTCTCTCTCCCTCTATTTAAAATTTTAAAAAATGGAGTGTTCTAGCCAAATTAAGAAATTTAAATTCCTTATGCAACATTGATAGGTAAATGAATTGGACTGGAAGAGGAGACATATGATTAGAGAAATTGTGGGGAAAAATCAACCGAAATGTAATTAAACAAAAAAATTCAAGAATTATGATACGGATACGACTTACATACAATTAAGATACAAAATGTAGAATTAGAAAAAGTATAAATATTTAAATACTTAAGATCTCTAATCACGAAAGATAATAATATTCGAGAAGAATTTAAATCGACGTTGTAATTGAGTAACGCCTGTTATTATTCAGTAAAGGGGCTTATCTCATCAAAGAGGATCAAAATTAAAATATATAAAACAATTATTTTTCATGTTGATCGATGACTAGGGTGACCATATTTCGAAAACACCAAACCGGGACAAACAGTATTTTTTAGAACTAAATTGAAAAAATTTTGAAAAAAAAATTACGAAATGTCCTAAATATTGAAAAAACAGTAGGGTGTCCCGAAGACATTTTTGGGACAGAGCACCTAAAGACGGGACGTTTGGTCACCCTATCGATGACTGGGAGACGAGAGTAGATTTAGAGTATTTGTGAGATTAATATTGTGTGCAGCATTTATAGGCCAAAAGAAGATGAGGTCCCAGGGGGATGGCGGAGATGGCATAATGAGAAATAATGTCCAGATATAGTTAAGGTTATAAAATCGAGAAGGCTGGGATGGAAGGAGACGTGGTGGGAATTGGAGAAACTAGAAATTGAGAGAAACCGATTGGGAAACATCCGGTGGAAGACCAAGGACCAAGGTGGGTGGACAATGAAGGAAGGGACATGGGAGAGATGGGACAGGGTAGGATTTGGTTGGAGCTCAGGATAGGGACGATTAGAGAAATGTGGATGCTGCGGGTAAGAACTTTCGAAAACTGTAGAGACACAGAGTTAGATAAATATAACATATACAATAATAATATATAATTAATTTACTGATTAAATTAAAATATATTTTACAAGAAAACAAATACATGTCTTATCTACTTATACTGATTGAAACAAAATGGATGAAAACCTTTTACATACAGACTTTCAACCAAATACTATGTATCATTCGGGGGCACAGGGGGCGGAGCCCCCGTCTAGGTGTGAAGAGCGCCGAAGGCGCTCGGAGCAGCTAGTATCTATTAATGTAATAAAAAACAGATAAGCATATAACATAAATATTTTTAATTTTATTTTATTTATAATATATAGCTGAAGTAGCCGGCGTTGCCCGGCGTTACCCGAGGGTGTGACGTCATGAAGGGCTGGGTGACGTCATATAATTTTAAATTAAGAAAAACATAATGAAGATGATTTTTCCCGAGGATAAAATCAATACATTCGTGGTGATATGTAAAAAAATCTCCTCATGTGAAATTTGGTGTGAAAATAACCCTTCCCTTCCTATCGTCGATCGCTAATACTACCACTTCCGGTTTCCGGATTTGCACCAAAAGCTGATCAATTCATCCCACTGATGCATTAAGTAAATATACCAAATTTCATCAAAATCCGTTCAGCCGTTCAGGCTGTACACATCTATACGGACGGACAGACGGACGGACAGACATCATGCTAAAAATACTTTTTTCTGTTAAGAAAATGCATGATTCGTGGAGATATGTAAAAATCTACACATGTGAAATTTGGTGTGAAAACAATACCTCCCTTACTATCGTCGGTCGGTAAAAAATGAAAACGTGGTAGGTAATGACCCACTTCTGGTTGAGCTACATTTCTCAAAAGTTGAGAGAAAACTACAAATTTTGAATAATGCCTGTGAATCAAATTTCATTATACTAGCTCAAACCGTTTCTTGTCTACACACACAGGCATTTTTCTCAACCTTAGTGAAAACAACTCAGGGACCTTAAAAACGTATAAAAACATAAAAATCTCGATATCGAAAATTTTCGTGATCGCAATACTATCTCTTGCGAGATAGTAATATATCATTTTATATTTAATGGAGTAAAAAATTAATTAAATATTAAATCAAAATGATAGGATAATTATTTATTTAAGTTTTTTAAGATATGAAATATATATATATATATATATATATATTTGAAAATGCAATAATATCAATCAAATACAAATATTAAATATAAATCAAAATATCAGAACTACAACATATTCATATTTATTTAAATATTTTTTTTTTATATTCTAAAATATACATTAATAGTTTTCAAACAATGTATTTCAAAGATTATTATGATCATCATTCAAGTTATTAAATCGTAGTAAGCATCCATTATTATGATCACTAAATTATTTATTCGACAAGTTGTGTTGAGATTATTCCGCTTGGCAAGTCTTTTAAGCGAAAAGCCTAGCAGTGAATTAATAACGAACATATGCTGATAGATTTAATATTTATAGCCAAGGTAATGTTGCCATGGAATGTATGCGAATATATAATCGACACCTATTTATTCCTATCTTCGCTTCGATGTATTGACAAGTATGAAATTAATTTTCAATTTATGAGAAAACATTAATAAATCCATATTAGAAAGCGGGCTTTTAGTATTGTGAGTAATGGAATGATCAATTCTTGATAAAAATAAAAAAAAATATAAAGTATGAAATTTATACATTATATATTTAATTTGATTGATGATCTATCTAATTATTTATCTTAATTACATATAATGACAAATCATGAGAAGAATTTAATTTTTGTTTTTATAGATAAATTTAATCAAAAATTAATTAATAAAAGTAGATTTTCTATTTTAATTAATTTAAATATTGGTCTGTGATTAAGAAAAAGGTGGAGATGATTCATTGTACCTATCATAAAACAACTTTGTCTTGTTTAGCTGAATCTATTTTATTGACTGTATTTATCTTAATAGATTTATTACGGAAATATTTTATTCGAATGTTTCTGGAAAATTAAATATTGTAAATAATAATTGATAATAATTATTATATAAATTTATATTTTTTTGACATTTAAATACATTTGAACTTAAAGAGTGTGCTCAGTGGTTGAACTACTGAACTTGAAAATACTTGAAATATTGAATATTAAAGATTAAGTTTCGTGTCGATTCATTAAAATGAGCTTAACTACCAAGAATAGAAAAAAAAATTGTTTAACAATTTTGAATTACATAATTAATTAAGCTTTAACAAATTTAAATATTCTATATCTATCTCTGTGACTCTACGGAACTCGAAAGTTCTTGGTCGCAGCAACCACACCCCTCCAAGTATTCTTATTCTGATCCACAACCTTCCAGTCCCTATCCTCTCCCATCTCTCTCACTTCCTTTCCCACATTATCCACCCACCGTGTCCTTGGTCTTCCAAGAGGACGTTTCCCACTCGGCCTCCCTACCAATATATTTTGTGCCATTTTATCTTCTCCGATTCTAGCCACATGTCTTGCCCACCGTATCTTTCTTGATTTTATAATTCTAACTATATCTGAAGATGCATAGAGGTCGTGCAATCGTTATGCAATCTTCGCCATTCCCCAGTGACCTCATCTTTCTTTGGCCCATAAATGCTTCGCAGAATCCTATTCTCAAATACTCTAAATCTACTCTCGTCACCTAAGGTCATAGACCATGCCTCACATCCATATAATACAACCGGTAAAATAATTGTTTTATATATAATTTTTTTTATAATTTAAATATTAATTTTTTATAAAATATTTTTAATATTAATTTTTAGTTATATTTCATTAACAAAAGAAATAATAATACAACGACTATATATGATCATATGATCATGGACTTTAACTGATTTGAAAAACAATTTTTCAATCAATAGTTTTTCCAAATGTCGAAAAGTGATGTTTGAATTCTTCAACAATTTTGACATACAAAAAAAAAATGCTTATGCAAACTCGACTAGTTTATATATGCCTTAACAAACTCAAAACTCATAAATCTTGTGCCAAAGCCTTTTCCTGTTACTTTTGAACGAAATTTTATTCTAGTGACATTTTATGAAAATAAACCGTCTATACAGAGCAAGTTAGACGAGAGGCGAATGAATGACTCATGTGAATTCAAAGAAATACAGAAAAATATAAACAAAAAATCAATAGAATTCATTTAAAGAAACGATTTAGAAGTAATTTAATGTCAGTAACAAATTATCAATTTTTCTATTATTAACTGAACTTGTTCTGTTTAAGATCCAATAAACATTGATTGACTTATTCCATTCTTTATTCATTATTTTAGATAATTTATTATTTTGAAAAATATTAAATTGTCCAATATAAATTACAATATATAATAATTTACCAATTCAAAATTATAGTCTTTCTAGGAATCATTTACTTATATTACTTATGACTTCTGTGGTTAAAAATAAAAGACTAAAAATCATCCTAAAATTTTAAACTAAAAAAAAATTTTATTAAATATTTTGTGTTATAACTTTATTGTTGTATACAGATAAACTAGAATAATAAATTAATTAATTTTTCATAATAAGATAAAATACTTATTGAGTTGAAAATAAATTATATTATTGTGTTTTATTTTTGGAGATTAATTTAAATTACATGATCAAAATTGAACTACTTGAAATAAAATGTAGCGGCCTCTGATCAAAATAATCAAGATAAAGATTGAGATGATTTGTTATACTTATCATACAACTTTATACCTTTTACAAAACCGACTTGTTAGGAACAGTCCTTTTATAAGATATAAACGTCAGTTGTTTTCTATTTTTACTGAATAAAATGATTGTGATCATTTCTATTTAAATAATTAATTTCGTATAATTTTATATGTAAATGTAATTATTTTGTTTTATGATTTATTTCAATTTAAATTCATTAATTTGTTGTCAATTAAACTCGGTATTATATTGAAGATATACATACGACAAGTATTTTAATTAACTGTAATGTAATGAGAATAGATATCTTCGTAAAAGACCTTCTATCGAACATAATACCAATATAATTATTAATATTATTATACATATACGCGTATTAAGGCGTTATAATAATATTTAGCATAATAATGTATGTCTAATATTGAGAATCTAATTAATATAATAATATTATAAATTATATTCTCTATTGTTTTTGTTTAAACAAAATTTGAGGCTAACACTTTTGAGATTTAATACTTGACAGTTTATTGAAATTACTTATCATTACAAATCCGTAATTTTTCATTATAAAATAGTAAATGCTTTATATTTATATATATATATATATATTTCAGTGAAGCAGTAGTGACCTGGAAAGTTCTAGCTCAAAGAATTCTTTTCCTTCAACCATCCCTATCCTGCTCCATCTCTAAACAATTCCTATCATCTCCCAATTATATATTTAAAACATATAGTATATTCATTTGTAATAAAAATTTTTCACAAATATATATATATATATAATATGTTGGTGCAGAGATATAACCAGTTTCAATATTCTTATCATATCTATAATAAGAAATTAAAAAAAAAACAAGCTGTCAAATAAAATTATATTTATGTATATTATAAAATATCTTTAATAATATATTAATTTAGTTGCTCATTATTAAGCAGGTTATAATTAAATCTTAAATAACGCGTGTTATCACGAATTATCGGCAAGATTTGACACTCCCCCTCTCCTTGAGAGAATCCATTAGTACAATTAATATTAGCGTAGAGAACATAGATTGGGACGTGTGGGTTATATGGAGGAGGAGTCGTTGTTCCCACGGATTATCTCGTCGATAGCAGCGTACCGGCCGTGACCCCCCCCGTGTCACGTTTCACTCAGTTTAGGCTTGCGTGACCAACGTTAATTTCACGCGTAATCAGCTTGTATCAAAAAGTCTATTAATTAATGTGCGGTTGTTGAGTCGAACCAAGAGGCGGCACTGTCTCTCCAATCCTTAAAAACAAAAATTTGTTCTTTTTCTATCCTTAAAAATTTCCATCCTCGTTTTATAATTAATTATAAAAATAAATAATACTAAACAAACATTTGTTGCCTGAAGGGAAATTCCAAAAGATAGAGAGTTTGGTAATAATTAATAAATGAATAGATATTTTCAAAAATAAAATTATTTATTCATTTTAATTATATATATAATAGATTATAGAAGAGAACTAATAATGATAACTAAAAAAAAATTTAATAATTTATTTCTTTTAGAAACGTTTTTTTACTATCTCGCAAGAGATAGTATTGCGATCACGAAAATTTTCAATATCGAAATTTTGATCTTTTTATACGTTTTGAAGGTTCCTGAGTCATTTTCACTAAGGTTGAGAAAAATGTCTGTGTATGTGTGTCTGTAGACAAAATTAAGCAAAAACGGTTTGAGCTTAAAATAATGAAATTTGATTCACGGGCATTATTCAAAATTTATAGTTTTCTATCAACTTTTGAGAAATTTACCTCATCCGGAGGTGGTTCATTACCTACCATGTTTTGATTTTTTTCCTCTAAACTGACCGTAAAAATAAAGATATGTTTGATAGTTTTTCACATGATTAAAAATTGTATAAAACTGCTATATATAGAATTTCAGTTTGATTGAATCGCTGAAAGTACCGGAAATAATTTTTTAACACGACATCAAATCACGCGCCAGCACGTAACGTGGTGCCTTCAACAAAGGGCCAAGCCCGCGCTGGTTTAATAAATATCATTTATTAATTTTAATTTATTATTTATAATTAATTAAATTTAATTTAAATATAATATATATTGATTAATCCAATTCAAATTTGCGAGATAGTCGAGTGGAGACACTCCAGATTTTTTTAAATAACTTTCAATTTCAACACACACACACACACTTATATTATATAATCTTTACATTTGAATCCATGAAATACTGAATAAGAAAAGAATAACTAAATGTAATATTTAGATTATTTTAAAATTGTAAGGAGCCATGAAGGAATGGACAAAGACAAAGATTCAACTAAAATATAAAAAAAACTCTCCCTTGAGAGAATGGGGCTGGAGAATTCAAGGGTAGTTTTTTTGTATAGGTAGTAAAAAGACAAAATACATTCATTCATGTAATATTGATAAGAAATGTCGTTTGATGGCTGACGTACCAAGTCTTTACTCTATGTATATAAGAGTGAATAAACAAAATAACAAGCAAGAGAATACAGGGTAGAAATAATATTATATTTCAATGGTGAATGTTAAAATAGAAGGGAGAAGAAGTAATGTAAAGATTTTTGAAAATTTAAAAAAAGACGGCGTTGAATAAACAAATTATCAATTATATCTATATTCTTAGTTTGTGAATAGATTCAAGGTAATCTTGTAATTTGACTTTAAAAATATATTATAGATAAATATATGATTTTGATTATAAATATCGCTTTATTTTTAGTAACTTTACAAAAGAGTAATAGAAATATTTATAACGTCATTGATAAACATAATAAAGTATTAACTTACATTGAATATGCACGAGTTCAAGTGGGTTATCCTGTGAAACTTTCATCTACAATTTTAGTTTAGAATGGTATTTCAATTTTCTTAAGTCCTAAAATGTATCTTAAATGTATAAATATGTATATATATTTTATAAATGATTATGAACGATAAGATTTTTTAACTTAAAATAATTTATTTATAATTATTAATATAGTAGTTAAATATTTTCTATTGATTAATATATATGCGAATGATAAAAATTATTATTATTAGTATACATTGTAAGTACAGCCAAGTTATACAGACAAGATTACTTGAAGGGGCAAAGATTGAGGGTTTTTTAAATCCTAAATTAATTTCCAAATTTTGTGAATATCTATATATATAAAAAAAGGTTTTTGTCTGCACATTGCTCAGAATTTAAAAATTTTTGCATATCTTCGCGTTTCATGACCTCTAGAATCCAAAAGTGACTTTAGAATTTTTCATGTCTGTCTGTCTGTCTGTCTGTCTGTCGGTCTGTCTGTCTGTCGGTCTGTCTGTCTGTCCGGAAAATTACTATTTTATAGACTCAGAATTGGCTGAACCGATTTCTTTGAAATTACATCACAATATTCTTATATACCTCTAGAGTAACATAGGCTATAAATTTCATTTATATCTAAACAATAACCGCAGAAATTAATTTTTTAAAGTTTATATAATTCTCCGTGTTGTTCATTCAAGAGCAGCTCGCGGCTCACTGTCGGCCTAGCGGAATCATTTCAAACAATGAATTATCATAGCTATTCCCAATCAAAGAATTATTATAATATTTCGCTTTTTATTTTAAATTCTAATATTCAAATAACAATTCAATTAGATAATTTATTCTAAAAGTTCCCATTTTAATTAATTTAATAAAATATTTAGATCATATTTATATTAACTTAATTTTTATTTATTCTTTCTAATATTTGAATATTTCTTCTTTTCTATTTGAAAGTGAAAGGTTAAAAAATCTCGCTAAGAACATTCAATATTTCTATACACAAATTATTCAGAGTCTTAGCAAAGCGTATCATTCACAATCAGTTTAATTTGAAATTTATATAAATTAACAAAGTGAAAATTTTTATTTGTTTAAATTTTATTACAATGTATCAAAAAAAATTAAATATATAGATCACATGATTAAGCGAAGCAAGAAACTTGAGGGAAATAACTGTTGGACGGAGGTCGGACATGACAGAAACTGTAAGCGAAATCTTCATATTGCGACTAATAATTTTCAAATCCCCTAGCACCACAGAATTAGATAAGTTTCTTTTAAGGGAGGAAAAAATAACTATGATATAAAAAAATTAATAAATGAACTTGATAATAAAAAAAAAACAAATAAATCAATTAATTTAAATTAATACTATTAATGAATGTATATATTGGTAATTTATCTATGGTTTTCTACCGTTAATTTTTATATATTGTCTCAAGTCTCTATTTTTGCATTTTCTCAAGTTTCATTATAATTAAAAATATTCAATAATAATCTAGCAATGAAAATAAAATATCAAAATGTAATGATGAAGATATATTATACTATTATAACTTAGAAAATACTTAAGAACCATAGGCGGAGGAAATATTAGGAGATATCATTGCAGGTTCAGGCCAAATCGATCAACATATATTAAGATATTATCATTATGACAGATATTAGAAAAAAAATCGCGAATTCAATATTTCTGTTCACTAATTATTTGTAGACTTTAGTAAAACATACGCATGATTCAATATAGATCAGCATAAACTTTTTCAAATTTTGATCTTCAAATTTGTCTTGAAGGTAGCAAAGAAAAAATAAGATACGGAAATCAATTGTAAAATATTAAACGACTTAAATATAATAGGAGATTCGGCAATTGCAATTACAGATAGCGAGGAAAAATTAATGGAGGTTTGAAATTAATAGTGATAAGAAAAAATATTTAGTAACAAAGAGGAACAGTATTAACATACAAAATCTTAAGATACAAAATGTAGAATTTGAATATGTTGAAAAATTGAATGTAATCACAAAGGATAATAATATTTGAGAAGAATTTAAATCGGGGTTGCAATTGGGAAACGCCTGTTATCTTGCAATAAAGAGGTTTATCTCATCAAAATTATATCAAAGGGAATATATAAAAAAATTATTTTGCCTGTAGGATAGGATTCTTCCCTGCATTTATTGGCCAAAGAAAGATGAGGTCACCGGGGAATGGGGGAGACTGCATAACAAGAAATTGCATGGCCTCTCTGCATCTTCAGAAATAGTTAGGGTTATAAAAGGGAAAAAGCTGCGATAGGCAGGGCACGTGGCTAGAATGGGAGAGGAAAAAGATATTGGTGGGGAGACCGATTGGAAAACGTCCGCTTGGAAAACCAATGACGCGTAGGAAGGGACGTAAGAGAGATGGGACAAGGGCTCAGGATAGGGACATTTGGAGAAATGTGGTTGTTGCGGCCAAGAACTTTCGAGAATCTTTGAGCCACATACATATATATACCATATACAATAATAATATATATAATTAATTTACTGATTAAATAAAAATATATTTTAAATAAGAACACAAAAAGAAATGAATGTTTTATGAAATATATTGATTGAAACAAAATGGATGAAAACCTTTTACTACTTTCAACCAAATACTATGTACCACTCGGGGGTACAGGGGGCGGAGCCCCCGTCTAGGTGTGAAGAGCGCCGAAGGCGCTCTGAGCAGCTAGTATATTTATAAATAAAAAAATGTTAAGTGATCGATATGTCACCAAGAACTATCTATATAGAACAAAAATAAGCGAGAATGAAGAATTTATTAATAATCGAACTAGTCAATTCTAAGTCTTTAACGCTCTAAAATATCCCTCAAAAATGACAAAAATTTCTTATATACTTATAAATATATACATATATATATATATATAATAAACGAGATTTTTATAGTAACAATGTTTAATGTTGTATATATAACATGTTTAACCTAATCTAAACATCAAATTAAAAAAAAATACTTTAAAATTGTAATTTGTTTATCTTTTTGTCCAATTATTA
Source organism: Labia minor (assembly GCA_963082975.1). NCBI lineage: Eukaryota > Metazoa > Arthropoda > Insecta > Dermaptera > Spongiphoridae > Labia > Labia minor. The sequence continues at coordinate 67,761,231 of OY720345.1, forward strand.
TACATTTGATTATTTTTATTTTACGTTTATCCATTTAAAGTAAATTGAATATTTCTCGCTGTGGTACTACAAAATTATTAATTTATGCTATTTATTATATTATTCATATTATAATCAAGATATATATATATATATTTATTTAATATATATAAATATATATATTTAAGGTATTAATTGCATTACGTTTATCATTAAAAATCAAATGATTTAACCAAAAATGTGATAAATAATATATTATATTTATTATTTTATATTTATATATAAGTTGAGTATATAAAACAAATAGTCATGCAACTATATATATATTATTAAATTATTATTAATAATTAAAAATATTGAATAAAATAAATAGTTAATAATTACTTACAGAGCAAATCTCTCCCTTAACGTTTAGTCTCTTCAACAAAGTACACAAATTAAATTAAATTTTTAGTTATTTTTTTTTTGTTTATCTAATTCAAGTGAATTGGCCGAGTAGCTTATCGCCCGGAGGAAAAAGAATTACTCGAATTGTTCTAATCGTGCCCGTTCCCCTTCTTTGTATATTTTTTACGTCACAGATAATAAATATATAAATAATATTTTCAATATCTATTAATATTTAAAATAAATATTGTATAATAAATTCAGACTTAAAAGAAATAATAGCCTAATTATCATTTAATTTTTTTTTTTTTTTTATTTTTATTATTTGATTTTATTATTCTCTTAATTATTATTATTATATATTTATATTTTTTCCAGTGAATTACACCTACCGTTAGCGATAATAGGGGAAGCAGAGACATAAAGTAAATAAATATTATATTCAGCGAATTATATAAATTCTTGGCACATTAACATTTAAAGAAATTTTATAATCTCATAGTCAGTTTTTTGACAAAATTACTATACTTTTCTTTAAATCAAATTTGAGATGCTCATAAAGACCAATAATGACAGGCTAATTTAATTTTTTAAATAAAATAATTTATAATTTTATACTAAATAAATCTGAATAATAGGTGGCTTGTAGTTTTTTAGTTTGTTTTTTTTTTACTTTTCATTATTTAAAGCAGCGATCGGGTAACTTTTTTAATCATTACACCAAAATATTTTTAAGTAAATTGATATTACTCCATGGTGAAGAGCAAAATAAAAAAATATCGCCTCTTTTGAGCATCTTTCCTATTATAGCCCTCCATGATAATTTTGAAAAGAAAACAATAACTAAAAATTTAATTTGTAAAAATACTAACATGTTTATATAATAGCAAATTAAAAATATATACTTTTCACTCACAAAAGTTTTATTTTTACCCCATTTGGGAAAATTTACCCCGGTTCCCCGACCGCTGATTTAAAGAATATAAAAATTTGCTTGTTAATTTGATAATGATATTTTTTAAAATGTTTTTTTTTTTTTGTAATTTATTTATATAAGGTCGTTTGAATAGACCAATATTAATAAATTAAGGTTGAAGTAAAAGGAAAAAAAAATATTTTATTTCTATAAATAATGAAGAGAATCTGCAAAAATTAACTTATATATATATAAGTTAATATAATTTTCTTTTTGAATAATAAATAAAAATCATTCGATCGACAATACAATTCAATACAATCCTCTCATTTTTTTTCTTTTCTTCTTTTTATCCCCATTAAATATAATATTCGAGATTTGAGTTCTTTCATTTCTTTTGTTTCTACGCCTTTCTCCCTCCTCCTACTCCCCACTCTAATCTTCGAATCCCCACACTGTCTACACCTAGAAACCCCTTCGAAGTATGAATGAGGGTTGATTATCCACCCTTATCCCGACCGACAAACACGCTTGATGATGACGATGTAACGACGCGGTCATTATACTATATATAGGAGCGCTTTGGCAAATAGCACCCCCTGGGCCCGAGGGACCCCCTCCAAAGTCAAAATGAGGGTTGGAGGGACGCCTGAAGAGCGACAATGAGCCTCTATTGAGTTGCTTGCCATTGAAACAAGTACGATGATGTTTGATTTAAGCTGTGGTGTGTTCAATCCGAATTTCGAAATTAAGTAAACAATATTATGAATGTTGTCGAGATGGGAAAAGGACTTAAAAGTGGACGCTATTATAAGTCTAGTACAATAGGAATCAAAAAATAATAGGGAATTGATCTTCTTTCTTCTTATTTTTTTATTTTAATATACAATACCCAACCCATCTATATTTATACTTTAATTAAGAAAATATAGATAAATAAAAGTTAATTGAATAATATATTAAAGCATATTTTGTAATTATATGATTATGAATTAAACTAATATATTATACAAATTAAAAATCTTAAGTTATAATTTAATTAATAAGTACCTTGTACACCGAGCTATCGCTTGACTCTTTAACAAATTAATACAATTTATTATTATAAACTTTAAAAATTTAACAATTTTTTAATTATTTATTAAAATTGTTAAATGGGTTTTCTAAAAATGACCTTTGAATAAGTTATTTCCTAAAATGATAAAAATTAATTTAAATAACTTGATTTTCATTTCAAGATGAAAAATATATTCAAATTTACTTGATAAAATATTTGATACTATTATATATATGGGTGTGTTTGTTGTTATAATTAGATGGCTTCAGTTTTATATTTTTCAAAGTAGCAATAGCTTATAGACTGTTTCGACCAACGATTACTACTGATAATAATATAAATTCTGAAATTATATTAACATCTGTATTTGTCTATATTTTAATTAAGAAAGGAGGATTAAGAAAGGAGGTTAAATTTTTTCATTTTATTTATAATTTAATCTAAAAAACATTTTAATTAATATAATATATATTTATTAAAGGGGCAGCATGGCTGAGTGGGTAGAGTACTAGATTTCTACACAGGAAGCCTGAGTTCGAATCCCAGCATAGAACTCAAGATTATATATTTATTTAATTAATTTAATTTAATTTAATAAATAATAAATATAAAAAAAATCTAATTCAATTTAACATCGGCTGCCCCACCGAAGAAGGCAAGGGGAAACCACTTCGGTCAAATTTTCCCATGAACACCCTATGACTCCTTGGAGTTATTAGGGCCACGACACTTCCGCTAGGAAGTTATCGACAACGAAGAAGATATTTATTAAATATTATTAGATCAAATTTTTATTCATTAATTTATTAATTAATTTCCTTTATAATTTTTCATTTTTTTTTTGTATGAGAATAAATATATTTCATAATTTGATTATAAAATATTATTAAAAAATAAATATTTTTAATTTTATTTCGAAATTAAATAAAAAATTTTAATATATTTTAAATAAAAAAATATTAATACAATATCAATTAAAAAAAAGACGGGAGACTAATTTCAATATGGATGACACAGTGACGTCATTTAAATTTACTATTGTAAATTAAGAAAATGCTAATAAAGTTGATTTTTCCTGAGGCTGAAACCAATGCAGATCGATTTTTCTTTATAAATATTATCTATGTGTGAATTTCATTGATATATTTATTTTAAAAAAATTTCAATATTAGCTCCAAATAAATAAAATAATAATAAATAATGTAATAAAAATAAGTGACTGACTAAATTATTAAAGAACAAATAAATAAACATAATATAGTCAATAATAAGTATTGCATGGTTTTTAAGTAGGTATAAATGTTAAAATGTAAAAAAATTACAATCAATTATGATTATTGTAGTTTTTTATGTTGATTTAACTCTATCAATTAATAACAATTATTGCGTCCTTGGTTTTCACTACCACTTACGAAATTTCATGTACATTTTTTGATTGTCCAACCAGAAAGAGATGCATATTTTACATTAAAATTATTTGTATGGAATCGAACAAACCACTCCTCAAAACACTCAATTTGCAACATTTTAACTTAGTTTTATAGTCAAAAAGCATTAAATTTCTGCAGATAGTTCACTGGTTTTCAAATCGATATAACTTTCTACTCGAAAGGCAAATTAGACGGCTATCTTCACAAAAATTTAACTGTTATGTCAAGTCGTAATCACATATTCGTATCAGACATTCTAGTAAGTGTATCAACATCATTTAGTGGGAAAAATCCACGGACTCTCTTTATATGGCTATAAATAATACTATAAATTGTAAAATAATTTCACAAAAATTAAGTTTATCTATATATAAGTATGAATATATATAAATATATATATATATATATAAATTAATTGTTCATTAATTATTTCAATTCCTGTTAAGTTAAAACATTTCTTAAGAGCCCCTTGAATGTAGGCTTCCAAACACTCTTATACAACTAAAAGGTTTAAGAGGAAGGAACATTTCCATCCAACTTGATGTATAATTTAACTCATTACTTAATTAATAAAACTGCAAATTCATAGTTTGCACTTATCATACTTTGAGAAAATTGCGCCTAATGAGACTTTCTAATTGAAGAGGTAATCCATTAAAATTAAATTATATAAATTTTAATTAATCTTTAATAATTTAATGAAAAATTATAAATCAATCTTTTAATATAACTAGATTAAGATATAAAGATGGTTTGATTAGAATTTTAAAACGGTATCATTGAAATATAAAAAAAAATATACATGTAATTAATTATTGAATAGGATAATTTCGGGAGCATTGAACTTAAAACCCATCCCGGAATATAAAATGATATCCCGAATAAATTAATTATAACTGAAATATGTTAAATTAATTGCCTACTTGTAACTTTTTATAAAATTAAGCCAGATGTCAGAGAAAATTAATTTACTAAAAAAACAATTTCTATAAATTTGGTTATAATATATTAACAAAAATATTAATTTACGTTTATAATGATTAAATCTATATATATATATATAAAAGGCAATGTCTGTCTGTGTGTCTCGCCTAAACTCAAAAACTACCCGTCCGATTGCGATGAAACTTTCAGGGATTGTTCAGAAAATAAAAAAATTAAAGAAAATAATCACGATATTCAATTATTTTTTTTTAATTCATAATAAAATAAAAAAAAAAACAATTGAATATTTAATAGGGCCTCCTCCTATCCCCATAAATTAGCCCTTCAAGCCTCTCCTTACGGAATTTGGAAAAAGTAATGAAAAAGAAAGTTCGCCTTAAAAAAAACATTAAAAAAAATAAGGCGTTTGGTCTGTACGCCTTTTTGAATCAGCTGAAAATGCCTTTGCTTTTTTGGATTTCGAAATGAAACCGCCACATTCGGGGCAACCTGAAATAAAACCTGCCTACCTAAGAAGATGCATGGTCTCCACTATTAGGAGTGGATCGCCCATGCTAATCGAATCTATCCTACGCTCAAAAGGTATCCAACAATTTGTTCCTATTCAGGCTATTCCCATTTCGGAACTGTGCTGAATTACCTTCCCGAATGCTCGTTCATTCGATCCACCACAAATACATTCTCAGCAATACAAAAAGGCACAATTCAGACATGGCATGCTATTAATACAACCCTTCTCCTATAATATTGACATGGCACTTGCTTTATCCACCCACACTTTTCTATTTAATAATTCTAAACTAATCTATGGATTAGTAGGATGAGAACCAGCATCCTTCGATGGAAGTAGGAAGCAACCTCCTGAAAATCTCTAACAACAAAATATAAGTATACTCCAATGATTAGCCCCCCTCCCCCCAGTGTAACGCAATTCTAATTACCTTTCTCTCTTCTGCTTCCTTTATCAATGATACTCATTCTTGAGAGATGTAATCTGAAATCCCCTAATCTCACTAAGTTCTAGAATATATTTCCCTATAATTTTCTAATTAATATTATCAAAATAAAGAAAATCAATCAATCATAAATCAAATATAATTACTGTTATGTATGTTAAATTTTACTTGAAATATTTTATTTAGAAAATTAATAAAATTTATTCCTATTTGAATTTGTGCCATGCTAAATAAATAAATAACGATGATTACTTACATTTGGTGAGCTGTATGAAGGTCATTTCATCATCATCAGAGATGGAGAAGATAATCAAGAATTTGAATCAACATCCAGTAGAAGGAACGAAGATTGAATCATGAAATGGAAGAAAAAAAATAACATATTAGATTATAAAATTTTTTAAAATAGATAATTATAAATTGAATAAAAATCAAATTAATAATAAATACTGACCTCGAAGTTAATAAAATTTGATATAACTCGCAGATTAAATTCGAAGACTTGTATTGATATTCCATCTTCCATCTCACTTGACTGGATAAAAAAGAAATTAAATAAGATTAGTTATGTCATTTAAGAAAAAGAAAAATATAATAGATATAAAAATAAAATAATTAACATTATAATGATTGAAGAGGTGTAAGTTTTAAAAAAAATATTATTTTATTTTTTCTCAGTAATATTACATTAAAATACTAAAATTCTAGAATTATCCTAGAGCCACTCCATTTTATGAATGGATGAATAAATTCATAAGTGTTTGAGTGGATTTTAATAGAAATACTTACAAGTTATCATACTCAATTAATAGTCATTAAAAAAATTTCCTACAAAACACCACAAAACTAAAATCTCTTCTTTCTTAAATATTAAAATGATTATGGGATGCCACAGTGGAAATAAATTATATTTATCTTATTAATTTCATGAAGATATTCTTCTGTGTAATTGACATATAATAGAAATACCTTTAATATTTACTTTCCAAAAGTGTTATGTTATAATAATAATAAATTGACAAAATAATATTCATTTTTCATTTGGATATTTCTATTCTAATTTATTAAATTGCTTTTATTTATTTATTTTAAGAAATTTTGTGAGAATTGTTTTTTTTAATGATGTTATTAAGTATGAATAGGTATATAAATGCCCTTTAAAGTAGTATTGTATATTTTTTTTTGATAATGTTATTCTAATCTAAAGTCTGTGATAAAGCCACTGGAATAAATTGAGATTAAATAAAACTGATTTGAGAAATTTTTCATTCAATTTATCCAAAATATGTTTTGTTTTTTTTAATAGAAACTCCAATAAAATAATAATACGAGAATCGTAGAACAAAATTATTATTAAAGAGGATGAGATGTTGATAAGTGAAAATATTAACTTGATTAAAATTGAATGGTAATTTACCAACTGATTGATTGATTGATGTTGCAGTGTTATATTCATAGATTCAACACGAAGAAATTGATTTCCACACTGAAGAGCGATGTATTAATGAGATTAGAAATAATAAATAAAATATTTTAAATTTATTTTTTATATTAATTTTAAAAATAAATAGCGAAAGATTTAATAATTATTACAAATTTTTTAAAGAAAATTTAAAATTAATAAATATATTTAAAGAAAATTATATCTTATAATTGATTTTAAATCTTTTCAAAGAATTTGATTAAAAATTTATAATTATATATATATATATAATTTTTCAATGAAAAATATTGAAATATTGTTTTGTTTTTTTTTTGAAAGTTTACTAATAAAATCTTGGTTTTAATTAATAAAATAAATAAATCTTCAATTAATTCTTGATTATTGAATGATTCAAGTGATGATTTCGGTGAATAGGACGGCGAGAGCGTCTTGCACTGCAAGGGGAATGAGAACTCAATGCGTTCGAGGCAGCAGCGCATCGGCCGGCAGGCATGCAGGTGGGGCAGGCGGAGGAGACAGGAGAGGGGCGGACGGGGTCGAGCGGAGGTGAACATTTTACAGAAAGCTTTTCTTGCAATTTATTACAAATAGATATTATATTAATTAAAGAAAAACATAAATATTAATTTTTTGTTATAAATAATGGTGTTTTTATATAGATTTTAAATCGAACCGATAGAAACAATATTGAAATTTAATTATTTTAAGATTTTAATGAAAAATTTGTAAAATTTATAAATATAATTAATATGTCAGTAAAAAGTTATATAAAATGCATTTTATAAAATGTAATTTTTAATAAAATATTTTTTTTTAAGTTCATTATGGAAATGAATATATTTTTAAAAAAACATGGAGGTGGAGGGTGAGATAGAAATTGTTCAATTTTAAATTATCAATTGATTAACGAGTGTGACATAAATTTAATGAAAATACCTATAATAACAAAATAAGTTGACCTGTGGCCAGGTCCGAACCGACCGTCGGTTTAAAATAAATTAATTTCCAGCTACAGAAACAATTTCAAATAATTTTAATGTATCTATTAATGTAATAAAAAACAGATATGGATATAACATAAATATTTTTAATTTTATTTTATTTATAATATATATGATATACCAGGCTGTGACGTCATGAATGACGTCATATAATTTTAAATTAATAAAAAACGAATAAAGATGATTTTTATTGAGGATAAAACCAATACAAAGTGCATGATTTGTGGTGATATGTAAAAAATCTCCTCATGTGAAATTTGGTGTGAAAATAACCCTTCCCTTCCTATCATTGATCGCTAATACTACCACTTCCGGTTTCCGGATTTGCACCAAAAGTTGATCAATGATGATTATTATCATTATTATTATTATTATTATTATTATTATTTTCACGTATTAAACGGTATATTATTATTATTATTATTATTTATAATAATTCCAATAAAAATAAATAAAAATAAAAACCGAAAAAAGTGCAATTAAAACTAAAATTTCTATTATATTCATTTAATACATTATTATTATTATTATTATTATTAAGTGTTCAGTTATCATATACGTATATATGTATACAGACACACTTTCAAAAGCCAAATTTTGCCGGGTCTGCTAGTAAATTATAAATTTCATTTTGTAGTAAACTATCTTTAGAAGTGTTTTATTTTTAATTATTATAATTATATATCACACTTTATTTTTAATTTTATAAAAAACATTTGATGGCCCTTCATATCTTATTCATTTGAAAAACATTAGCCATCCTACTAAGATAAATTGTTAATTCCCATGATAAAGCAAAATCAATACTCAATAAATCTAATTTAAAACGTAAATTAATTTTTTTTTTATTTACAAATAGCTATTTTATTTAACGTTCATTATTTATGAAAAATAAAAACAGAAGATATCTTCCTCTGTTGGAATTCTTTTGACATTTGAATGCAATTTTTTCAATTTTTTTAAACAAAGTTTCATGCGATGTCATATCTATACACAACAGTAACAAATAGAATTTCAAATGTTCGTTTCCCTAACATCATGTCAAAAGCAATTTAAAAAAAAAATGAAATAAAAATGAATGTATTTAATGTTTGGGAAGTGATAAAGAAAAACGAAAGAAACATTTACTTAATTGTTTTTATTGACTAATATGTATTAAGTTAAAATTCATTTTTTATTTGTATTAATGAAAAGATATCTATATTGAAAATAATAAATGTCTACAAGTAATATATAAATTAATAAAAAAGAAAATATGCTTTTTAATAAAAATTTGGAGTATCTTCGCTAGACTATCTCGCAATTTGAATTGGATTAAATAACATATAATGTATTTAAATTAAATTTAATTAATTAAATTATAAATTGAAATTAATAAATAATATCTATTGGTTTGCTCTTTGTTGTTGGCACACGTCACGTACTGGCGCGTGATTGGCAGTGTTAAAAAATTAATTTCGGTACTTTCAGCGATTCAATCAAGCTAAAATTCTTCTATATATAGCAGTTTTATACAATTTTCAATAATGTGAAAAACTATCAAACATATATCTTTATTTTTTTAGGGTCACTTTAGAGGAAAAAAAATGAAAACATGGTAGATAATGACCCACTTCCGGATGAATTACATTTCTCAAAAAATGATAGAAAACTACAAATTTTGAATAATGCCTGTGTATCAAATTTCATTATTCTAGGTCAAACCGTTTTTGCATAATCTTGTTTACATACATACAGACACATTTTTCTCAACCTTAGTGAAAATTACTCAGGGACCTTCAAAACGTATAAAAACATAAAAATCCCGATATCGAAAATTTTCGTGATCGCAATACTATCTCTGACGAGATAGTAAAAATTAATCTATGTTTTAACATAATAAATGTGGGTCAATAATATAATGAAATAAATAAATCATTTTTATAAATGTGTTTTGATTCCTAAGCTAGTATTTTATTAAAAAAAAAATTGCAGAGAGCTTAATCAGGCGAATACGGTGGTTGTAGTACTATATTATTTTTCGACAAAATACTGTGTTAATTATCGAGATGTAAAAAAAGAAGACAAAAAATATATCTTGTTGTTTGATCTAATAGTATAAATTCATATATAATGCACAACACTACAATAATTCAAGATAAAAAATTAATTTTATTTTTGATCACATTGTAATTATATTAATTAATTAATTTATATTTTAATTATATTTTTATATAATATCTTATAACAATCTTAAATATTTAACAATAAATATATATAATATATTTTGTTTTGATAAGAATTGATGAATGATTTAGGATTTTACCTTGGGAGTAAATAATTTAGTAAATAGGGATTATTGTATTGTATTGTAGTGTAATGGATATTTAGTAAATCTTTTAGCCGAACCCCCCATTTCCATCCCTTAAAAGAGGTCCATGGGACCTTTGAAGTGATTAGACAAGTCCCGGTGGTAAAGTGAAGTGCTCTTCAAGAACACTTCGCTATGCACTTATAACTTTCAAGAGGAACACGTGCCAAATTGTACGCGAACTTCCCCACCAAACAATTAAATTTGCCCAAAGGGGAACTCAAATCAAATGGATTGTCTTTTTTTGTCTTCTTCTTTTTCCCTTCTTTACTGATTTATAGATGAATTAAAATTGAAATTTGAAAATATAAAAAAAGTGTTTATAGAGTAACGGGAATAAAAATAGGGATGTAGAGGAAGTCTGCAAATAAAATGATCATTTTATTTACGTCAGTATTGTGAGGGGTTCTCTAGTTATGAGATTCATTTTTATTTCACTGGTGCCTAGTGTTCCTGTCGAAATCTTATAAACAGTTTTCCATTTTTATTTTACGCTCTATATTCTTTTTAATTTATTGTACAATGAACAATACAGACAAGTTAAACACAGAATTTATTTTTGGCAAACGACCTCTAGTATTTCATTCGATTTATTCTATTTATTATTAATATTATTATTTTTATTTTTGTTCCTAAAATTATGATTTCCTTTAATTTTACTTTCAACAATATATAACAAATTTTTTACTAAAAAAATATTATAATAAATGTATTATAATATAAATAAAATATAATAAAAGAAATAATAATAATAAATTTAAATTATTTAATTAATTTAAATATTAAAATTAAAACTCTTTTAAGACAAAAGTTAACAACACACATTTATTTTTATGAAGTAAATTTTAAATTATAATTCTTTTAATTTTAAAAAAAAATGTATATATGTACTTATAAATATTTTTTTCATGATATAATTATAATTAGCTAAAATATAAGAAAATATTTTGTAAATCATTGTTGGGATCTTCATTAGGATAAAATTACTTTTTAATAATCTCAATTAATTGAATTTAAAATTTCATCCAAAAGTAAAGAAATTTATTTCAATTTGGGTATTACATACAAAATCAAATTTATCCCCTTACTATTATTGATTGTATAAATATTATATCAAGACAAGTTTGTAATATTTTTTAAATTAATTAATTTTATTTTATTTATTATAAAAATATTTGAAGCTATTGAGATTTGAACTCTGATGAACAAGCTCAGAAGATTACAAATTTAAAATTTTAGAAACATTTTTATTTTTTTTTTAAATTTTTACTGTTTTTTTAACTTTTAAAAATCTTGATTATTATAAAAAGAAACATTGCTAAATATTATTAGGAGAACTCCAATTGAATGTTGTGAAATTTTAAATGTTCAAAGATTACGTTTATAATTTTTAATTTATACAAAAAGAAGATTGGTCAATCAAAGGTCATATGTGTAGGAATTATTATCAAATTTTGGTAAGTATTTATATGTAATTATGAAAAAATGTATTGTAAAATTCGTGATACAGTCATATCTAATAATTAAAATTTTAGTATATATGTATTACATGACCTATTATTATATTAACATATTATTAACATTATATTATTAACATATGATTATAAACGATTTTTAATATTTGTTCTAGGATCCAGACAATCCATTTTCAAAAAAATATTTCAATTTCAATTAAAACGTGTATATCCTTATGAATATCAAAATATACAATTCCAAAGTAAACAATACCTCCCTTACTATCGTCTGTCGGTAAAAATAATCAATATCTTAATAAATAATTATTATGTAAATATTATTTATGTAATTATGTATAATTTTTTGTAAAATTTAAGATTATTAAATTTAAATAAAATATATTTACATATATATTTATATATAGATAGATAGGTAGATAGATAGATAGATATTAGTTTGGTAATATATTTTCAGGGATAGATAATCGAATTTTGGTGTTTCTTCCTGGCATGCCTTAATTAAAGCCCTCTTGGGTAATCGTGATTAGATTTCCCTGTATCTTAGTTTCTAAACCAATCCCAGGGGATTTTAAAATATTTAATACTAACGTATTCTGAACGAAAATGTTAAACTATGACAAAAAAAAAAAAATAATAAATAAAATAATCATTTATCAAATAACAAAGTTTTTGTTGTCAGACGATATATTTTATATTGTTTCATATAAAGCAAATAAACTTTTAAACATTTCATATATATACATAAACATGAAAAAAATAGACAATATCTAAAAAAAAAGATACAGTTATGAATAATAAACTTGGCTCTGATCAACCCCTGCCGTCACAAAGAAAATTATACTGACATCGATTATTTGAATGATAAACAAGTTCCACTTGGGCAAACGAAAAAAAAGCTCTTTTTATGATTTTATGAAATTTCATATTAATATTTATAGAGACTTTTAAAGTTATTTTATAGATACTTCATTGAATAAAAGACTTACGAACCTTCATTTCATGGCATTTTTCATTCGATTTTTAATAAAATCATTTTATAGAAGCATTTTTTTTCCAAAATCTATTTAATGTTAGAAGAAAGAGAAAAAAAAATCTTTGAAAAATCCATTATCCTGGCTACTTCTATTTTATGTAAATAATTTTTATCCTTTATTTTATATCTCTAAGTGTTATTAGATTTCACTTCAATAACTGTCAAATACGACTATAAAACAATTCAAAATAATGAAATTTTCCATATCTCTCATTATAACAATGAATGATAACATGCAATAGAATTTTTCTATATTTTCCTTGGGTTCAATTTTTATTAAAGAAAATAATACGATTATTTATAAGTTTTCTTATCTATTTGCAAAAATATGCGAAAATTTAAATCTGATTATTATTATCTCACCCTCTCTCTCTCTCTCAGACATGTTAAACTATACACAATAAAAATACTCTTTTATTTGCACAAGTAATAATAATATGATAATGCTAAACAAAAATCCAAGCATTACTCAGTGATAAAATTTTTATCAACGAACCTTGTTAAGGTAACAATTTAACCATTATTATAAGTTCACAAAATCAATGTATATAATATTTATATAATATAAGTAATGTTTAAGAGATCCGAAATGTCTTTAAATACTAAAAATAAATAATACAAAACAAATATTTACAACTTAAAATATAAATGTATTCTAATTTTAATTTTTTACTCTATTTTGAAAATTTTTTAATTCAATAATTATTTTTTTACAAAATTTGTTTTTATTATTCCTTACTCAATATAGGTTTGATGTTTTCAAAATTTGATATATTTAAATCATTTTATGTGAGAATTAAAAATATATTTTTTTAAAAAAAACTATATATATATAATTACTTTAATATTTGGCACATTAATTTTGTGAACTTAATAATGGTTATCACTGAGAATTTCATATATTTATTTTATGTGAGAGTTAAAAATATTTTTTTTTAAAAAACTGGTTTAGTTCTGAACCAAAAAACTTTGGAAATATAACCTCAATTGGTGAAAACATCGTGACGTCAACTGATAGGCAAGAACTAAGCATGGTTATCAATTGTGTATCGTATAGTTATGAAAAAATTTATACTTTTGTCAAATTTCAAGACATTTTCACTAAATAGTTGTTTAATTGGGTTTTAAAAATTTTAAAATCAGTCCCAGGTATTGAGGAAATTTATTGCTTTTTCTTATCTCAGCATCAATGATTTCCATCAACCTACGATTTTGCATATCAAAATATAGGATGAAAATTTAAACAATTCTTTCTCCTATAATTTCCCAAATTTAATCTGCTGTTACATAAACTTAATTAGACAGAGTCATGTTTCCAAACATATTAATATTAATATTCAGTAAGATTGTAAATGAACAATTTATTTAAAACCATCAAACCTAGTTTAACGTGAAGACAATGATAAATATAAAATACAAAATGAGAAAATACTCTTTTCAAAGTTTATTTATTTTTTTGACTTAAATTTAAATTTACACCTCCGATTTTATTTATGGTTCATTTCATCATAGCATATGTCAAAAATACCATATAAAGTTAGAATTTTTATCGATATCTGTTTCATCTTTATTGTAAATTGACTTATGATCATAACATCTCTGTATAATATTTGAGGAAAAATATTGAATTTTGGGGGATTGTTACTTTTTAAGAACTACCAAATTCAATTGGAAACAACCTGTTGAAAAGCAGTAACCTAAATTAAGAATCAATTTTTAAGAGTTTTGTTTCGAACCGTTTATCAGTTTCAATCATGCAGAAATTTTCAATAAATATTTCGACAATTGAACTACATAAACTAATTTAAAACACTTTTTAAAACAATTTTTTTATTATGAATTAGAGAATTTACTTTTAAGATATAATCTTTTAAGAAATGTATCACTTTGTAATTAAAAAGTTTCTATGAAAATCAAAATTTGATAAAATATTTAGATAAAAGTTTATACCTTTAAATCAGTTAATGATTATATTAGTTAATATTTTATTATTATATTGTAATATTATAAGTGAACCTTTTCCTAAGTGTTCCAATAACCATATCTTATCTTTTACATATTCTTTTAAAAGAAATGTATATCATAAATGACAACTTAATAATTTTTCAGGGTTCAAAAGTGCGACATTTTACACACCAGCGATACACTTGAATAACTTTGAAAATGTCTTCTTAGGGGAAGAAATGTCGCATCTTGAACTTTAGAGCAATGTCTTAGACAAGCAACAGTGCACCGATCATTTTTTTTTTTTTTTGCACCCTCTGCCTCCTTCCTTCTCTTTTTTCCTCCGTTTCTCCTCTTCTTCTATTGCTCTCGTTGTCTTTCGAGAAACCACCAGAGTAGGGATCTACACGCGTCACCATATTTATGGTTGTGTAGTGGGAATTTGATATAAATCTTTTCAAATAAATTAATTTACCAACAAGGCAATGGGTGGAATTAAACTTTTTTTTTTATCTTTAATGAGAAAAAAAAATAAAATAAAATAAAATCCATCCCACCCTTTAAAGAAGCGATATTTACAATCGTAGTCAGAGAATCACGCTAATGCAATTCACGAAGGGGAAGAAACATCCCTTGAGAAAAGCCTTGGGTCTTTCTCGAAAAGTTAAAAATTTAATTAATATATAACTCAAAAGTCAAATATAGTATAATTAAAAATAGAAATCCTTTTAGATACTAAAAAGAACTTTTACTTGACTTTTATTTCTTGGATAAGAATACTTAAAAGGTCTCATTCCTCATTTAATTTGTAGCAATAGGCAAACACAACTTTATTTTATTTACTTACTAATAATATCTTAACATATTAAACACATATTAAAATATTACCTATTCGGGCTCAAACAGTACAGATTTATTGATTTTTTTTTTGTAATCAAAATAATCAATTTGAATAGATTATCTACCAAAGGTTGGTTATAATTGGTTTTCCCATGAAAATAAGTACGAGGGCAGGTCAATGAGTCCGAGACTTTTTGAATGAGACACATGTTTTTGAATAAAGAATAAAATAATTTTTTATCATAGCTTACTTTGAACTCTATACAACGTTTCTCCAATATTTTTATCCCTTCCAAAAATAAGATTTGTCGAAGACAACAAAATAGGTATTTGTTTATGAGATGATTTCATCTCTTTCCGCATAGCCATTTTTTCAGGTTTGGAAATAAGAAATAGTCACTCGTGGCTAAATTCGGAGAATAGGGCGGATGAGGGAGCCATTCGTATCCCAATTCATGGATTTTCATGGAAATTCACTTTTGTCCATTTTCTTCTCAAATCAGAAGGTAGTCTGCTATTAATGAATGTCAAACAAAAACTAAAAGACCCAGCTGGTTTAAAATTCAGCTGATAGTTGCCTGCTGACAGGAGCAGTGTTGCCATTTCATTTAATAGACAGGAAATTCAAAAAGTCACGTACTTATTGACCTGCCCTTAAAATAAAGTTAATTCCCACTGAGAATAAATGTACTTTGGTTACTTTTTTTTATTATGTAATTATAATTTGTATAAATATGTAGATATCAAACAATATTGGCAAAATTTTCTTACAATTTTCCATCAAATATAAAAATTTTGATCGGAAACCATGAAGATTCTAAACCATCGGTGCTCTACCAAGTTTTTCATTTGAAGTCAAATTTATATCATGATAAATATCTTATATAAGAGAAATTGTTTCCTCTCATATAAAACTCTAATTAATAAAATTAAATTTAATTAATGAATTAATATTTGAAAAAACTGTATTAGTTACCATTCAATACAAGTCTGAAAAAATATACTTGAACTTTTAGTTGATGAATACTAGGAATTGAAAAGAGAAATCAGACAGATTCAGAATTAAATTAATTCCAATGATCTTGTTTGGAAATCAATACTGTTACAATTAAGAAGATTAAAATATATTGTATATGCTATATAAGGAAATCAAAGGGGACGGCCATTTCAAGTGAACTCAAGAATGTCTCAATATAACAAATAAGAGCTAAATAAAATTCAATTAAATAATAGTTCAAAAGTTTTAACTGATATATTTTCTTCAAATTTTTGTTGTTTCAGAAAAATAAGACTTCTGTAATTTAAACAGGATTTAATACAATTTATAGCTTTAATTTAATTAGACTGGATAAATGAAAATCCTAGGATTTAATTCTAGTAAGAATAGTACGAATAAGTTTTAGAAATATAAATTAAGGATATGCATTGGCGCTTGTTCATTGTTCCAAGTTTGATTTTATTTTAAAAATCAGCATTTTTTTTATCCGATATTCTTAACTTTCCATTATTAATAGATTAAGTAGAGAATAATTGATAAATGAAAAAAAAATGAAAAATATAATTTTAAATTCTTATAGAAGACATATATATTATATTTTGTTAATTTGAAATACACACAAGTTAAGGTAATAAATATGTATATTTTACTTTTTCTTAAGAGATTATTATTTATTTAAATAATTTTTAATGAAACCATAAATATTAAATAAAAAATTTACTAGTAGATAATTATGAAAGAATAATTTCATTGAATTAAAAAATTACCTAGGTTGACTCCAAAAACAAAGATAGTACATATAAATGTAAAAATGAATTGAAATAAAACATTTTATATTTATTTATTTATTTATTTTTTAAATAAACCAATCAATGTTTAATAAGGCCACCTTATCTTTTGAAAATCTTAGCCTGGAAAATTCGATATTTGGATAAAATGAATTGAAAAGAATATTAAAAACATAGGGTGTTAATCTGTAAGTATATGTGAATTAAGAGATTTTTGTAATTTGAAATTAAACGTCATATCTGGTGCATCCAAAAAAATAATTTCCTACCTATGCGGGCCTCCAACAATGTGGATGGAGCACCCATAACTTAAAATCAGTGATTCTCAACTATTGTATCGCGAGATTATGAGGCTCTTAAACATTTCCGACTTTTTTTCAAAATTTTTTCAATTTGGTTCTAAAAAAAAGGTAAACCATTTTTGGAACCACTTTTTTCAATATGGTAAACTTTTACACTTATCTTTTTCCTTGTGTGCCGCCAAATTTATAAACCGTTAAAAGTGTGCCGCGGTAAAAAAAAAGGTTGAGAACCACTACCCTAGAGTCTCGCATCCAAAAATTCCAGAAGGATATTCTCATAAGTAATCATTGTTGGATTATCTTCCCAGAGAATCTAATTCACTCGGTCTACCACAATTCTAGTCTCAGAGATCCACAGAGCAGAGAACTCAGGCTAGGCATACATATTCATGCAATCCTTTCCCCAATCATTCACTAATTAATTAAGTTATCATTTATTATGAGAACATGCATCCATCGATGGTTGAACGTAACTCAAGATCACAACATTAAGTCACTATCAAAATATTTAAAAAAATATATTCCCCTCCTATTATCTAACATAATTGAAACATTAATCTTGATCACGATTTGTTGATTCTGGTTTTGTGAAAACTATAATTAAACTAAACATACTATGCATCAAAAATTTGGAATTTGAATGGATGTTATTTTAGAAATTACATTAACCAAGATAAAATAAATTAATTTCTCTGATAATAAAATTTAAAAAATATTTAAATTTAAAATTATCAAATTAAAAAATAAAAATGAAATGTATAATTAAACCTTGACTAATTTTAATTATGACAATAATACAATTTTCCCGTTAATAATGTGCCATGTTATAGAAATGATTAATAGTTAATATTAATGAGTTGTATATCCATATACAATAATAAAATTAACAACAAGAGTGAACAGAATAGTAAATAAGTTGACCTGAGGCCAGGTCCGAACCGACCGACGGTTTGAAAAATTAATTTCCAGCTACAGAAACAATTTCAAATAATTTTAATATATCTATTAATGTAATAAAAAACAGATATGAATATAACATAAATATTTTTAATTTTATTTTATTTATAATATATATGTAAGACCAGGCTGTGACGTCATGAATGGCTGGATGACGTCATATAATTTTAAATCAAGAAAAAACTAATAAATATGATCTTTCTCGAAGATAAAACCAATACAAAGTGCATGATTCGTGGTGATATGTAAAAAATCTCCTCATGTGAAATTTGGTGTGAAAATAACCCTTCCCTTCTTATCGTCGATTGCTAATACTACCACTTCCGGTTTCTGGATTTGCACCAAAAGTTGATCAATTCATCCCACTGATGCATTAAGTTAATATCCCAAATTTCATCAAAATCCGTTCAGCCGTTCAGGCTGTACACATCTATACGGACGGACAGACGGACAGACGGACGGACGGACAGACATCATGCTAAAAATACTTTTTTCTGTTAAGAAAATGCATGATTCGTGGAGATATGTAAAAATCTCCACATGTGAAATTTGGTGTGAAAACAATACCTCCCTTACTATCATCGGTCGGTAAAAAAGAGCTGTGGCCTGGCAGAGAACCAACCAACGATTAAAAAATAAATTAACATCCAAACATTATATATATATATATAAGTATATATTTAAAGAATCATATTTTTAAAACTTGAATTAAAATCCCTAAATTATATTATCTTGGTTTTTATTTTTAGTTTAATTACTCTTATTAATTCGTACTATATTTTAAGTGAAAAATTTCCGACAAATATAAAATTAATACTTTGTAAACTAGCACTCCCGGTTTTCGGATATTCACCAAAGGTTGAGAAATTCATCGTACTGATGCATTAAGTAAATATACCAAATTTTATCAAAATCCGTTGAGCCGTTCAAGCTGTACACTTCTATACAGTCACACAATGGACAGATGGATGGACGGACGGACATGCTAAAAATACTTTTTTCTGTTAACAATATGCATGATTCGTGGAGATATGTAAAAATCTCCACATGTGATATTTGGTGTGCAAACAATACCTTCTCTTCATATCGTCGCTCGGTAATAAAACAATGAATATAGTTCAAGAAAATTAAAAGTAATATTTCATTTTTAATTATAATTAATAATAATAATAATAATTATACTAACCTCGAAGTAAATAAAGGGTTGATTTCCTCAAATCTCAAAGACTTCTGCCATGTCTCATTGCCACAAGCTCCTAAAAACAATAATTTAATTAGATTAAGTGCAGAATTAAAATTATTTAATTTAAATTAAACGTAATATTG
Source organism: Labia minor (assembly GCA_963082975.1). Lineage (NCBI taxonomy): Eukaryota > Metazoa > Arthropoda > Insecta > Dermaptera > Spongiphoridae > Labia > Labia minor. The sequence goes on from OY720345.1 coordinate 67,781,358, forward strand.
ACTTGCCAATTTGAAATGAAATTAATTTTTTCATGTGATTATCTTCTTCCTCCTGGAATATAAAATTAAAATGAAATAATCATACAATTTAATAAATTAATCTAGGTATTGCACTTACCTTTTTGTAAATATTTATGATATTCATTTTATTATATATATATGGGTTTTTTTGTCTGCACCTCAAGAAAGATAAAATAACTTAAGAATTTTTTCTCACCCTTGTCTTTCGGTTCTGGAAAATATTAAAAAATTTTAATTATTTATTTATTTGAACAAAATCTGCTTTAACTATATTTTTAATATATTTCTAAAAATCTTGATAATTCTGGGACTTTTGGAGAGATGTGGTTCCTCGAGTTCAGTAGAGCCACAGTGATACATAAATATATTTGTAAAAATCAATTTTAATATTTTTATTAAAATAACATTTATATTATTTCATTTAATTTGAATTATTAATAACAAATTCAATATTTTAATTTTAATTAAGATTCCGAAAAATTTAGTTATTATGAGTTATCAAGGGAAGTTAAGCTGTGGATAGGCACAGTTGGAGGAATGTATTTGAGTTTTAATAGCAACACAATGATAGATAGTTGAGTATCTTTCGAGAAATGATAACAACTTTGGTCTCTAAATATTAGTAATTATTTTAGTAAATGTTCATAAAACAAACAAATCACACAGATATTAATTTAAATTTTTTTTTTTATGATAAATAATAATAAGAGAGACAATTTAAAATATATTAATTTATTGATATATAATCTATATTTTTTAATGATATAATATATAATAAAATTATTAAGATTGATTTCAAATCAAATAAGATTTTGGTTCTAAAATTTATTTGAAAATATAGAAAATTCTATGAAAATAGGTATTTTATTAAATTTAATTTTAAATAAATATGGATGATAGACATGAAATGTGTGTGTGTTAATATATATTTAAGAGTTTAGAAAGATTACACATCAATATAAATTCATATATATACATATTATACATATAGATATCCTATTTTCTATTAATTAATAAAAGATGAATGCGTAAAAAATTTTAAATAATTTAAAATATCTATAATTTTTTAGTTAAGTATTTATAGTATTTAAAGCAAAGAAAATTGTATTTTGGTATTTTCAATAATTCTATTTTCTTTTAAATTTATTAAAATATATTTTTAAAATTTATTTTGAGTTTGTTATTATTTAAAATCATAAAAATTAAAATAATAAAATATACTCCCTCTGTCCGGAAATATGGTATACATTTTTCGAAAAAATATAATAAAACTTTTCTTCCGAATTTTTTTTTTTTTTTTTGAAGAAAAATCGGCACATATTTTACCTTCTCCGTATTGAGCTTGTGCTGTATGCCAAATTCTACTTATGGCAATTGAAATGTAGCAGCAACGTCATTGATTGCACCGTGTTTTAGCCTGTTCTCTTCCATGTGCTGTAATAATTTTTCTAAGATACCTTGACATTGTTCTGTGTTCAATTGTTTATATTTGGAATCTCTTCTTTCCAAGTTTATCAATTCTTCTTAGGAATTTTCCATATTCGTTTTGCAGCGGTACCAATTTTAAAAACCGTATTTTAAAAACCGATCTTTGATCGTTAAGTTCTAAACCAAAAAGAACATGACCCATTTCAATTTTTACCGACCGACGATAGTAAAGGAGGTATTGTTTTCACACCAAATTTAACATGTGGAGATTTTTACATATCTCCACGAATCATGCATTTTCATAACAGAAAAAAGTATTTTTAGCATGATGTCTGTCCGTCCGTCCGTCCGTCTGTCCGTATAGATGTGTACAGCCTGAACGGCTCAACGGATTTTGATGAAATTTGGTATATTTACTTAATGCATCAGTATGATGAATTGATCAACTTTTGGTGCAAATCCGGAAACCGGAAGTGGTAGTATTAGCGATCGACGATTGGAAGGGAAGGGTTATTTTCACACCAAATTTCACATGAGGTGATTTTTTTACATATCTCCACAAATCATGCACTTTGTATTGGTTTTATTCTCGAGAAAAATCATCTTTAATTAGTTTTTTCTAAATTTAAAATTATATTACGTCATCCAGCCATTCATGACGTCACAAACTGGTCTTACATATATATTATAAATAAAATAAAATTAAAAATATTTATGTTATGTCCATATCTGCTTTTTATTACATTAATAGATATATTAAAATTATTTGAAATTGTTTCTGTAGCTGGAAATTAATTTACTTCAAACAGTCGGTCGGTTCGGACCTGGCCACAGGTCAACTTATTTAAGTTATAATACCATTAATAAATTCAGATAATATTATATATATTTTATATATTCACGATAATCTACGATTTTTTTTTAATGTACATATACCATATTTCCGAATAGAGGGAGTATAAAATTATTAATAGTAAAATGTTAGTGATATTCCATTCAAGAAAATTCAATTTTTACTAAATTATTTGGTTTTTTCTAAAAGTCACTATTAATATCTGCGATTTGTGATTTATAATTAATTAATTTTTTTTTCTTGATTCACCAATGATTAAGGGTTGATTTCTTTGGAGAAACCACTGACGAATTTTATGTGCGCAGTTCAAATGCCAACTGAACGCGCACGGCGCTCACCTGCCAGCAGTGGACAGGCGAAGGAGGGAGAGGGGAGGGAGTCGGATGGGTAAGCGCGTGCTTTCAAGTAAGCTACTCTGGCAATTATTTACAAAAGAACCATAAAAATATTATAATAATTTAATTAATTTTAATGTAATTTGAAAAATGAGTAAGTTATCAAGAACTTATAAAATAATTATTTTATTTTCCCTTATAAAAATTATTTTCTTATAAATATATGTAATTAATATATATAATCTATGGTATTTTAAGTCATGTATTTATTATTTCCAAAAAAATAAAATTGAATACTTATTAATGAATAATATATATATAAGATTATTTAATCACACATTAGAATAGACTAAAAATGGGTCGATTACTATAAAATTAATTCATAATGATCTTAAATGCCCCTTTAATCATAGATTTTGTCAATGTCTTCTCAAAATTGAAGAAATTAATTTATTTAGGGGTTTAAAAGAATATTAATAAAAATACAGTCACATCGAACCAAAATGACACTCATATGTTAAACTTGAAGTGTTTTGTAATAATATGCCCTATATCAAATACTATTTTAATGATTCTATTCTTTTTAGAAAATGTATAATATTAATCATTCATTTAAAAAATGAATATTTAAAAACCACAACCATAAAAATGATATTTTAATTTATATTAAATCAAAATCCAATCATCCTTGATCATTTGAAGGAGGGTGATAACCATTGTATTTTAATGCGAGATTTCCAGATCAATAGTTTGTCTATTATATCACTGAGAAATAAATTATTGCTCCCTACAATTCCAAGAGAACGAATAAGAAAATTTATAATTTTTTTTAAGTGCCAGAAAACTTATTTTTGAATTGTTCTTAAAATTATATTTAATAATATATTATAGTAGTTTTATTATTTATTTTTTTTTGTTAAAAAATGTTTAATTTTGTGGTGGTTTAAAAAAAAACATAAAAATATGTATATTTAAATTTTAAAGTAGTATATTTATTCAAATTATTTTATAATAAAACTTTAATACAGAATTGTCTCCTATAATATTAAATAATGTACAAAGTAGTATAGGGTTAACTTAGTGTTTCTCAACCTTTTTGGACCAAACGCCCCCTTTGTAAGACCCTCTTCTTGATTCGCCCCCCCCCATACATTTTTACAGATAAAAATTGCATGATAATCCCTAATATAAGGTAGGTACACTAGGTGATACTTAGAGCCATATTGAAAAATCGAGTTTCAGAACCTGATTGCAAAATCATCTGTCCTTTTTTTAGAACCATATTGAAAAAAATTGAAAAAAAGAAGAAATGTTTAAAAAGCCTGTTCGCAAAATCATCTTACCTTATTTTAGAGTTGAAAATGATTTCGCCCCCTAAAAATAACTTATCGCCCCCCAAAATCGTATAGTCAAATAATCGCCCCCTTTAAGATGTCGATCGCCCCCCAGGGGGCGATATCGCCCAGGTTGAGAATCACTGGGTTAACTTATTGATTAACTTAAATAGAAAAATTAGAATAAAACCAAGACAAAATTAAGGTTTTTTCTATGATAATTTTAAATTTAAAGGTATAATAATTCAGGTTACTAAACACTTCTTAAGTCTCTTGTCTAGGTATTAAGGACGCCGAATACGGTCTGAACTGCTAGTATTATGACATAAATCTCAATATTAAAAATTTATTATAAGAATGTTTACAATATAATAATTAAATAAAATGTCAGAAGATTTATGAAAAAATTTTAATTATTATAATTCAATTTTTTTTTCCACTATTTTTTTTATCTATTTGAAGACATAAATACGAATTCCATTTAAACAGACAATTTAAGATATGCCTATACATAAAATATCAAAATAGATAATTGATTAATAAAAAACAAAATGAAAATAAATTAAAGTAAATACTGATTTTGTGGAATATAAAAGAACAGCGTCTATCAACCGGTTGCCGCCTAAGCGGGGTAAAGGTTTTGTATGATCAGCACAACATATATCCCCTCAAACTTTGAAAATAAATAAAATTTATACATAGAAAAAAAACAATAGTGATAATTGCTGATTTTAATCATTTTTATCTTTGATCAGGCTGATGATTGCACTCATATTCCTTCCAATCTATAAACCATTATTTTTCTTGAGGTAATATTATTTAAGGTTATTGAGTTTAATGTTTTATTATTTATTAAAAATTATATGATTTTCTAAATAAAAAAATGTCATTAGATGTCTTCTGGTATTAAATTATTATATTTAGGTCAAATTTATTTCAATAGAATATTTTGAATAGATTTGAATACATAGAAAATAAGATTAATTTTTATATATCTAGATTATACATATAAAAAAAATATCTTTCATTTTATATCTTATATTATATCTTGTTAATTCTTTATAAGTGTATACCTTCATAAATATCATATAATACATTATATGTGTATATAAATATAAAATATATAAGATAAGATAACTTATATTGTTTCAATTAGATAATAGAATTTTAGTTATTATTCCACAGGGAATATCAAATTAACCCTTTAATATTTCAATTATAGTAATAGAATGCCAGAGCACAATTGTGATTTATCTACTTTAAAAATGAAAAATAGCTACGATTATGTTGAAATTTCAAATGACATTTTGCCAAAAAAACAAGCAGTTAATTAAATGAATGGTATTTTATGAGAAATGAGATGGCACAAGATTAGAATTAAAAGAGTGACTGTTACAGAAAAAAAAACAACTAACAAACAAACATTTATTTATCTACTCGGAGAAACAAAGAAATATTTACAAAGGAGCTAAAAGATAAAATTGTTTATATAATATTAGGATTGATTAAATTATAAAGGACCTAAAGTGAAAAATTGATTAAACAAATTGATAGAAGAAGAATATAAATATACCTAAAAGGGGAAGGGTTAAATTAAAAAATAGTTATAAACTTTATAAAACACCTTTTATTTATTTAAGTATAAAAAATCTAATATAACTAATGATATATAATATAATTAATATTTGTTTTATGTTATTGTTATTAAAATTCAATAAAAATTATTAAGAGGGAATTAGGAAAGAATAGATAGTGGATGGAGGTGGTTTATGATCCAAACTATTATAGAAATGTCAAGAGTTCGTTACTATCATAAAATAAAGTACCGGGACCCCGAGCCTCGGCTCGGTACTTAAGTTAAAAAAAAATGATTCATTATTATTGGGTATGGCTGGTAATATTAATACCTGGGATACCGAGCTGTCGCTCGAAAAAATGTTTAGACATTATTATAGACATTTTCATTCTGTAAATTAAATAATTTTATTTCATTTAAATAAATATCTATTTTTAAATAATTTTTCTCTACATTATTTATCTAATTCTGACAATATATTAAGATCACACCGGGACCCCGAGCCTCGGCTAGGTAATTAAGTTAAAAAAAAATAATTCATTATTATATTGGGTTTGGCTGGTAATATTAATACTTGGGACACCGAGCTGATATACAATTCTTTAATTATTTATTACAATTATTAAATGTTGCATCATTGCATGGAACTTGGGGTCCTCAATAATACATAAATATGTATTATTAGATATGTTTCTAAGTGCATGAATATTTTTTTTTTATTGGAAGAATGATAAATATATATCGTAATTTATAATTATAAAATATTATTAAAATATATATTTTTAATTTTATTTCGAAATTAAATAAAAAATTTTAAAATATTTTAAATATAAAAAAAATATTAAAACAATATCTTTTAAAAAAAGGCGGGAGTCAAATAAGATAAGTTAATTAAAATATATATATAAACAAAAGCAAAATTAAATAATAAAAATTTATAAAAAATAAAAAAAAAATTTGAATTAATAAAATAAAATAAAAGCAATTAAATTTAATCAAAGAACAATGAATAAATAAATATAAAATAATAGATAAAAAAAAAAAAAAATTTTTTTCCGCCGGTTTCGATCCTGCTAAGTTGACTATTCAAAACAGTGCCTTTACCCATTAGACTGATATATATTTAGTTAATTAACATGACATTTTTACTCTCTTTGCAAGAATTATATGTTTTTTTGTTTTTGTTTTTGTTTTTTTTGAGAGTGATTAATAAATATATATATATATTTTATTAAAAATAAATATTTTTAATTTTATTTCGAAATTAAATAATGAATTTTAAAATATTTTAAATATATAAAAAAATGTTAATACAATTCATTTAAAAAAAAGCGGGAATCAACCAACCGTATTTTATTTTGTTAATAATTAATTAATTAAGATTAATAAATATATATATATATATATATATTATTAAAAATAAATATTTTTAATTTTATTTCGAAATTTATTTTATTTTAAAATATTTTAAATATAAAAAAAATATTAATTGAAGTAAAATTGATGACGTCACACCCATATATAATTTTCAATTAAGAAATTAATAATGAAGCTGTAAGTTTCAAGAGATGTGATCAATAAAACTCAATTTTTCTTTATAAATACTATATCTAGTGTGAATTTGAAAAAAATCGTTAGAGCGGTTTTTGAGAACCAATGGTTATATATAGAAAGAAATATAGATATATAGATATATATATACAATTTTAGCTAGCATAATAAGATAAGATAAGATAAATAAATAATAGACACATCATAGACAGATAGATCCTTATTTAGAATGGGGATTTTTTTTTAAAATTACTGCAATTTCTATATATATAAATCACATTTATAAATATTTACTAAAATAAAAAAAAAACAAGAATAAATGATTCAATATTATTTTTCTAAATGGTTTTATACACCTCTCTCGAACAGACACCGTAAACGACAAATGAAGAATTGTCACTGAGGTCTTCAAGTTTTTCATCGTATAAATAAATGGAAAGGAATAAAAAGTATCATATATCATTTTGTTACATTCAGGCGTAGCTTCATTCCCCCTCCATTCCAATATTTAAGTCCCTCAAGTTTGATTTGAATCTGCGAACGACAAAATAAATCCATCATTAGCAACGCCCAGAGGGTGCCAACAAGAGAAGGGACCAATTGAGACTCATCGAAATTATAATTGACAAAATTGTATGCTCCCTTAATTGGAACTAGTTTGTTATACAGCACCGAATCGATTGTTATTGCGTCATTATTAGTTATTCCATTTGGTAGCTATTATAATCAGTTAAATTATAGGTTGAATAGGGTTAAGCTATAATAAATTGGATCAAAGTAAAGGAACAGTCCTTAATTTAAACAAAAACATTGGTTTACAAAATAAACCGCTGAAAAACCGCAGGATTATTATATGCTTAGAATATTCTCAATAATTTAGTATAAAAATTCCAATTAATGCTTAATTATTATAATTATAACTCTAAATTGAACAGGGAAAATTTTCAATTTGATAAATTGTTTATTGTTTGACCAAAACCAAACTGAAAAATTGGAATTTTTAAATCTATAATTAACTTTTAAAAAACGTTTGAAATTAAAAATTCATTATTTATTTTTTAATTGAATGATAGAATATTTCCACAAAATTACACACCTGTTTTCCATAATTAGGGATTTATATATGATGTTAGTGGCGAATATATTTAAATAAACGTGACGTTATAAATTTACATAAAAAGGGAATGGTTAGCAAATGATTGATTTAATTGATCCTATAATGTGATTTCAAAAAACGGGTCGTTATACTAAATGAAAGGGACTATGGTATGAGAAATAAAAATAAATTAGAAAAATAGCATGTGGCTGAAATATTCTGAAAGGGTCTGTGACACAAGTCGACAGCGTTATGATTTATACAACTCTCATTAAATATGATTTTTTCAAAAATGCCATCGGGTAACTGACGAGTGGGAGAAAGGGGGTGGGAAAGGGCGTCGTCGCTGCCTTCGTGGAAGCATTATAATTTGTTCAAGCAGTTAACGATGAATCAAAGGCGGTCACGTGGCGGACACCCTCATGAAGGGCTGCAAAATGGAGAACTACATCAGTGAGAGCTCATTAGCCCGCTTATGCTGACTCACTGATCACCAGCGAAATGCAAATCAAGGACTTGTCGTCGACGTCGACGATAGACTACTACTCCATTCACCGTGTTCTCTTAAACAAGAAAAACATGAAAGTAATTGCATATTTTACCTGAAGTCGTAAATGCACTTATCTGAATTTATTAAATACAATTATTGCACCATTAAAAGACAAATGTATAATTGTTATAATTATTTTGAAAAAATATTAGAATTTTTTTTTTTTTGTTATTTTATATAAATGAGAATTTTAGGAATAATTTCTGAAAAATTATTTGTTTGATAAATAATTTCAAATTGGTTTCAAACTCCATTAACCCATTTGATCTCAAATTATTTTTTTTTTAATTCGAAAAATTTTTGTCTTAACTAATTAAGCTAAACCCATAAAAGATATTTTAATCATACTTTAATATTCATAATCATATCCCAATTTTGCAAAAAAAAACTTGGTCCCAAATGAGAAAACTCGAAAATTTAAGTTCTTATTATGAAAAATGTAAAATATTAAAATAATATAAAAAACACCTCTAACTTTAGTATATCTATGATCAGTAAAACGGGTCATATCAACATTTTCCTTGATTTTCTTTATCGGAGGCTCTACTTTTTATCAAGAAGCTTTCTAATTTTGATCCCAATTGTTCCCAAATTGGTAAATTTCTGAATTACATAAAAATTCTGTGAGATTTTTCACATTTTATATTTATTTTTATAAAAACAAAATAAATGAGTAAAATTATAAAGAAAGTATTTATTTTATAAAATTTACTTTATTATTTATTCATTATACCATTTATTTTATCATTTACACCAGTGATTCTCAACCTGGGCGATATCGCCCCCTGGGGGGCGATCAACATCTTAAAGGGGGCGATTATTTGACTATACGATTTTGGGGGGCGATAAGTTATTTTTGGGGGGCGAAATCATTTTCAACTCTAAAATAAGGTAAGATGATTTTGCGAACAGGCTTTTTTAACATTACCTCTTTTTTTCAATTTTTTTCAATATGGTTCTAAAAAAAGTTCAGATGATTTTGCAATCAGGTTCTGAAACTCGATTTTTCAATATGGCTCTAAGTATGACCTAGTTTATCTACCTTATATTAGGGATTATCATGCAATTTTTATCTATAAAAATTTATAGGGGGGCGAATTAAGAAGCGGGTCTTTCAAAGGGGGCGTTTGGTCCAAAAAGGTTGAGAAACACTGATTTACACTAAAAAAATAAATAATTTCAATTTTAGAACATTTTGAATTTGTCAATCAAATGACTGGAGGAGTATGAAAAATATAAAAATATATATAATAAATGAATATTGATATAAAGATTTTGTGTTATCAATAAATATGATAGTTTGTATCATAATTTTCCTTTTCTGTTTATTTCTATTCAATCCTTCTCATTCGTATGAATTTCAATCTTGTTTGAAAAAAGTTTCTTTTGGGATCGAGGAACTGTTTTCTTATTTATTTATTTTTATCTATGTAAAACAAACAATTATAAAAACACCATAAAAATAAGACTTGACGTTATTTCGCTTGCTATGGTGACCCATCAATTTTAATTTCAATATGAAATAATAATCGGCTCAGTTATTTATGGGTCTATTGTAAAGCATTTAAAATTTTCCAAACAAAATCACAAGAAAATTTTTAAAAATATGTCAATATTTGGATTTTAGAGGACATAAAACCTAAATAAATCTAAAAAAATATTTACTTAAATTTTAAGCAATGTTCAGATGAAAACTTTTATTATATGAAAAAATAAATATATTATATATTGGTATATATATATGCTTGACTACTATTAAACTTCAAATCGTTGTTAAAAAATATATTTTCAATTTTTATACAGAGGTTACCAAAGTGCGAATCCTTTGAATGCGGCCCGTGACATCAATCTGAGGTTTATATTTTTATTAATATTAATTTTAATTAAACAAAAAAAAATAGTAAAATAGGTAGATAATAAAATTAGATGTATATTGAATGTGGTAAATTAATAAAAAACAAATAAAAAATTGACGATATAATTATTACTTATTTAATATAAGCGACTCCTTTTTTTTTTGCCCGCAAGTATTTTGGGGTATACTAAATTGGCTCGACTAGCAAAAACTTTGGGAACCCCTGTTTTATACATTTATTTTCATTTTTATTTTATGAATTGAATCACTCAAATTAGCATAATCCATTACTCTTCTTTTATTTAATATATAAATATATTATTATACATCATTAAACTATTTCACATTACATACTTTCTATAAGAATAGATTGAATATTCTGATTACAAAAACGAATTTTATATTTTTTTTTTATTTTATGCAACCTGCGTTAAAAAATAAGTTTTTCTTTAGGTTGTAAAAAGTTTTCCTCAGGCCACGCTTGACTGAATATTTCTTGAGTAATGAACAAAGAAAATAAAAAGAAATACAAAAATAAAAGATTTATTAACAAGTGTTCTTTTAGAGTGGGAACAAAAAATAAAAAAATAAAAATAAAACAAAAAAAAACAAAGAGGATAATAGGAAAAAAATATTTTCTCTCTAAATAAATGTATAATGTTTTCAATTTCAAGGAAAGTTCAAGTGTAAATTTAGAAATTATAGAGGTTTTTTTTCTTTTCTTTTTTTTATCTTAAGGTGACAAAAAAAAATACAATAAAAGATTAAGAAGAGAATAAGGGGATAAAATAAAGTCGGGAAACGTTATGCAAATTCGACATTTACAAAAAAAAAAATAGAATAAAACTGCGAAATGTTCCTTTTGAATGTTTCGAATTGTATTTGAGATCGCCTTTAGAGAATAGAAGTGAGAGAGGAGCGATGTCACTCGTTTATATCGATGTATTTTCAATCTAAGGTCTTTGTATAAGTGCAATGTGCAAAGGAAAGGGAAAAAGAAGAAAAGGGAGGAAAAAATAAGAAAAATCCACCCTAAGGAGACAATTAAATTCCTCTATACATTTCGAAATTGGATCTTTGAGACAAACAGAGAGATAGAAGAGCCTCTGCCTGTCCTACTCACCCTCTTCGCCCACACTCCAGTATCTCGTTCTCCCATTTCACCACCTTCGGTAACGAAAAAAGAACACTCGAACGTGGCGTTTTCATGATTAAATAAAATTTTGCCAATTGTGATCGTCAACGCCTGGTAGGCAAGTGCGAGTTCCCATGAAATGAGGCGGACCCCCCCCCCCCCCCCCAACCGCTGCCCAACTCTTCCCAAACCATTTTTTTTCTATTGGTTTGGTAAATATATATTAGATAACTTGTTTCAAAGTTAGTTATTTCATCTTATCTAAATCAAGAATACAAGAAGTTGAATAAAAAATAATTTATTTTATTTCTTGAAATTCTATTAATAATTAATTCAATAATCACTAATTTGGAAAATTAAATTAATTACTCACTTCTCTTAGATAAACCATTAGAGATTAATTAATTAATTTAATTTGGGCCAGTAGAAGAGTTATTTTTGAGGATTTTGACTATCTAAAATTTTGGTTATCCCGATAACATTTTTATTTTAGACATCAATAAAAAAATATAATGAATGAGATGAGTCTATAAGATAAATAATAAATAAATTAATTAATTAATCATGAAGGATAATATTCAAGAAGAAATAAAGCGAGGTTGCAATCGGGAAACGCCTGTTATCATGTAGTAAAGGGGCTTATCGTGTCAAAATCATTATCAAAGAGGATAAAGATTAAAATATATAAAACAATTATTTTGTCGGTTGCATTATATGGGTGTGAGGCATGGTCTATGACCTAGGACACGAGAGTAGATTTAGAGTATTTGAGAATAGGATTCTGCGAAGCATTTATGGGCCAAAGAAAGATGAGGTCACCGGGGAATGGCAAAGATTGCATAAGGCATAAGGAATTGTATGACCTCTATGCATCTCCAGATATAGTTAGAATTATAAAATCGAGAAGGCTACGGCGGGCAGGACACGTGGGTAGCATGGGAGAAGATAGAATGACGAAAAATATATTGGTGGGTAGACCGCGTGGGAAAGGTCCGCTTGGGAGACCAAGGACGCGGTGGGTGGATAATGTGCGAAGAGATGTGAGTGAGATGGGAGAGGGTAGGGACTGGAGGGTTGTGGCTCAGAATAGGGATGCTTGGAGAAGTGTGGTTGTCGCGGCCAAGAACTTTCGAGTTAATAATAATAATAATTCAAATTTTTTGATTGGAACTTAGATTATCAGATCGTAACACTCTTTAGGAGTATAATGAAAAATATTATTATTTATTTATTTAATGTTTTTTGACGGGCTAAGACATATTGGGGCTATATAAAGAATAAGATTGTTATTATAAATATATATTTGACCATTTTTGACAAAAATTATCCTATAGTATCGAATCTGAATTATAATAATAATAATAATAATTTATATAAATGTATATAAAAAACTAACCTTTATATTATTAAAATAAATATAATGTTCCTAATTTTTTAATACACATTGAAATGTATTGTGTTATTCTTATTGATTTAGTTCTAACCGAGGTTTGAAATTTATCTTTGGTAATTAAATAATGATTTCCTTTGAAATAATTTTCATTTCATAAATTATCCAGATCCAATCTATAGTGGAAACAATTTGTTCTTTGATTCTTGATTAACCGGAAAGAATAAATAAAGTTCAATTAATGGGCCATGTCAGAGTCCTCTGGGATGATAGCACGTGCCAGAGAAAATTCCCCGAACCGCAACGATCTCCTCTTTCTCTCCTCTCTCTTTCGAATCGTAATATCTGACTGGAACGCAGACTAAATACCCGAGAAATCGGTGTCTTGACAATGGAACTAACCCACCCCTATCCAAAAGGGTCCAAGACAGGGAGCAAAACACGTCACTGGCTTGCTTCCACACATAACAATGGGGCTCTAAAACCCCTTGGTTCTCAAGCTCATCTCCAATCTCAGTTGTGTTGTTTTAATTATTAAATCCCATCCCATTTAAACCACAAAACAATTGTACCACAAAAAAAAATGTTGGCGAATATTATTAATATATCGATAAGGGTATATTTGAATGGTAGGGTGAGAATAATGTACAAAATTGCAACCACATGGGCTACCCTTCCACTCCCTTCTTCAATTTTACGTTCAACCAATAGCGAAATTAATACGACAGACGGTTCAATTTTTTTTATTTAGTTTGGTTTTTTGGCGCCATCCGGTGGAGCGGAACTCTCCCCTGAGATTGGAAAGGGGCGACAGTCACGCAATTGGCCTTTCAAGGGATAAATAATTGATACTATAAGGGCTGATAACAGATTGGAGTCCAAAAACCGAATTGTATCAAATTAATCGAATTTTAGAAAAGCATATTCAATAATAACAAGGATTTTCCGTTCATTTTATTGAAAAATCAATCAGGGATTAATTTTTAAATAAATTTAAAAAAAAATCAGAATCTGAAACCATAATTATGAAAATAAATTCATAAAATATATATTTTATACATTTCACATATAAGTATGCTATTATAAAGCATTTATTATTTAAAAAAAATTTAGTGAAACAAAAGGAAATTTTAATTTTTCAAAAAGGCGTTATATTTTAAAAAAATATATTTAATTTTAACTTAATTCTAATTATTATCAATTAGAGTACCAAATAGTAATGTTTTAATTATAAATTTGACTTTCAATTTATAGTTTTTAAATAATTTATATTTTTCAAAAATAAATAAATCAATAAATCTTTTTTGCTTAAATTAATAACTAGTAAACAAATTGAGATTAATTTGATTAGAAAATATATTTCAAATGAAAACCATTTTGTTTTTGTTTTATAGAAGAATCCATTCAATATCTAATATTGTAAAAACTACAAAAGATATTTTTGAGGTAGATCTCACTTCTTAGTATTTTTTAAAAATTTTAATTATAAAAAAATTTATCTTGATATTATTCTATATGAGTGTAGTTCATCTATGTACCTCTTTGGCTCTAAGGAACTCAAATGATCTCAGTCGCAGCAACCACGCTCCTCCAAACGTCCCTATCCTAAGCCACCCCATCCAATAATGTAGTTTATATCAATTTTAATATTTCCCAAAGTGTAGGTCACAGAAAACGTTTAACACAAAAATGCCATACAATTTTTAATGCCTTTTGTCACCACTTATATATGTGAAGGTGCATCCTTCGACTTGGTGGGGTTAAATAAGTATTGAAACAGATTGGATGTCCAACCGAATTTGAGAATAAAATTAAAATAATTTCTTGATGATTTAAAATTGTTATATGCTATCAAACAACATAATCCTAAGAACAAAATATACCGAAGAAAGTTTACTTCGTTTACTAAAGTTGTAATTGTTAATTTATTATTATTTAAAACCTCGCCGTTAATTTTTTTAGAGATTTTGTAAAGATCCGTGATATTTTGATCTTTCAATTTATTTAAAATTTATTTTTTTGAAATGTCAACAAGATCTTTACAATAGATAATTCCCTTACAGGTATTTAATTTTGGGTGAGGTTTGACTTTAACAGGAATGCCCTATGCTAATTTATCACAAGTGTGAAAAGTCTTTTAGAATCTTTACCATTGAGATAACTTCTATAAAAATAATACCTGAACTAAGTTTTTTAATAGATTTGATGAGAACTTAAACTTTGTATTTAACTGTTTTATTTATTACAACAGACTGAGTTTTCTTTTCCTTGTCTAATTCTGTAATTATTAAAAAACGAGGTTCAGGCTTAGATTTGGAAATTTCAGAAAAAATTTAAAGTATTTTACAAGTATAGTAATTAAATTTAATTATTGAGATAATTTCACCTACATTTCATTTTAACGAAAAACATTTTTTCCCAATATCTCTTTTATTTAAAGAGTAATTTACCTTGATTAATAATATATATATATATATATATACTAGGGTCAAAAAGTTCGCGGAATGGTCGCTTATAGTCAAGTATTTCTTAGCTGAAAGGGAAATTTTTGTTTGTGAGGTTGGCATAACTGGTAGTGAATGTGCTTTTGAGGTTAGCAGGCAGTTGTAGTTGGTTCCGTGCGTTCGGTGTTTAATATTGTATATCGTAGTTTCTTTCTTTCGTCGGATTGTGCAATGTCATCATTAGAGCAGTGTGGCAATATTAAATTCTGTGTGTTGCTGGAGAAATCACCTTGGGGACTCTTGAGATGCTAAAAAAGCATACGGAAATTCTGCGATGAAGAAAACAGCAGTTTACGAGTGGCATAAGCGTTTTCGCGACGGTCGCACTCGTCAGAGGTGATTGAAAATGCGACGGAGCGGCTGAAGGAACTTTCAAAAAACGGCTTTCAAGAGTGTTTCCAACAATTATATGAACGGTGGAATAAATGTGTAGATGCAGGAGGAGAGTATTTTGAAGGGAAATAATGTAAGAATGTTATAAATATTTTTAATAAATTTTTAATAACCAATTCGGCGAACTTTTTGACCCTAGTAGTATATATATATATATAAATATTTTTTTTATACTCAATTTTTACTATCTCTCCAGAGTATTGTGATCATGAAAATTTTCGATGTCTATATTTTGATGTTTTTATACGTTTTGAAAGTCCATGACTCATTTTCACTAAGGTTGAGAAAAATGTCTGTGTGTGTGTGTATGTGTGTATGTATGTAGACAAGATTACGCAGAAATGGTTTGAGATAGAATCCGGGCATTATTCAAAATTCGTAGTTTTCTATCAAATTTTGAGAAATGTAGCTCAACCGGAAGAGGGTCATTACCTTTTTTCCTCTAAAGTGACCGTAAAAATAAAGATATTTGTTTGATAGTTTTTCACATGATTAAAATTTGTATAAAACTGCTATATATAAAATTCCAGCTTGATTGAATCGCTGAAAGTATCAGAATTAATTTTTTAACAAACATTTTTGCAAATCACACGCCAACACGTGACGTGGTGCCATCAACAAAGAGCCAAACACGCGCTGATTTAATAAATATTATTTATTAATTTTAATTTATAATTAATTAAATTTAATTTAAATATAATATTTGTTCCTTAATCCAATTCAAATTGCGAGATAGTCGAGTGGAGACACTCGAGCTTATTTACATCATAATTCCAAGATAAGATTAAGTTTTTATTAGATAATTTAATTGAATTATAATTATATATAATAATATTAATACTTTTATTTATATTTACAAAATTCCAGATAATTTTAAGTAATGTTTAGATTTTCTGTAACCTTATTCTTAAGTTTTAACTGAGTTTATTAATATATAACTTTTCCTTCTACACTGACACTTCAGAAAAAAATCATTTTGCTATCTATTTTCCTTTAATCTCTCCAGTTTTTTTGAAAAAACTATACCTAAATTCTTATATTAATGTAAAATTTTTACTATATAAATTAAATAGATACTGTTTTTTAAAAAAAATGTTAATGACAAAAAAAAAACAACAAAATCATTTCACTTGTTTTCTACATTAATTCCAATATTTTTATTAACTAAATATATTGTTTTATATTAAAAAAAATTAGCTTCTTTAATTAGAGTATTGTATTATGATTATTTCTTTAATTGAATACCATTAGTTTATCTAAAAACATTAATCGTGTTTATTCATAGACTACCGTCCATGATTTCGAAAACTTTCGTTTTCCCCATGATAAGTCGTTCCTAATTGCCAGAGAATAAACCCCTTTCTTGAGAATTACAACGGGGTTGTGTTAAAAACGAAAATTGAATATACCCCTTGTAGGTTAATCATAAAACTCTATAAAAAAAAGACTTTCTAGATAGACTCGATGGCGCTTTATCATTAAACGTTTTGTTGGCTCCGTTCATTTTGAGTGACGTTTTGAAAGAAAAAAAGGTGAGCAAGTACGGATTAGACTAGAATCGTTGCGTGCGAGAGGTTGGTTGGGGGAAGAGGAGTGCGAGCTTTAATACACTGACAAGTGTTTCAGATGCGTCGCCTTGATAATCTTTTACCCTCTGTTGTGCTGGAAAGGGGTTGGAGAACTTGAAATGGGAATGGGTGGTGGTGTTATTAATATGAATGAGGTCGTAAGCTTGGCACACAGAAGGAGATCTACGATGGATCCCCAAAATACACAGGCGAAGCATTGAAGGACAGCAGTTCAATACATACTGTGAATATATAGGGGGAGCAAAGAAAAAAATAGGAAGAAGCTGTGAAGACCCCCCTCTGTGGGAATTGAGCTGTCATCACAAACGTATGTCAACTGGGATGCAGTAATAAAAAATTATTGAAAAATAATTTTATTTTAGGAAATTCAAATTATACATCACCACAGAAAAAAACATTTTATTTTTTTTTTTTTAAATTAAAAATTTGAGTTTTCAAATTCTTCTTTAATATTTATTATGAATACAACTTATAATAAATATTAAGTCTTGTCACAAACAATATAGCAATGATTCCCAAAATTGTATCATGGAACATTTATATATTTTCAATTAACATTAATGGATATTCCGTATCAGCTATATTGGTTTAATCTAAACAAATATTTTCTTTTTATATTAATTTCATATTGAATTCAAAAAGTCTAGAAGTATCTTATCATTTACCTCTGATCAACATTTGTTTTTTGTATTAAGAACCAATTTTTCCAAACAAACTTTAAACTTTCCAATTTAATTTAATGGATTCAGTTAATATAGTTGGAATTGTTTTAATAAAGCATTCATGCTGTTGAAATGTATAGAGAGAAATATCATATATACCAAAACACCCTAAACCCTAAAAGATAGAATAGAAAAAGCAGGAGACAAACAACGTTAGTTAGCTAAATCATAAGGTCTAGTTAGTTCTGGTCTGGTTCAGGTTTCAATTTAATAAACTTTTAATCATGTACCGAGTTCAATTGAGATAATTGTCCGTTATTGAATTCTTTGAATGAAAAGATATCACTTTACCAACTTTTAACATTGAAAACGACTTCAATAGAATTAAGGACCATTATTCAAAATTTCTATTTTATATTATTTTAAAACATTTGTAATTGAAAATTAATTTATATAAGTATATATATTAAATTCAATCAAAGTATTTCTTATTACCAATCTTTTTTCTCTAAAAAGATTTGTTTTTTTTTTTATCTTGTTTATAATTTTTTCATAAACCTATGTAATCAAGCTACTTGTATATATTATTGTATTAAAATAATTTTGATATGTTTTTTGTCTATTTGCATTCAAATCCAATAATCTAAAAAGCTGTTATGACACCCTCCTAAAAACAAGCAGAAGGGAATCAAGTTTGAAAGCATCGGTGGCTTAAAGCTGTCTTCCTCAAGAGCCCTTCCATCTGTCCTAATCGGATTTCCGGTGGTGGACAAAGTTGACGACACCGGGAACTTACTTAAAAAGTAACCCTCACTTTATTCCTTTACCTCCACCTCTCGAATTCGTTCGTCAAATCTTTCTTTTTCTTGGGGGGTGTCACTGTTTTGAATTAATTTAAATTTATAAAATCCAACACCTGGTTTGTTTCAGTATCACCTGATTCGCGATTCAAATATAAGTTAGAATATAGAAGAGTAGGAAGGGGAAAAAATTTACAAGAACCCTCTTTCCCTATCTGAATATCCCCCTCGCTGAGAAGATTTGCAAATGCAAATATAATCAACAGCCCTCGGGATTTTTAAGAGGTGAACAAGAAGATCAAATAGATTGTTAAGCATTACGGATAATACTATATTTTTTTGCAAAGACATTGTGAATTTCTCTTTTATCCCTATTTTACGAATTTTAGTATTAGAACGAAAAATGTTCTTTTCCAATTGTTCTTTACTTTCCCTCAAAGGTATAAATCAATACTAAATGTTTAAATTCTATAAAAAATTCTTTAAATTATTTTTAAAAATCCAGTAAATTTAAAGAAATGTCAGAATATCATTTAATATCGTTTTTCTTATTTTAATTTATTAGTATTGGAATGTTTTGATTTGATTGGTTATTATTGAAAAGTAAACCATACAAAAATAATGAATTTTCCCAATTATTTTTAAATAAATAGATTTCTATTTTCATTATCAACTACATTATTCAAAATGGGAGAATTGGTTAATAATAATTCATAATTTAAACAATTAAATTAATTTTCAGCGAATTTATGACAAATGGATGAAATTATAATAAACTGTGCCATTTAATAATATTTTATAAAACTTATTAAATAAAACAATAAACAATATAAAATATGAACAATGTAGGAAGTGTCGTAATGGGGGTTGGTATAAAATAGCAGTTGGATAGGAGAAGTTCGGGATAGGGATGTTTGGAGGAATCTGGTTGCTGCGGCTAAGTAGCTACAGAGATAACTAGAATTTTACATATGAAATTTGTAGATTCAAAAAAATATAAGCTTTTAAGTAAATAATATTAATATTTTAATTTGAAGTTCCAATAGAAAACAAGTTTCTACATGTGTTTGAATTATATAGTCTTTTTTTGAAAACAAAAATTTTTAATTTTATTAAAGATTATTGTGTGTGGTTAACCTATTATAATTTATAAAGAATTCAATTTTGTATGATTTAAACTTTTTATGTAATGTATTTTAAAAGTGTTTATCTCTGGTTAGAGTCTAATAGAAGCTCAAAAAAAAACAAGAATTCAATTTCTATTTGAGCAATGCAATTAAGCGTATTGTTATTATTATTGTTCCTAATTACGTTTAGGGTGAAAAAAAAGATTGAAATACATTGAATTGAATATGTATTGTAAAGAAAATTCCATTTAAATGAAGGAGTTTGACTAAGAAAGGGGATTGTAGCTGCTTTCCCCTAATAAATATATTTTATCTTAATTACAAAACCCGTCAGAATGTAACTTCTCTTTGTTCCAATCTAAAACGGTTTCTATCTCTTCCCTTCTCTTATTGACAAAATTAAAGAGCAATTTGAATCGGCTCTT
The DNA here is from genome assembly GCA_963082975.1 of Labia minor. NCBI lineage: Eukaryota > Metazoa > Arthropoda > Insecta > Dermaptera > Spongiphoridae > Labia > Labia minor. Next base: position 67,801,982 of record OY720345.1, read on the forward strand.
GGAATACATAATATTAGAATACATATTGCACTAAACTCGTATAACTAAAACTTGGGGAGGACGTATAACGACATAGAATATCACAAAAAGAATGCTTATCAAAAGTCACAAATTCCTTTGGGATGCAAAAACTTTTGAAAAAAAAATATTGTGCTATTATAAAAGAATTTTAAAATAGACTTTTTGATAAATATTTATCATTCACATTGTTTATTTTTATTATTATTATTATTATTATTTTAGAGACTTATCGAAATTGATTTTTATATATCAAAATCCTTTACAAAAAAAGAGGGGCTTTGAACGAAAGAGAGCGATGTCTCTTTGAAGATTAAAATCACCATCAAATGCAGTGTCATTTGTTGATTTCACATTGGCCTGCCTTCCTAGAAGAGAATCGTTCTTCAGGACTCGGATGCTGCTCTAAGAGCAACCCATAAAAACGATAATAAAACTGAAATTATTTAATGGAGTGGCATCGTTAGAGATAGAAAAGTTTGGGGTGGATAGAAGGGTTCCGGCATCTCCCCGATATCCAATAGAAGCCAACAACGACTATTAAATTGATAATACGTTTTTAGTGGCAGCACTCATTTATCTTTCAATGAATTTTTACCTTCAGTTGAGAAAAGGGTCAGTATCTTTTTTTCCTATTTTTTTTTCTTTCTTTTTTTGTTTTATTTGTTTAGGATTATAAAAGACAAATGAGAGCCTCGTGACTCGATCAACTAATTTATCTGATTTTAGAAAAACAAATAAAACTTTTAATAAAATTTTTAATTTCGTGATATTGATAATTGCACTTGTGCAAATTCTAATCAACAAATTAATATATAAATTTATATTTAATAGTATAATTTTAAATATGTACTTTATTTTTTATTGTTTTTTTTATTAATATCAATTAAAGATAGATTGAATAATAATTACCTGAAAATATTTGTTTTAATCTCACTGATCAATTGGATTGTAAATTGATATAAAAAGGAAAATTATGTATAATTTATTCATGGAATAGCTCATAGTATTGGATTGAGTATTTTTTTTTAAATTTTGCTTTAAGAGTATTGAATTGAACTCTTCAGGCGAGTGAATTTGATTATTCAATTGATTAATCACAATTGTCATTTATAAATTAATAATTTGTTATTTATTTTAATCAAAGAAGGAAAGAGAAATAGATATTTTGTTAATATATTTATTTGATTAATATATGTATTTATATATTTATTAATAACAAATTATATAAATAATTAACATATTATATTAATGGATATATTAAAATAATTTTATAAAATAATAAAAATATCTTTTCCTCTGAAATTTAATAATTAAATCGATTTTATTGTCAAATAACAATTTTTTTTTTAAGGTGCCGTCTCCTTTTCGGAGTTTGGCTATCATCATGACTAGGATAGCCTTAGAAGCTGCTTAGCCATGATGATTTTTCTTGGGAATGTTAATGCGGTGGTTCCCGTTGCCTTCCTCATATATAGAACCAACTGAAAGTTCCTGGAGCCGGAGGCAGCTGATGTTAAATTGAATTTATTATAAAAATTTGTCTTAGGTGGAATCGAACGCCGACTTGTGTAGAAAATTGCCACGCTACACTCTCGGCTAAGCTGCTTCCTCAAATAACAATAAACAAATAATTATTGATTTAAATTTTTAAAATTGAAGTTAAACTGAATATGATCATATTCTTATTTACGGAATAGAAACTATTTATATTTATATCAATCGCACCGTCACTTGAAATTTGAAAGCCTTAGTAACAATATTCCTCCATTCATCCCTATCCTGTGACATATCTCCATCCAATTCATTTATATCTTGTTTATATGTATTTACAGCCCAACTCGTTCCTCGTCTACACACCAGTCGTTTCCCAGAGACAATCACCGGTCGTTTTACAATCGGTTTCTTTGAAAACAAACTCATCATTGGTCTGGAAGACACGAGCTCCACCCAACAACATCTTTGATTAATTATTTATTTCTCAAAATGCAGACTTGGTTTGATTTTTTATAAAGAAAAGTTGTGTTTCTATTAAAAAATTATATTACTCTATTCATGACTAATTCATTAAATTAGTATATTCACTCATTACAATCATAATAAATTTAATAATTTTCAAGAAAATATAATATTTGACGACGCGTTATGTTATATTCTGGACAAGTTAAAATATATCTTTAAAAATTTTCCAACTCCATTCTTATATTTCGATGAAGGAAAAACTACTAATATGTTTAATAACATTTTCAATTTATTTAAAAAACTGAATCTACTATATAAATAAAATAAAAATATCATTAATAATACAAATAACGGAAGAAGACATTTAATATATAGATAATAATTACTTAAATTTCTAATAATATGTATAAATATTATTTAACCACATAAATTGGCTTCATTATAATATTAAATAAATAGTTTTCAAAGTGTATAATAATTAATATTTGAACGATTTCGTTTATTTTATGTAATGCAAACTATTGACAGTGCTTTTATAATTATAACTTGTTGATGTTTGAGTGCAAATATTATGATACAATGACAATATATTGACAACATTTTAATGGTCTTGAATATTATGATTTAAAATATTATAACTATTTAGAATTTAAATAAATGATAATTATATCAATAATATTCAAAGGGAAACAGGACCTGCAGATTTCAGAATTATTATAAAAAAAATATTTTTTAAAATGTTAATGAAATAATAATACAAATTATTAAAATTTGTTAAATTGAAATGTATGAGAGCAGGATATGTCCGTGACTTTTTGAATTTCCTGTCTTTTAAATGAAATGGTAACATTGCTCCTGTCAGTAGGCAACTATCAACTACCCGACTTCTGTCGAAATTTGAACCAGCTGGGTCTTTTAGTTTTTGTTTGACATCCATTAATAGCAGATTAACTCGTGATTTGAGGAAAAGAAGTGAACTTGAATGAAAATCCATTAATTGGGATACGAATTGCTTCCTCATCCGCCCTATTCTCAGGATTTAGCCTCTTGTGACTATTTCTTGTTTCCAAACCTGAAGAAATGGCTCGGAGGAAAGAGTTTTGAATTCATCTCACAAACAAATACCTATTTTGATGTACTCGACATATCTTATTTTTTGGAAGGGATAAAAAAATTGGAGATAGGTTGGACGAAGGGTATAGAGCTCAAAGTAAACTACATTGAAAAATAAAATAATAATAAATAATTCTGTGTTTCATACAAAAACTCACGAACTTATTGACCTGCTCACGTATTTAGTTAGCTCTATACTATATAAATTTGTAAATTAGAAAAATTAAAATCCAAAAACAATAAATAAATAATTCTAAGAATCAAATAATTATCATTATTTTATTATTTGTTTGTATCATTCCTCCCCTCAATTAGTAATAATAAAAGATTATATAAATATAAATGTTCTGTTTTGAAAAGTGAGTGAATATTGAAGTATATATATATATATTGGTTTTCGTTAATAATCATTTGAACATACAAAGTTAACCACCTGTCGATGCGCAAAGTAAAAGAGGGTCCGCTTAATATCTGAACGGCTCTCAGTTACCAAACCATCTGTCCAAGTTATAGATTAAGTGTCATTATAGGTTTCTGACAAGCAAGGGTGTGCATATATAGGGTGTTTTTTAAATAAAATACTAATAACAAATGAAAAGTTTCAATGCTATTCATCAAAATAAATTCAATTGAATTAGATATGTATCGTTGTTGTAGTACCATTATGAATTTATGATTAAATAAAAAGAATCTCTTTTTTAAAGTAAGGAACTCCATTGAAAATTATATTATAATCTTTTGCTCTATAGAATGAAGGGAATTTATTTTGAATAGAATTGATTGCAAATAGGAGTCTAATGAATTTATATCGTATAATATTCCCTAAGAGAGGATACTACTTATACTATTAATATAAATCTTAAAGTTAAGGTGTATTTTTTTATTTTCGAAAGTTCTTAGTAATTTCATAGTCTATTTATTCAGAGACTAATTATTATATAATAAACTCAAAATGTTTAATCTGTAAACTATCTTCTTTAGTCTTCAGATGAACTTAAATAGTGTCCAATTTTTTGCATCCTTTAGTAATGTTTGGTGTCCTTCCTTGCATTCTCCTATTCCACATTTACAGTTCATTAACTTCTAGTCTAGTTTTTCATATAACTTCTAACATGCCCATTTGAGTTAATAAGTCTCTAACTCTGATTTACATACTCTGCAAGTCCTTAAGTCTGCGTTCACAACAAAGTACTTTTTTTAGGTTACTCTCAGTCTTGATAATGTTTACGCTGTCTTCCCGTTGATAATGATTGTGTAGTGAGATGCATATGTCTATATTCTCTTATTCCCCCCTCCAGTCTCTTTGGATTTTTAGTAGGTATCGCCTCAAGTGATGTTCATGGCTGCCCGTTCTATCACCAAGTTCTATCGACAAGACATCATCGCTCAGCAGAAAATTAATTGCCGTTGTATTTTTAAAGATTAAAAGTTTTTAATTAAAATATATCTTGTTATTTATGATTGTAGGATATAACAAATTGGGAGAAGCAACCAGGTGGAAATAAAAAATATTTTTTATTTGAATGCCTACGTTTCGAGGGCGAGTCATGCTCATCTTCAGGCAATAAAATTGTCAAAATTACCGATGGATGTTATGTTATTTATTTCTACCTGGCCGTTACTCCCGGGAAGGCCTTAGTTTCCTTATTTTTAAGTATTCAATTAATAAAATTAAATGATTTTATATATTATTAATTTATAATTAATAAATAAATTTATCTGAATTTAAAGGAAATTCTATATTCTAAACTTTGTCTAGAGATGAGTATAATGGAATTTGTATATTTTTAAGTGGTGTTTTGTAAATAATCGATTTAAGATATATATATATATATAAGCAAATAGTTATGTTAGGTAAAATAATAGAAAATACATTATTAATCGATATATCTATAAGTATAGTATAGGTTATATCTCAAATGAGAAATAATTTTCGAAAATGTTTCATATTCTTTTTGTTTAGATTAGATAAAATTCAAAGTTTTAATTAAAAATTATATAAGTCTATAATTATTATATTTTATATATTATTTTTTAATTTATTATATTTTCTATCTTAATTATTATATTTTATTTATATGTTGTTATTATTATGAAGAAAAAATTGTTTAATAAGTTTTTCTAATGGATTATCTTGAATAAAAAATTAAAATTAATTTTATATTATAACTAGCTGCTCAGAGCTCCTTCGTCGCTCTTCACATCTAGACGGGGGCTCCGCCCCCTGTACCCCCGAGTTGTACATAGTATTTGGTTGAAAGTAGTAAAAGGTTTTCATCCATTTTGTTTCAATCAATGTATAACATAAAACATTCATTTCTTATTGTGTGATTATTTAAAATATATTTTAATTTAATCAGTAAATTAATTATATATATTTTTATTGAATATGTTATAACTATCTACTCGAAAGTTCTTGGCAGCTACAACTACATTTCTCCAAGTGTTCTTATCCTGAGCCTCTGTTCCATCTTTCTTACGTCATTCCCTGGTGTCCTCATCTTTGGCCCATAAATGCTGGGAAGAATCCTATTCTCAAATACTCTGAATCCACTCTCATCTCCTAAGATCATAGACCATGTCTCACACTCATATAATACAACAGACAAAATAATTGTTTTATATATTTTAATTTTCATTCCCTTTTATAATAATTTTGATGAGATAAGCCTCTTTACTGAATGATAACAGGCGTTTCCCGATTGCAACTTCGATTTAAATTCTTCTCAAATATTATTATTCTTCGTGATTACATTCAATTTTTCTACATATTCAAATTCTACATTTTGTATGTTAATACTGCTCCTGTTTGTTTCTAAATATATTTATTTATCATTATTAATTTCAAACCTCATCTCTTTTCCTACCTCGATTAATTTTTCCCCGCTATCTGTAATTGCAATTGCCGAATCTCCTATTATATTTAAGTCGTCTGGGTCACCTAATATTTTACAATTGATTTCCGCATCTTACTCTTTCTTTACTACCTTCAAGATATATTTTAAGATCAAAATTTGAAAAAGTTTATCCGGATCTATTGAGTCATGCGTAGGTTTTACTAAAGTCTACAAATAATTAGTGAACATAGATATCGAATTCGCTGTTTTTTTAATATCTGTCATAATGAAAATATCTTAATTAATGTTGATCGATTTGGCATGAACCCGCAATGATATCGTCTAATATTTCCTCCGCCTATAGTTATAAGTATTGTATATGTTATAATAGAGTATAATATTTCTTGATCATTTCATTTTGATATTTTAATTTCATTGCTTGATTTTTATTGAATATTTTTAATTATATAAAATTTTAGAAAATGCAAAGTTAGAGACTTGAGACAATTTATAAAAATTAATTTATAAAAATTAACGGTATAAAAGTATTGATAAAACTAAAGATAAATTAACAATATATACATTCATTAATAGTATTAATTTAAATTAATGGATTTATTTGATTTTTTATTATTAAGTTCATTTATTAATTTTTTTAGATCATAGTTAATTCCCTCCCTTAAAATAAAAGAAGTACCTATTCAAATATGGAAAGAATAAATACAAAATAATTTAAGTTAAATATGATTTAAATATTTTATTATATTAATTAAAATGAGAACTTTTAGAATAAATTATTTAATTGAAATGATATTTGAATATTAGAATTTAAAATAAAAAGTTAAATATTATAATAATTCTTTGATTGGGAATCCCTAGAGTTATATACATTGTGTAAAATGAGTCCGCCAGTCAGTGGGCCACGCCTGGCTCTTGAATGAACAACACGGAGAACTATATATAAACTTTAAATCTCTCTCTCTCCCGCTCACACACACTCTCACCTCTCTCCTCATCCCCTCCACCTCTCATTTCTTAGTTATTTCAATTTCCACAAATTGTCTAATTTTTAAAATATTCACTAATTTACTTTCTATTTTTATTCTTTAATCCTTAAATAATATATTTTCTATTTTATGTTAAAATGTAAATAACTTACATTTTAACATATTAAACTATGACAGCAAAAAAGTAAACGAATTACATACATACATACATACAAACAGTCTCCTTTATATATATAGATTGTGATGTAATTTCATAGAAATCGTTTCTTATTTTTTGATGTTCATAATTCTAAATTACCGGTAAAGTGTCGGTTAAGTAGGAAATTTCTTTTTTGTTTGTTTCTATGACAGCAAAAAAGTAAACAAATTACATACATATATACATATATACATACATACATACATACAAACACTCTCCTTTATATATATAGATTATGTTAAAACAAATACTTACATGATCTCTATGCATCTCAAAACATAAATCACTATGAAGTATTTTTTTTTATATCTCTGATTGTCTCATGCATTAGAAATTCTCCACACTATTTAACTAAAAAACTAAATTAATAAATAGAACCATATATCAATGGTATATGTAAGATTGAAATTGGCAAACAAAAAGTAAATAATCATTACTGGTATTAGCAAACAAATCGAATAAATAATTTGTGAAAATAAGTAGGTTATATAAAACAAATTATATATAATTTCTTATATTCTTATATATTCTTATTTATAATTAACAATTACCAAAAGCCTTGATTATATCCAATGACATGATGAAATACTATATAATTAGCTGATTGACAAAGTATAATAAAAGAGGAAAATTTAGAAAGATATCGATTTGAAATTATGTTCTGATAAAAATCTATATTTATAATAATTTTTCATCATTATCATTATTACTAAACATTTTCTAATAAATTGTTTGAAAAGATGCTTTAAAAATTAATAAAAAAGATAAACAGTTTATTTTCTTTCTTCCTATACAATTTCCGATGTTATAATAGATTGATGTTCATTAGGGATTATCGAAAAATAATTATTTGTCAATTTTACTGATTCAATTATAATTTACATTATAAAAATATTGGTTTTTCAATTTAAAGATTTCTTTTTTTTTGTAATAAAAAATTCCATTAAAAAAATACTAATTAAAATATATTGTTCATATGAGTCAATTAGATTAATTAAACACATAAGGTTGATAAATATTTAAGTTTCTTTATTACCATAATATTTTCAGAGAAAGTGTTAATTATTGTAGTAATTTGCTAGAGTTATGATTTATAGGGGATTAACAATGTCTTATTCATTGTCGAGAAAAACCGGGTTTTCATCTTTTATGTCCAAAAATATAATAATATATAATAATATTATATTTATGCTAATATATATACCCTATAAATTATCATAATAAAATTTTTAATGATGAATTTAGTCTTAAATTATAAAATTATTTACTTAATATTATCATTATAATTTTTATAAAAATAATGAAGGCTCTGTTATACGAGACATGAATTCAATTAAATATATTTTTTTTAATTTATAATTTACATTTTTATACCTTTCGATCTTATATATTTGAAATATATCAATTTAGTAAAGAAAACTTCAAGATTATAATTTTTAATGGAAAAGTCACGTGGTTGAAATAGAGAAATTTGTTTATAGAAAAACCGTATATATAAAGAACACGCTGACCTGACAAGAGAAAGGTAAATATAAGCGAATTAGACAAAGATAGAAATTGAATGGAGATGCTTTAGGATAGAGACAATTGCTGGAATTTGGAGGGTGTTCTTAAGAACTTTTATATTCAGAGATAAATGGAAAAAATATAATAATGATTTGAAAAAGAAATTGAATATAAAATGTTTATATGATATAAAGATTATAAATAAGTTGACCTGTGGCCAGGTCCGAACCGACCGACGGTTTGAAGTAATTTAATTTTTAGCAACAGAAACAATTTCAAATAATTTTAATATATCTATTAATGTAATAAAAACAGATATGGATATTTTATAAAAATATTTTTAATTTTATTTTATTTATAATATATATGTAAGACCAGGTTGTGACGTCATATAATTTTAAAGAAAAAACTAATAAAGATGATTTTTCTCGAGGATAAAACCAATACAAAGTGCATGATTCGTGATGATATGTAAAAAATCTCCTCATGTGAAATTTGGTGTGAAAATAACCCTTCCCTTCCTATCGTCGATCGCTAATACTACCACTTCCGGTTTCCGGATTTGCACCAAAAGTTGATCAATTCATCCCACTGATGCATTAAGTAAATATACCAAATTTCATCAAAATCCGTTCAGCCGTTCAGGCTGTACACATATATACGAACCGACGGACGGACGGACGGACAGACATCATGCTAAAAATACTTTTTTCTGTTAAGAAAATGCATGATTCGTGGAGATATGTAAAAATCTCCACATGTGAAATTTGGTGTGAAAACAATACCTCCCTTACTATCGTCGGTCGGTAAAAAAATGTTTGTGAACTTAGGTTTGTTCGAAATATATAAAGAATAATTTTCAAATTTTATTCTTATCTTTGGATTGGTTCAAAATAGGGAAGGCTGTGATGGGCATGACACGTGGCTAGAATAGGAGAGGAAAGAATGGCGAAGAGTATATTTGTGGGGAGACCGATTGGAAAACGTCCGCTTGGAATACTAAGGACGCGGTGGGTGGACAATATAGAAATGGATGTGAGGGAGTTGGGAGGGGGTAGGAGTTGAATGGTTATGGCTCAGGAAAGGGACATTTGGAGAAATGTGGTTAATGCGGCCAAGAACTTTCGAGTTCTGTAGAGCCACAGAGATAAATAGCTAGATCTTTGGATTTTACTGAAAACGCTCTCGATTAATGTTAGTTAATAAACAATATTATAAGTTATTATATTATTACTTTAAATCATTCTAAAGGACTTCTTTAATTAATGAAACAAAACTTTGGTGTAATCTATAAATAAGGTATCTGAATTTACTTTTTGATATTACCACAATATTTACAAGACTTATATGGTAAGTAATCAAAAGGAATAGAACAAAGATAAGGTGGCCCGAAGTCAAGCCATTTCTCCAAAGATCTATTCAATTATCAATTTAATGTCTCAGAATAAGAATTTATGTAGCTTACATGGTGACGTCGTAATGCACCCTATGACCTTTAAAGTTTATGTGTATAGTTTGTTAACTATCTTACTGTTTGAAAAGTTTTCCTCTGAACTCCACGTAGTTGGAGGGTTTGCGCCTGACCGCCCTAATCTCTCTTATTTGCCTCCACCCCATTGGCCGAAATGAACGATTTAGGTACCACCTGCCCCCTTGTGCTCTTCACTTCCTACTCTCCCTTTTCTACTTTCAGTGTGGCTTCAATCATGCACTAAATTAATTCCCAATTAATTTTTTTGTATCCCTCTCTTCACCAGTCGTCACACATGCCTCCCTTATTGTAATCCTAGAGAAGTGGGGAGGTGTGACAAGTGTATCACAGATGGCCCCCTCAAACTCTATAGGGCGCTGACTAATAGATTTTTAATAATCTTGTATAATATTACGAGTTGAACACATGGCATCATCATAAGAATCCCCATAGATCGGATTTTCAATTGGTTTCTGGAGGATCTATTTCTTGCAGACAAAGATCACTAAATAAACTTTAATTTTGTAGCGTATGTATATTCAAAGTGTACTTAAAAAGTTTATCCTAAAAACAAATTTCTAAGTGGATGAATAATAACTATTGAAAGTGAAAGGATCATTAATAATGACGCTATTTTCTATTGTATAATTGAAATGAAATAAAAAATTAAGTCCGTTTGTAAAAGAATAACATAATGATTAGCTAAAATAAAAAATAAATATCGAATTAATAATTAACAATATTTTTTTTATTCTCTTTTATTATTGTGTATTAATGAATATTAAAGTTTTTTAAAATAAGTATTAAAATTATAGTTTAGACTAATTTATATATAGGATGATTAGTAAATTTAATTAAGAATAAAATACACTTGAAATGAATTTGATCAAAAAAAAATCCTATATCTCACCAGCTCTAGTTTTCTGTTCAAAATCCCCCTAATAAAGGATTTCAAATAAATCCTTGGGGTTGGTTAGAGATCAGAAATATACAGGGTGACACAAATTAACAGAAGCGACTGTTCATTAAATAAAGAATTGTTCATTAAAGAAATATCTATATGGAACAACAAAAATTTTATTATCAGTTATTATACCATTACTTGACTTAAGAAACAATAAACCATTAAATTATTATTATTATTATCTGATTTTGAATACCCATTCACTTCATAAATGCTGGAAATATTTGCCTATCTCAGTCTGTCAATCTACCTATCTTAAATGACTATTAATATAATTATATACAATTTTATTACCATAATATAAAAAACCCAAAAACAGATATTTCAATTACATTTTAATTTTCATTATCAATGAAATATGAAATTTGATTTTTTTTTTGCCATATATTGAGTTTATCTTCAGAATTTTTGAAAAAGATCTTTAACCGTTGAAAATCAATTTTAATATTTTGTTTGGACACAAACGACAGGATTATGGACGGAGGGTTAGTTGCTTCAACTCAACTCCTGGATCCCAGAGGGATAATCTGCCCTAAGTCAAACCAACTCAACCATACACATTGTATGAAAAGTTAAAATCTGACAATAATAAATATATAGCTATATATTAATTTTTTTTAAAAAAAAGATCTTTTAAAAACTTTCCATATCTTTAGTTGTGAAATTTCATTATAATGAAAAAATATTAAAAATCAATAATAATAGTATATTTTATTTGTTTATATTAAAATTTATAATAGTAATGTCTTTTTATTATTAACTTTTTAATCATTTTCCCTGGGCTAAAATTATAAAATTTCTGGTCAATCACATATAACAGGGGTGGCCACACTTGGTGATACTTAGAGCCATATTGAAAAATCGAAAATGTTTAAAAACCAAATTGAGGAAAATTTTATCTTTTTTTTATGTGTCATGACTTTTTTAAAAATTTTTAATTGAGCCACAATAAATTCATAAAGAGCCACGGTTTGGCCACCGTTGACATATAATATCCTGACCATTTTATTAAACCTTACTTTTTCCTATAATCCTTTCCCAATTTTCTGGATATTAATTGTTAAGTTAATTAATTAACATTCAAGTCACATATTATAAAGTTCTTACAAATTTTATGTTATACAATCTCTATCATCTCACATTCGATTTAAAAATATACTTTGTGAGGTTTCTGAACCCGAAAATTCTTGACCGCAGCAACAATATTCATCAAACTATAACTAACCTGAACCATCTCCAGTTTAATCTGCATATAAATCCAGTACCACTCCTAGTTCTACACATCCTTCTTTTTATTCTCATTCTTTAATAAACTACCCATTTATATTAATTTTTATAAAATAATAATTTTATAGGATTTAAATTTTAAATTTAATTTAATTTAAATTTTCAAATTTTACAAAAAAAACAAATCATTTTTTACCTACTAAAATTTAAAAATATAAAATAAAAAGTTTTAGTTTTTTGATGATATTATTTGATTAGTAAATGTATATTAAAGTCAGAGGGCAGCAAGGAAGACAACAAAAAGTTTAAAAGTAAACCCCTAATTTTTTTTTTTCAAAAGATTATTTCTAAACATTGAGTTGTTCGTTTAATTTGCCAGCTTACTCCTAGCCCAATATATATATTTAAATAATATATTTCAAATTTATATTTAAATAACTCGTTTGATATTTATATATAAATATTTAAATATTTTAAATAACACAGTTGATGATGATTGATTCGATTTATGCATTACAAAATAATTAACTTGAGATTATTTTTCAAATTTAGAATATTCTTATAATGAATTAAGTAGAATATTATTATATTTTTGAGAAAAAAAAATATATATTTTAATAGATAATTTACTTAAAATGTAATTTTGTTAATTTAACCAGATAATTATTTTTTTAAGCAATATATAATAAAAAGAGGATCATAATAGTGTAAAAACAAACTTCTTTTTCAGTCCGATGTTCATTATACAGTATGATAAAAAAAAAGTTTAAATAGTAATCCTTTTTAATAAAAGACTGATTCATGCCCTTCTACCTATGACAATATTTGTTTCATTTTTTTTTATTCAGCACTCTTAGTAAATCTCAAAGGATATCTTGTTCTGTTTTTTGAACTGAATGAATGCTTTGAGTTATCACTGCTAAAATTTGCTATGCGGGCACTAATGGTTGCAAAAGGGGGAATACGTTGGGGAGCAAATTTAGCTTAACCCTTCGTGCATATGAAAAGGGCTCAAGCCTAGAGGAGGGTGTACTTCACTGCCAGAATGTGTTAAAACGCTTTTATGTTAATATACTTTTGAACGCTTGGTACTACAGCTGGAAATTAATTTTTAAATATTCATTTATACCATTTGTGATTCGTGCTTTAATATGATATCTATCTGTATTTAATATTAAAATTCAATCAACCTTCTTTTTAAGCCATTTTCAAACACTCGACCTTAGATATGTTTTTTTTTTTTTTTTTTTTTTTAATTTTTAATAATTCGACATCATTTTATTTGGATAATCCTAATTGGATATGAAAAAAAGAATGAACTTTTTTATTTGGAAGCCTCAGTCCATCCATTTAAAATAAATTGAATAATTTTCGCTGTGGTGTTACAAAATTATTAATTTATTCTATTTATTATAATATTAATATTATAATCAAGATATATATACAATAAATATACATATATATTTAATATAAATATATATTTAAAAGGTATTAATCGCATTACGTTTATCATTAAAATTCATATGATCTAACCAAAAAATAAAATAAATAATGAATATATAATAAATAAATAAATAAATATATTAATTATTATTATTATTAAATTATTTTTAATAAAATAAATAATAATTATACTTACAAAGTAAAGCTCTCACTCAACGTTTAGTCTTTTCACTAAATAAAGTACATAAATTAACATAAATTATATTTTTAGTTATTTTGTTTTTATCTAATTCAAGTGAATTGGCCGACTGGCTTATCGCCCGGAGGAAAAAGAATTACTTGAATTGTTCTAATCGTGCCCGTTCACCTTCTATGTATATTTTTTATGTCACAGATAATAAATATATAAATAATAATAAAATAATATTTTCAATATCTATTAATATTTAAAAAATAAATATTATATAATAAATTCAAACTTAAAAGAAATATTACCCTAATTTTTATTTAAATTAGAAGAAATTATTACTAAAAGTTGATAAAATTCTATATAATTTTATTAAACGTTAATTAATTAAATATTTATTATTATTCATTATATTATTATTACTATTATTATTATTTATATTTTTTCGATTTAATTACTACAAGTGATATTTCGGGAAGAGGAGGACATAAAGCGAATTAATACATACATCGAATTATATAAATTCTTGACACTTAAAGAAATTCAAAATTCTCTTAATCAGTTTTTTGACAAAATTACAATACTTTGCTTTAAATCAAATTTGTACTGCTCAGTAAGTACCAATATTGGCAGGTTAATTTAATTACCGACCGACGATAGTAAGGAGGTATTGTTTTCACACCAAATTTTACATGTGGAGATTTTCATCTCCACGAATCATGCATTTTCTTAACAGAAAAAAGTATTTTTAGCATGATGTCTGTCCGTCCGTCCGTCCGTATAGATGTGTACAGCCTGAACGGCTGAACAGATTTTGATGAAATTTGGTATATTTACTTAATGCATCAGTGGGATGAATTGATCAACTTTTAGTGCAAATCCGGAAACCGGAAGTGGTAGTATTAGCGATCGACGATAGGAAGGGAAGGGTTATTTTCACACCAAAGGAGATTTTTTTATATATCACCACGAATCATGCACTTTGTATTGGTTTTATCCTCGAGAAAAATCATATTTATTAGTTTTTTCTTAATTTAAAATTATATGACGTCACCCAGCCATTCATGACGTCACAGCCTGGTCTTACATATATATTATAAATAAAATAAAATTAAAAATATTTATGTTCTATCCATATCTGTTTTTATTACATTAATAGATATATTAAAATTATTTGAAATTGTTTCTGTAGCTGGAAATTAATTTATTTCAAACCGTCGGTCGGTTCGGACCTGACCACAGGTCAACTTATTTTTTAAATAAAATAATTTATAAAAAATTTTAAATTAAATAAATCTGAATTAAGTGGCGTATAGCCTCAACAATAGTTTTTTATTTTTATTTTTCATGAATTAAAGAATATAAAAATTAGCTCGTTAATTTGATAATGATATTTTTTAAAGTGTTTTTTTTTTTGTAATTTATTTATATAAGACCGTTTGAATAGACCAATGTTACTAAATTGAGGTTGAACTAAAAGGAAAAAAAGAGTTATTTTTACTCTTTTTTTTATCTTAGACTCGTAAGTCTATTTAGAGACACTTTAATGCGAAATTTAATTTATTTTATAAGATTGTAAAACGAAATGATTATCGTGTCCCTAAAGAAATAAACATTCTAAGATTTAAGAATCGTAAACTGGTCAAACATATTTCCCCAAGTGATAAATAATTAAACTGGAACACATTAATAAAATTAATGTTTTAAATTTCAGTTCTAATTTATTTTATAATTTGATTGAAGGTTTAAATATATATATGTATAAAAATTAACAAAGAATTTCTATTCCATTTTTATGATTTCTATTGATCAAAGAATTAACGCCACATTCTTAAATACATAGTGAATTGGGTTTATATTTTATTTTATAATGAAACATGAACAGGTAAATAAAGGAGAAATAATATAAAAAGTTTAATAATAAAATGAATCAGAGAAAAAAATAATAATTTCAAAGAATTATATTTTAAATAATCAGAAATATTGAAAATATTGGAAATAATATAAACAAACTTCTGACTTTAAACCACCTTTAAAAAAACACACATAAAAATCGGTTGTTGCTTAAGCGGAGTAAAGTTGTTGTAAGATAAGCAAATAAGGTGGCCCGTTATCTTGATTTTTTTGGTCGGAGGCCGCTATTTTTTATTTCAATTAGCTTCCCCATTTTCATTACACCTTACCAGACCTGGGCAACAAGATTAGAGTAATGCATGTTGCTTGCCCTACAGATTGAGTCATGACATAAAAAATATAAGAAATATGGAAAATAATTTTTATAAAAAAAAAAGAAAAATTAATGAATGTCATTAGTTTTCTTAAAAAACAAACACATTAAAATATAATCTTCATACACTAGATATCCCCCACCTGATATTTTTTGTAAAATGTTGATTCGATGGTTGATTTTTGGTATTTAAATAGGGATTGAAAAGGCGTTCCATCAAATGGTAAATACGATAGAAGGGTTTATATTTATATATTAGAGAGTGAGGCTATTTTGAGTATAGATCATTATTAATACTTTCCTTTTCCTTATATACCAGGAATATTTTTATTTAAAGTTTTTTTTGTTTCCAGACTCACAAATCAAAGTAAATATGTATATTCTAATAAATGTTTAGGTAAATTTAAAACATCCGATAGCTTAATTAATATTGATATACCTTATAAAAGAACAAAATAATAGATTTATATAAAAAAATATATTAAAATGTTATATAAAATAAGCAAAGATAATTTAACAAATTAAAATATTAATTAGAAAAAAAATATTTTCTCTTGAATAATATTTACTTATGACTAATTGTTGAATTAATGGCTTATACACATATACATCAACTTTTAATTAATATATACTTACTTTTTATTAAACCAGTGATACCTAACCTTTTCCTCATCTCTTTTGTCATTTAATAAATGGGTTTTACATTTTATTTAAAACCATACCTCTAGACTTATTTTTATTTTTATTGAAATTATTTGTTTATTTTTTTCAATCTCGATTATATTTATACATATAAGTAAAGAAATTTTACTAGTTAAATTTTTTATTGCAATTTTTGTTGGTTTAAATTTTTTTTGAAAAATATTTTCTATATTTATTGGATTTTATTCTTTAATAATAATTAAAAATTAATATATAAACTCATATAATTTTTTTTAATATTTGTAGTTTCAGGGGAAATATTGTGTTATTGCCCGTGATCATTGCCGGAATCATAATAGAAAGCTTCCTGAAGGAAGTCCGAATGTGGGACAGCCGTTAACATAGTTTCTCGTCCCCTCTGTTGCTGATGGAAATCACACTGATGTGCCTTAGAGAATGGATTCCGTGCCCAGTCCATAGTTCTATAACACCAACTTAGCGTGAGAGGTTTCAATTTTGTCCGAAGACGTTAAAATATTAGATTTCCTGCCTTGCATTTTTCTGTTGAGCTCATTTAAATGTGCGAATATGTCCGCCAGATATGCAAGTTTTAGTACGCATTCTTCTTTTTTAAACACAATCTGAACCCTGTGCCTCTAGAAACAACTGGGTCTCACTTTTTAGTACTTTTCAGGGAGAAAGCCATCGTACTTCTGTATGAAACAGAAGTGATTGATGATCTGCTCCCACCAAAGGTTCATTTTTTTTCACTCATAATATGCGGTTAATTTGTACCTTTTGAAGTAAAAGGTGTACTGAACGTTGAACTGTATCCGACAAGTAACATTTTATTCAATGGCGCGTATTTCAAACTCAGATGGAAACCATGACTTTTTCCTGCGACACATCAACTGATGACCACGGTACACCAGTGTGCCGCGGCACACGCTTTGCGGAACAATGGTATAGGTTTCCATGGAAACAATGAATTTCCTTATGATAATGAGTGATGAAATATTTCATTTTTTTATGATTTAGTGATTAGTATTATATAGTAGATAGATTATTTCTACAGTGGCTGGCTATGGTCCTCAGGGAGTGGGGAGAGAATCACCACTGTTGCAAGTAGAAATATTTAAAAAGAGAACTTAGGTTATGAGAAAAATTATGATCTTGAGTGATGAAATTTTTATGAGAAAAAAAAATAAGATAAAATATTTCATTTTTCTATGATTTAGTGATTAGTAATTAATTAAATTAAATTAAATTAATTAATTAAACAGATAATTATATCACCGCCTCTTGGATTCCTCGACCAATCAACAGCTGAGTACAACGCCACATACATACATACATTTCATTTATATATATTTTTATATGTAGATAGATAGATAAAGTGAAAAATAATTGAATAATTTTCAATAATATAATAAATAAAATAATAACATTTAAAAAATAATATTTTATTAAAAATCTGTAATAAATAATTGATGTGAGTTGAATTCTAAAACCAGGACTTTTATAATTATTATTGTTAGTATTTTTTTTCATCTAAAATGTGATATACAAAAATCGAAAAAAAAAAATTTCTTGAATCCACATAACACAAGTATTAAGGACTTTCCTAAAAAAATATTTTTTTAACAATAAATTAAGTAATCTATGTAAAGCCAAAATAATTAAATACTATTAAATGTCTATTAAATATATAACTGATATGTATTAAGATTTTAATAAAATTTAAAATTTATCTAATTTAAAAAATTGGAATTTAATCTTTTGTTTATTCAAATGTATTGATCAATATATAAGAGATGATATGTAAAGCCGGCTCCACACATGCGGTGTTTGTCAAATAACGAATATTTACCAAATACCGAGCACCAAGTTTAGGTATTCGTCTTGTTAATATTATTAATATATAAATAATTTGGTTTATTGAATTTAATTGAATAATTTAATTAATTGAATTCAATTAATCATAATAATTGTAATGTAATACTTTATAAATAAATTATTTAATTGGAATTGTTAATTTATTATATAAAAAAGGAATTGTTAGAGAAACAATATTATTTATTAAAATTGTGGATATAAATATTCTCAAATATTCGTATAATAGCGAACCAGAGAACACCCGAATGTTTGTGCTCGGCATATACCAAGCAACCCATTCACACATGCGGTGTTTGCCCTATATCAAACAAAACATTTGGAAAACACCGCATGTGTGATGCCGGCTTAAGATTTTAATTACATAAAATTTGAAATAAAAATAAAAGTAAAAATAAGAATATAAAAGTTATAATATAAATAATAAAACTTATATAAAATTACAGATAAGAATTTACCTTAAGAATGTGGTTAAAAATAACAATGACAACGAAGTTTTCTGCCAAACGCATTTTTAGGGTTTTTCTTTGTTTTTTTCTCCTCCAGTCCCTTGGAGCCTTGTTGTAAGTAAAGATTGAAGGTTTTCTTAATGAGTGGGTTCCTCACGGTCGGATCCATCTGGTCCGAGAAAAAAAATACCCGCACCAGTTAACATTGAGATAATTATTATCATAATTATTAGTGTCCAAACTATTCTTTATTTTAAACTGCACTCGCATAATTATGATAGATGTGTTTTGAGGATATTCAAAGCCGGATATCGATCAAACAATTATTTCTCATTATAATCATAAATTTAGATAATTTATTAATCATATCATGTAATTAATGTCTAAAAATTAATGACAGTACAAATATTCATTTATATTAAATTAATATATATGAGTATATAATTTGGTGATAGACGCAATATATTTTGACTTCTCATCGATCGTTCAATTATAAAAATCAATAAAAAAATAAATAAAATTAATTATTGAATTGAGAATCAAGATAAATAACATGTTAATTAAATATATTTTATTATATTTTAAAAAAATCATAATAATAAATTAAAAACCCAAAATTCAACAAGAACTACTTTGTATAAAAAGTTATAGTATAATATTACTATAAATACAAACAAAAATGTATTATAATTTATGAGTTAATTAAGTTTATTTTAACAATTAATATTCAATCCCCTATATAATTCGAATAATCAAAAACGGAACATGTGGCTTGAATTGGTGAAGAGAGTCTGGTAAGAAATTTGATTAAACCAAATGATCAGTAGATATACTAAATAAATGTTGTGGGCTAACAATATGAAAGTAGAATAAGGAAATTGAAAGGATATTATTTGGACGAGGTGGTTTAAGCTAAACACTTTCAAGTTAGTAGCATGAGAGTGAGATAAGAAGCCACTCTGGCTCCGGGATGAAAATTGGGAAGCCACCTGATAAAAAGTAGCACCTTCGTTCAAGAAAATCATGATAAAGATTGAGAAGACCCGTTCTACTGATCATAGAACACCTTTACTTCGTAGGATGTATAAAAGTCAGAGTATCAGAATAGTCATATTTAGATATCAGTAAATGCCTAGAAATCAGTTTGTTTCAATGAAGAAATTCATAGAAAAAATAAAGGTTAAGAATTTGACAAAAACAAGATCAAGTTCACAAAAAAGTATTGAAAGCAAGTAAATGGAGATCCATTAGTCTAAACAAACATTCTTTAAATTACTTTGAGAAATAAGTGATTTTTTTTTTATTCTCTCCAATCTTATTGTTCGTCTAAGAAAGAAGCAATTAGTTGGATAAAAACTTGAACTGAATTTCAAAAAATATTCTTTTATTGTCATTTGATACATTTAGAATATAATTAGTTAATTGTCTCGGTTTAAATAAATTTTAATTAAATAATTTTTGAAATTCTACAAGGTAAAAATTTGGAAAAAATCAATTTTGTTGATTAAATGGTGAAGGGAATAAAGAAAATGAATAAAAAATAAAATAAAACTTTTTTTTTTTTTTTAAAGAAATGCAAAATGGCTCCCCGATCCATTTAAAGCGGGATTCACAGGAAGGAAATTGTTAGTCTGTGGACAAGGGAGACGAAATGGATGATCATACTACAGGGAGACAATCGCATCTTTCATATAAAAAAAACTCTATAAAACGTACACAGTGATCCATCCATCCATCCATCCTTTCCTTGCTAATAGAGTACTTTTTACAACTTGTGGGGTCCCCAACCCCCTTTTCTAGCTCGTTGCTTTCTCCACCTCTTCATCCGTCGATGATGTCATCGGGGAAGGAAATAATTATCCGTGATAAAATGGCCGAAGAGCCGCTCATTAGAGACAATTCCGCCCCCCTTAAAGGAGAAAATGACGGCCATCTTCAATGTAACAAGGAGATTATACGACCTGACTTAATGTTAATATTACTCAGAGTGTTTACGACATATTTTTATCTAAGGTATAGGAAAAAATAACAGAAATAGAGGGTAGGTTTTCGTTTCTATTTAAGGGATGTTTTATTTTATTTCTCATCGTCACTTTCTGGTCTATTCTCCATATTGGTCGTATATAAAAATTGTCAATAAACAGAGCAGTTAGATTTTATTTCGAGAAAGAAATTGAAAACGAGAAAGATTTATATATTTATTTATCCAAAAACAAACACATCATTTTTATTTTTCTAAGAGTTCAAAGGGATATATGTGTGTATTTTTTTGTTTATATAATAGAAAATACGAGTTTAAAAGTTATTGCTTGTTGTTAATATATATTTGCAAAACAAAATGTACACTTTTGGCTCGATGTTTGGTTGAAATTTTAATTATTTACTGTGTTGAAAAATTTACTAAAAATATTAAACAGCTATTGCTTATTAATCATACAATTTCTAGCATAAATATGAAATAATATTACTGGAATATTAGTGAAAAAAAAAATCATTAAAAGAGAGACCGTAAATTGAGAAAAATTAACATCAAAACGTCCCTAAATATATGTATATATTTTTTATGAATAATAAAGAATGGGTGGTGAAATAATAATGCTAAGTGGATCTCAATAAACTTTTTTAAATAATCATTTATGAAAATATTAGGGGATGAATTCTATAATCGATTATTAAGAAACTCTTGCATAAGGTTAGAGATGTTTTTACAAAGAAACATATTATTTTTTTTACTATCTCGCCAGAGATAGTATTGCGATCACGAAAATTTTCGATGTTGAGATTTTGATGTTTTTATACGTTTTGAAGGTTCCTGAATCATTTTCACTAAGGTTGAGAAAAATGTCTGTATGTGTGTGTGTGTGTGTGTGTGTGTATGTGTATGTGTGTGTGTGTGTGTGTGTGTATGTGTGTGTGTGTGTGTGTATGTGTGTGTGTATGTATGTAGGCAAGATTACGCAAAAACGGTTTGAGCTAGAATGATGAAATTTGGTACATGGACATTATTCAAAATTCATAGTTTTCTATCAACTTTTGAGAAATGTAGGTCAACCGGAAGAGGGTCATTACCTACAACGTTTTGATTTTTTTTCCTCTAAAGTGACCGTAAAAATAAAGATATATGTTTGATAATTTTTCACATGATTAATAATTGTATAAAACTGCTATATATAGAATTTCAGCTTGATTGATTCGCTAAAATTACCAGAATTAATTTTTTAACACTGCAAATCTCACGCGCCAACACGTAACGTGGTGCCATCAACAAAAAGCCAAACATGCGCTGGTTTAATATTTATTATTTATTATTTATAATTTATAATTAATTAAATTTAATTTAAATATAATATATTATGTTATTTAATCCAATTCAAATTGCGAGATAGTCGAGTGGAGACACTCCAGCTAATTTTAATTTTAAGTAAAATATATCAAAATTTTAAGTTTAATTTTTTTCATAAATAATGACATAAATAAATCCAAAATTGGGTCTTTATCACTCAATAAATGTATTAAAAAATAATAAATTTCATTTTATTCTTTTATAATTATTTCAAAGAAATCTTCGGTTATTTTAAATTTCGCTAAATTCAATATTTGTTATTAGAGTTAAAGCTCACTCTCTCCCTCTGAGCAAAATAAATAGTTAATTTGTTTATAAAATGAAAAATCTGGAGTGTCTCCACTTGACTATTTCGCAAATTTTGATATGATTATTTAACATATATTATATTTGAATTAAATTTAATTAATTAAATTATAAATTAAAATTAATGAATAATATATATTAAACCAGCGCGTGTTTGGCTCTTTGTTGATGGCACCACGTCACGTGCTGCCATCAACATGTTAGAAAATTTAAAAAAATAATTCCGGTACTTTAAGCGATTCAATCAAGCTGAAATTTTATATATAGCAGTTTTATAGAATTTTTAATTATGTGAAAAATTATCAAACATATATCTTTATTTTTACGGTCACTTTAGAGGAAAAAAAATCAAAACATTGTAGGTAATGACCCTCTTCCGGTTGAGCTATATTTCTCAAAAGTTGATAGAAAACTACGAATTTTGAATAATGCCCGTGTACCAAATTTCATTATTCTAGCTCAAAATGTTTTTGCGTAATCTTGTCTACATCTACATACACACATACACACACACAAACATTATTCTCAGCCTTAGTGAAAATGACTCTGGGACCTTAAAAACTTATAAAAACATCAAAATCTCGAATTTTCATGATCGCAATACTCTGGCGAGATAGTAAAAAATGAAAAAAAATTATTTCTACAAAATTAATTTTATCGCCTATACTCCAATTCCGACATTACAATCCTATAAATTATTAAATCCGAGTTTCTCAATCCTAGAAATTATTAGTATTGTATCATTTTCAATGGTTTCAGTATTTTGAAAATGTCTTACAGCAAAAAATAAATAAGTAGAGTACTTAAACTTAAACGGTTGTTAAATATCGAACGGTATCCA
Organism: Labia minor; assembly: GCA_963082975.1. Taxonomy (NCBI): domain Eukaryota; kingdom Metazoa; phylum Arthropoda; class Insecta; order Dermaptera; family Spongiphoridae; genus Labia; species Labia minor. Next base: position 67,825,617 of record OY720345.1, read on the forward strand.
AAGCATATGGTGCTAAAGTAAAAATTGTTTGATAATAATTCTGGCCTCTTGAGGTGAATAAAAACATACAAACTCAAATAATATTTCTTAAACATATTTTGGTCTTATAGTTAAACAATTCAACTTATTTTGATCACACTAATATTATCAAATGGTTTGCTAATGATACCATATGAAATTTAAAACATTTATATCTATCTATCTCTATGGCTCTACGGTACTCGAAAGTTCTTGGCCGCAGCAACCATATTTCTATAATAATACTAATTAATATAAAAAATATATCAATATGTAAATAAAATTTAACGTTTTTATTTTAATTAAACATTGCAAAATGATCATTCAATAAGTTAATCATTCACTATCGAAAAATCTCAAATATATCTTAAATTTCTTATCTTTCAAATGATATGTAACAAAATTTGACTGTGATCAGACGATTAGTTTGCGAGATATAGCATCGGCAAATCTGAGTATCTTTTATTTACTCTTCATATTGACCATATCTAAAAATTGTCCAAAAAGAAAGCATATTTCTATTATTTTTAACTCAACATAAAAATATCGATAACGACATGATTTTACTGAATATATCTTAAGAAAAAACTTCTACATTTATTGTAATTAAGAGTTCCATTGTAATTTGCACAGATATTACATTATAGGGTATTAATATGTATGAATGTTTGTGTATGTAAGACAAAAAGTATTTCTGCTAATTGAAAATTTTATTTTTTCATTTATTTAATACATCATTTGTATTCGTATTGTTTTTCTCATTCGAGTTTTTATCCATAAAGAAAAGTAAATAATTTTCTTAAATTCATTTTGGGAATGTTTTAAATTTAGAAAAGATAGCATCGTTGTTTGCTATTTATATTAAAAGGGATATTAAAGGTAAACTGAGTTGCAAAGGCTTTTCAAAGGTTTTCGTAGAAGAAAGCTGCCATTTTATGCATGGAATGTTCAATTTTTAATTCGCTCGGAGGAGTGGAGTTGTGGCGCTGGGAGAATCGTTTCCCGTGAATTCCAGCACATGACTTGGGGGTCCCTTTCATTCAACTTTCTGCCCTAGCATTGCTCATTTCTTCGTGATTTCGTCGTCCTTGGCCCCCCTATGGCACTTTGCTTTTATTTATTACCTTCGGATCACCCTCTGCCTCCATTCACGAGTCACTAGTCGCTTCTTAAGAGGCCGTTAAGCCAGACATGCAGACATAACAAAACCCAGACGCATACACGCTGCGCCGCGCTATTCATTTGGAAATTATTTCTTTTCACATGACTTTAAGTTGGTGATTGCACATTGACGTTATTGTTATAGTTCAAATATAAGATAAGAATGATCTACATCAAAATACAGTTTGCTATAGAATCGATTATTTTCAAACTGTAAATATGCATCATTTATCTTCAAAACATTCGGTCAATGAATGAGCAAAGATATATTCTTTTCAGCAAACTATATTATTGTAATAATAATACTAATATAAAAATTAGAGATTTTCCTTTAAAATAAATACTATCAATAACATTATTGGACTTAGCATAATTGAGGATATTAGTTTTAGACGGAGAAATCCAATAGTGTCTCAATATTTAGATTAAAATTAAATAAGCTGGAGTGTCTCCAGTCGACTATCTCGCAATTTAAATTGGATTAAATAACTTAATATATTATATTTAAATTAAATTTAATTAATTATAAATTATAAATTAAAATTAATAAATATTATTTATTTAACCAGCGCATGTTTGACTATTGTTGATGGCACCACGTAACGTGTTGGCGAGTGAGATTTGCAGTGATAAAAAATTAATTCTGGTACTTTCAGCGATTCAATCAAGCTGAAATTCTATATATAGAAGTTTTATACAATTATTAATCATGAGAAAATTATCAAACATATTTCTTTATTTTTACGATCACTTTTGAAGAAAAAAATCAAAACGTTGTAGGTAAATGACCCTCTTCGGTTGAGCTCAAAAGTTGATAGAAAACTATGAATTTTGAATAATGCCCATGCTACCAAATTTCATCATTCTAGCTCAAACCGTTTTTGCGTAAGCTTGGTTATATACATACACACATACACACACACACAGACATTTTTCTCAACCTTAGTAAAAATGATTCAGGAACCTCAAAGCGTATAAAAACATCAAAATCTCAACATCGACAATTTTCGTGATCGCAATACTATCTCTGGCGAGATAGTAAAAATGAGATTTAAGTATAAAATTCAATGGTCATAGACATTTTTGTTTTAGAATCCTTTATAATTTACAACTTGGAAAGGGTAATTGTTCATTATGTTTTATTGATTTGGCCAGTAGTGGGCTTCACCTTCGCCTTCGCCGAAGGATGTGTCCAATGGATGTATATGTAATGACAATATTTAAATTTTAATCATTTTTATCTCCTATTTTGTCTAAGAAAAAAGTTTCTTAGAGTTAAACAAAGAATCCACTGACGACGTTTCATCAAAATACGAGAGAAAATTTAAAATTTACTTTATTAAATAATGATTAATGTATATAAAAATAATTATTGTTATAAATCAGGAAAAATTCCAATCAATCCAAACAATAAATAAATATATGATAGAGTTTTCACAGTATTGATCATATAATCAATAGATTGTAATTTATTAAACAAAAAATAAATAAATTAAGTTTATAAATAAATATTTTTAATCAATTAAACTTTCTATTGTGTTGTTATTTTCTATTTTCAAAACTAATTTCATTTTATTCTTGAAATGTGTATGATAATAATATTAAATTTCGTAAGGAAATATATTTGCCTCTTTTTTTCAATACCCCAAAAATTTATTATTTAATTAAAAATATATATTGATAATAAATTAATTCTAAAATCGTGATTCAAAATAAAACAATGTTATTAAATAATATAAAAAAAAAGATTTTTATGGGTTCGCTTCTACATTACGAATAGTCCAAAAATTAGTTGGAATTCAATTTGGCACATTTCTTTTGTTTCTTTAACCATTCGTAGGAATGACAGACCCTCTCCCTATTCTAGACAGAGACATGTTCAATGGTTCTCATGAAATTAAATCAATAAATTCTCTTAAAACGATATTTGTCCAAAGAATGTGATTTGCAACCCCATGATATTTGCCATTTCATTGAAATCAAAAGAGTAAATACAAACATTGTTTTATTAAAATCTAATTAAAGTACATTTTTTCTTATTAATAATTAATATATTGTAATGTATAGAAAAACTTCAGTTATATAGGCTAAATAAATTGAAGAGAGAAAATGTTTGACAAGTAAAATTATTAAAATCATTACTGTGAGGTGAGAAGTTCATTAATTATCTCTCATTGGGAAATGCATTTAGCCACGTTTCTCTTCTAATAAACAGAAAGAACTATAATTTCAAACTTTCTAATTCAGCTTTGTTCTATCTCTCTTTCACAGATATCATCTATTTCAATTTGAAGAATTTATTAATAATATACCATAGTTAGTGAGGTATGCTTGTTGGTTTTATTTGGTTATTTATTAAATTTAACTGAGTTATTTTAACAGAACTAGTAAGCATTCACCATCAAGTTTGACGCTTGGGAGAATCCTTTCAGTGAAAGAATGTACCTGTTAAATTCTTTTCAGGAAAGAATTTATTGTATTAGGTGTACAAACAGGGAGGAAAGTATTATTTTTTAAACTTTTTAATATAGATAATAAAAATAATTGATATATATATATACCTATATATTGTTAAAAAGTTTTATTTAAAAAGTATTTACTAAAAAAAAACTAAAAACAAATAGAGTAAAGTAAAGTTAATATCCAATATTTAGATTTATTAAATATGTTTTCTATCATTTTTTTTATTTATTAAGATATATAATCTCAGGTTTCGAGCTTGTCTTCTTTTCGGTTTACGAGCAAAATTTCGGTTACTAGTCGAATAGCGAGGTTCTGTCGAGATCAGGGGGAGATAATATGAAGAAGAGGCAACAGAGATTAAAACTTGTAGTTTGGTGTGGTTACAACTAAAAAAATTTGTAAAGGGCTACTTCCCTTGGCTTCGAGAGTTGGTCTCATCCACTTGCTATTTGGACACGCTGTTGTTCACATGCTTTAGCTTTTTAGCTGTGAATTAGCTATTTTTTAGATTTGTTGTTGACCACGTGCTTTGTAAACTGTGTTGAGGTATTATTATTATTATTTTTTTTGTAATTTGTTTTGTTTTAGCTGAGCACTAGCTAGCATTTATTCCTCATTATTTTTACATTTAATTTGTAAATTCTAAGGATTATCTCCTTTTAATTTTTATATCAATTTCATTTTTATTTTTATTTTATATTAATTTTCTTTTCATTAAATATTATAACGTGGCAACGAACCTTTTTCTTTTATTTGTAAAAAAGTGAAACTAACTTTTCCTTTGCAGATCCATATGTTAGCATTGGATATTTTGATTAATTTAATTGTGTTATTATTTCTTTCTGATCTTGGTTCTCCAAGGCGAAACGCCTAAGCACTGACAGTCAAACGTACTGCACTCTTTCGGTGAAATTTATTTCAGGGTTCCTTTCCCAACTAATTTTATTCCAACCCGTGTGAAAGAGTTAAGAATTCTTTTTTTTTAACTACTTCACTAGTGGTCCAGGTGATCCGACAGGCTCAACAATATTTTATTTTGTTTCGGCTTGGCCAGGGGTATTAATTTATTTGATGCTGTTTCACACATTCATCCATAATACTCATACAAAAGTTAAGAACTAGGATCCCGAAATTTCGAACACAAAAATATGTCGAAAATGGCCCCAAAATAGGCACCGAGATTCAAATCCCCCCAAAAACATGCAAATAACCCAGAAATTACTTTTCATAATCACGGAAACCTGATATAATATATAACAAAGGAAGGCAGCATGGCTCAGAGGTTAGTGGATCCATCCACCTAGCCCCCAGGAGTCTAGGAGTCTAGCAGTCGGAACCACAAAATAGCAAAGTTGTCCTAATTAATTAAATAAGAAAAATTGTTCCCTAACTGCAAGAACTTCTTGATTCTACATACACCTCAATTATGCGCGGAACTATTTCATTACAGGTATCCAAGGAAGCATAAAATGAATAACAAAAAATTACCCCAGGTGGTAACCAATTCATCGTTACCAAGCGGTAACAGGGTATTAGGATTTGGATTCTAAGGATCCAGGCGATCACGAAAAATTAATATTAAAAATGTTCGTATAATACCATCCA